>VZRU01001502.1:104570-115218 GCA_013398155.1 Pedionomus torquatus | reverse complement strand
ATAAGGAAGAATTTTTTTATGGTGAGGGTGGGAGGTGCCCCATCCCTGGAAACATTCAGGGTGAGGTCGGATGGGACTCTGAGCAACCTGGTCTACTTGAAAATGTCCCTGCTCATTGCAGAGGGGTTGGGACTGGATGACTTTTAAGGGTCTCTTCCAGCACAAACTATTCTGTGATTGTGTAAGTTGTTCAACTTATGTTTTCTAGCCAGAGTTGAAAAGTTATGATTTATATGTGGCAACAGATCATTTACCAATTGCAGTGATTTGCTAGAACTCCTCTCAGCCCACACTTTTCTCCGAAACTGGCTGCTGAGGAAGACCCTGTTTCCCTGCCAGAAACATGGAAAACTGGCCAAAGCCCACAGCTGACTCTGTCACCAGGGAGCTCTGGAGCACTTGAAGGCACCTGGAGTTCTGGGTGCGAAGCCTCGGTGGCTGCAGGTGAACACACTGTGCACGAGAGCGGTAGGGAGAACGTGTTACTCTTAAACTTTTGTTAGCTACCACCGAAGGAAGTGGGGAAAATAAATCTGGTGTAACCAGCCTCATCCCCTTGCATTAATTTATATAAAGCTAAGCAAGCTATTGGAGGTAACCTGAATACGTATGTGGTTAATCTGCTGAGAGAACTGAAGAGAAGGAAGGAGAGAAAAAAAACCACACACAAAAAAGGGAAGAGGGTGATCAACTATTGATCTTCTTGGAGGAATTTTAGCCTTGCATCAAAGCTGAAGTAAAATTTAACTTGCAAGCAAGTTTTTATTTAAGGAAGCTCTGCGAAGCTGGAAACTGCCCACAAAGATTGGTTTTCTGCTCTGTGTTCCCATTCCTAACTCATGTTTGCTTATGGTGCGCTTTCCAAAAATATAAGATTAGAAGTGTGACTCAGCATTAAGGAAGGAACAAAACTAGTGGACAAAGTCCCCTTTTTGTTCTTGTGAATTACATGAGGAAATGGTCCCCAGCAGGTTGGTGATTTTTTTTAAATTTATTTATTTTTTAAATTTAAAATCTCCATTTAGCGTGTAAGATGGGTGATGCGCAGCTAGCAAGTGCTTAAACTTGCTGTTTTAATACCTTCTTCTAAACTTTTTGCATGCTGCTCACACTCTCCTTTGATGTCACATAGTCGTAATACTTTAGACAAGGACATGGAATTTCAGTTATGGTACTTGAGTGGAAGCATATAAATCTTTGGGGTCCAAAGAATTTGATTTTTTCGGTGTGCTGTCTGGTAAGCTGTAGGACAACAAAATTTCTCTAGAAGTTTACAGCCCTCCTTGGCTTGAGCTATGGATGAATAATCAGTATTTCTGCCTTTTGAGGCACTGGGTCTGAAGTCAGACATTTGGATTCGAGTCACGTTGTTGTCCCACAAAAGTTGACAAGAAGGAATTTTAGTTCTCTGGAATTAAATTATGTAAACATGAAACGCTGTCTTTCCTTTCTTCAGTCTTCTTTCTTCGATTTTTCTTGTGTATCTCCCAAATTCTACATGAGTGAGGCACAAAACATTCAGGAAGAAGACTTTTCTGCACAATTCTCACAAATGTTCAGAGAAATTCCTAGCAGTTTAACAAATAAAATGGAAATTACTTGGAAAAACTGGATGTAATCAGATTGTTAGTATGTACCTTAAATTGCGCATGTGGAGGTTGGACTTAATTTCATACAGAAGTGCTATCATTTTATAGTTTTCTCAGTAGCTCAGTTTGTGGCCTTGATGTTTCTAATATTTTCCTGTCTGTAAATAGCTTTAAGAAAGACTGTTTCCTCATATGAAACAGATAGTTTAGTGGCAGTGTTGAAACTTTGAGATCTTCAGCACCTCCAGACCTCTTCCACTCAGATTAATTAAAACAACAAGGTTGACAGTTTTGGATTGATGCTGGAGCATTTTCAGAGTCGATTTTGTGATTTCGCTGAACCGTGAAACTCAGCTCCTTTCCCTTCCTGTGACATGTTCCATCCTGTCATCCACTGGCTCTTCTTCAGCGTCTTTTTATTTTGCCTTCCCTGTTTTCTCAGGTGTTTCCAGGTCTCATCCCAGTCTTTTTATTGACTCTTCCATGTCCTTTCTCCATATTTCTCATCTGTTACTTCTCTGCACTCGTGTCTTTGCCTGAGCAGTTAACAGCTCTTTCTGTTCACCTCAGGTGTGTTCCCCAACCTCTCTGATTCCCATTTTTGTCTCTCCCATCTGGTCATAGTCTCCACCTAAGGACAAAGTATCTTTCTCTTCCATGCCCTAGAAAAAGTCTGATTCCTTGCCCTAATTTATTTAGTTTTCTCTGTCTGGGTTTTGTACTTTTTCCTTTGAACTTAGACAGTTCCCTGAGATATTTTTTTTTCTGCTAAAAAAGGATGGAATGGTAAACAGCACACTCAGTGAACAGAACTGGAGAAACTGGATCTGCCTTGGGATCTGCCCTCTCGAAAGCAGAATGAATCCTTGCCACGTGGCCGCTAGTCTCCCGTAGCATTAGGTGTGCATATAGACAGCCTCATAACATCTGGTGCCTGTGTGTTCCCACTGGGACAGGGTGATGAAAAGTTTCCAGTTTTAAGGTTTTTTGAGTTTCCTTTGATAATGTGTACCCTACCATATTAAAAATAAATAAATAATGGTAGGCTTAAAAAGTTGAGTGGTGTGGGTAAGAGGCTGATCCAGCTGAGCTTTGACTTCTTGTGTCAAAGGACCGTAGTGGTAAAGCACTTAACTGGAAGGAGAAAAAAAGAGGGGGCATTTAATTAGGGGAAATGCTAATAGTTTTATCCATTTCTCTTCTTGGAAGTGGTTGAATCTTTTAAAGAAACGATAAAAAGAGAGAAAAGCCTGAGGCAGGCACATTGTGTGGAAAGCATCCCTCCTATACTTAATTTAGAAAGTTTACAAGCACTGATTTTGTAGATGCTGTCAGGAAATCTACTTGTGATAAGGTGTAAGATCTTTTAGGGCCTGAAAACGGAGATCTCTGGTTCTGGAAAGAATAAATGCTTAGAAGAGTTTTATGTGAAACGTATAAATGGTAGCTCCTAAAAGTACTAATCATTCCTGAAGTGATGGGATTGTGACAGGTATTTTGGTGTCTTTAATTAAATAGTGGTCGTTACTTCATGATTATTATCCTGTTGTTTGTAATCTCTCAAATGGATTAGTGCTGGTGTTTTCAGTGAAGTGTGAGTGCTGCATTTACATTGTATGAGTGGATAGACTCCCAGAATTTTGAACTCGCCAGATATGCCAGATATGGACTCGCCAGAATTTTGCTCTGTAGCATCCAGAATGAACACGATTTTCAATATTTATTTTATTGGGTGCAGTCAAAATGTCTTGTATTTTTGGTGGTTTTTCCAGTAGCGTTCTTTCTGTTCTGTTTTCCAGAGAAAGAACAGTCAATAAATCGAGCTGGTATTGTTCAAGAGGACATTCAACCTGGAGGTATACTTGATTCATGTGTTTGTATTGATCAGTGTAAAGATCTTCCTGAAGTAAGACCTGAATATTTATAGGGATTTAAATAACACAGTGAATAATACATTGAATGAATGCATATATAATGAACTCACTCTGAAAATATTCTTTTTCAGGCTATTTCTTCACTTGAAAGCTTGTTTTAAATTGACTTAATTAGCCAAATTAAAAAAGCCTATCAGGGGAATAAAAATTAAAGTGTGGCAGACCATCCTTGCTACTAGCTCATTGTGTCATAGGTAATGGAACTGGTTATTCATTAGGCAAGGTTGGTACTTTCCGCTTAAAGACATGAGAGGGCTTGTCTTGATGAAACAGTTCATATCTGAGTATGTTAAAGGGTAACTTATTCCTATTTTTAGAAAAGCCTAACATCAGCAGCCAGGGAAAACCAAATAGGATTAATGCTGTGTCCTTACTACCCGTATCAGCTAAATCATCAGTGCAGGAATTGCTTTCCAGGAAAGTGGTGAAATGCTGAAGAAGAGTAGGGAAGGGTATTGTGAAATAGAAGTCTGGTAAACCTGCCTTTTTAAATTAACATACAGGAGGACTGAACCGGCTCATTTATCCAAAATGCTGGTACTTGATGACCGGTTCTCCTCAGTGTAACTTCTACGTCTACATTTAGCTGCCGATGAGAAGTTAGGAGATCAACTAGTTGAGAGGGAAATCTAGACAAATTGAAGTGCAAGGTGCAACATTAGAACACCTATGGGTGTGGTAGATTTTTTCCATTGTCTGGAACTTAATATCAAGGTGAGGTTGTCATTCTAAGTATTTTTGTGAGCTTAAACAGAGATCAGTGCAGGTTCTTTCATTCCTCTGTACACGAGGCTGGACTAGGAGACCGTTTGTTTTTTTTTTCTTCAACGGCCTAGTTATGAACTGCTGGTCTTCTCGTATTTGATTTTTAGGGTTAAAAGTGTGGTCTGATCCATTTGGAAGAAAGTGATGTTGGCATCTGGGTGCCTTGCAAGGCAAAACTGAAGATGGACATCTTCAGCTGTTTCTTCTTTCACTGAAGCGTGTCTTTGGAGAAGAATTCTGAATATGCTCTGTGAGCACGTGAGGAGCAACAGATGCTACTGGCTGGAATCCCAAGAGATAAAAATGTGCTAGTTTTGGGCAAGGATGCTGGGATGTAGTGCACGGACTGCTAGAAAGCTGAGCGATTCTTGCCTTTAGAAGTGAAATATTTATTTTCTTGAGAAAAGAGAAGAGGAGGTATTTTTGTGGTTAACCTGCAAACACTTGTAGAATAAATGACAAATAGAATAAATCATGCAGACCGCTGCAATTTCCTCCCTAGTTTGAGAATTACTATTTGTGGTTTTATTATGAACAACATGGTAGAAGTATATCCTGAGAGATCAGCGCAGAAAGTATTATGTGGTGAGTGTAAATTTGTACATTAAAATTTCTTCCTTTTAAACCAACGTGTATTTTTTTTTTCATCTGTTTTGCGAGTAGTTGTGGCTGGTTACCCTCCCCAGGTGCCCACCCAGCTGCTCGCTCACTCCTGCTCCTCAACAGGACAGGGAAAGAAAACAGGATGGCAGAGCCTGTGGGTCTGGATAAACACGGGGAGGTTGCTTCCCAGTTACTTTTGCACACTAAATAGGCTCAACGTGGGGAAAAATTAAGGTCATTTATTACCAATTAAAATAGATTTAGGTAGTGAGAAACAAAAGCAAAAATTAAAATAACACTTTCCCACTGTCTCCCTTTTTCCAGGATGAACTTCACTCTTGAGTCCTCCATTTCCTTCCCCCTGGTCCCCTTGGTGGTGGATGAGGGGTTACAGTCAGTGTGTAACAGTTCTTCTCCTGCCCCTTCCTCCTCACACTTCTCCTCTACTCCTGTGTGGGCTCTTCATGAGCCACAGCTCCTTCAGGAAATACCCAGCTGCTCTGGTGTGGGCTCCTTCCCAGGACCTGGTGTGGATATCTGCTCCAACATGGTCTTCTCTACAGGTTGTAGAGGACTATCTTCGCTGGTACCTCTTCCCCCTCCTCTTTTCTGCCCTGTTCCTCAGTTTTCCCCCCCACCCACTCCCTCATTCCCCTGCTTGTCTGTGGTTTTCAAAAAGGTCTCCCTGACTTGGCTGTGGGACAGAGCTGTGTCTTGCCATGGGTCCTTTGTGGAGCCAGCTGGAGCTGTTGGTGGGCAGGATGGGGCAGCTTCTGCAGCCCATCTTCCTTGATGCCAAAGCCCTGGCTGGTACACCTAATATTAGGTAATAAATACCAATTGATGGGGTGGAAAAACAGACACTTTAAAGGATCTTTTTTAAAAAGCACTTTTATGGTAAGTGTAATGATCATCAGAAAGGGCGAGTAAAGGATTGCCCCTACTGAAAATCTTTACTCGTATTGGATGTCTGTCTTTAATAATAGGTTCTAAATTAAGATTGTGTTTTCAGATTTAAAAACAAAGAAACGATCTACAAAATGTAGTTGTAGTCTGTAACCTGAACAATATTCTGTTGAATATGAGTGTTGCATGTACGTTTAACTTGAACACACTATCTTTTCTTGATTATTTTTTTTTTAGCACTTCATTATGGGACACAACATTTCAAGACTATTGCAGGCTTCTGTGTGTTAGGAAGAATGTATGTGCGATGAGAGTTATTTATAATGTCAGTCCCTTATTTTTCTAGATATTGCTCTGTTTTATTAAGACAGATGAAAGACTCAACATTTACAGTGTTCCTTTCAAACCACTGTGCTGTTACTTGCTCTTCCTTTTCTGTCATTCTCCTCCATCTCACAGAATCACAGAATGCTATGGGGTTGGAAGGGACCTCTGGAGATCATCTAGTCCAAGCCCCCTGCCAGAGCAGGTCCACCCACAGCAGGTTGCACAGGAGCATGACCAGGCTGGTTTGGAATGTCTCCAGAGACAGAGACTCCATCACCTCTCTGGGCAGCCTCTTCCAGGGCTCTGCCACCCTCCAAGTGAAGGAGTTCCTCATGTTTAGATGGAACTTCCTATGTTTGTGCCCATTTCTTCTTGTCCTCTCACTGGGCACCACTGAGAAAAGACTGTCCCCTTCCTCCTGACACCATCCTTTAAGTATTTATAGGTATTGATCAGATCACCCCTCAGCCTTCTCTTCTCCAGACTAAGAAAACCCAAGTCCCTTAGCCTTTCCTTGTAAGAAAGATGCTCCAAGCCCATAGTCATCTTTGTAGCCCTCTGCTGCACCCTCTCCAGCAGATGCCTGTCCTTCTTGAACTGGGGAGCCCAAAACTGGACACAGGACTCCAGATGGGGCCTCACCAGGGCAGAGTAGAGGAGGAGGATGGCCTCTCTCCACTTGCTGGTCACATTGTTCCTGGCTCCAGATGGGGTGCCATTGGCCTTCTTGGCCACAAGGGCACATTGCTGGCTCATGGTCACCCTGTTGTCCACCAGGACTCCCAGGTCTTTTTCCCTAGAGCTGCTCTTCAGCTGGTCAGCCCCTACTCTCCCAGCTCCCCAGAAACAGGTGAAGTTGGATGGGGAGCAAATTGTACTCTCCAGGACTCTTTCCTTATCTGGCTCTGGAAAGAAGTTTTTCCTTCTTTTGCAGCTTGTAAGAACCATTATTTTTTCAGTGCAACCATACAAAGAAATTACATGTTTTATAATTATTCATAGCTTTATGTAATTATGCGTACTTGGGAGGGACTAATCTGCCTTTTGCAGAGGAACTGATTTGCTTCTGTTGGCCCAGCTGTTCTGCTAGAAACTTCGGGACAAAGCATTTGATAAAAATGGCTTCTAAGAGCGTTTTTAAAACAGTTATATCTATTTTGTAATATGAATGGAGAAATTTCAGAGGGTGCTCTGACATCCCAACAGAAACATCTGGTTGTACTGATTTTGTGGTCTGCTGTTGCGTGCTGATAAGTTTTGAAATTATTAAAACTTGTGCCTTGAAGAGCATGAATGCATTTTGGTCTAATCGCCACTTGATTTTGAAGCATTTTTAGGCGGTTAATGATGCAAGGAATCGCTCAAGCTCAAAGGCTTCAGGAAAAGTGAATAATGACAGAACCAGGGAAAATGGTCTGAAGTTGCAGCAGGGGAGGTTTAGATCAGATATTAGGGAGAATGACTTCAGTGAAAGAGTGGTCAGGCACTGGAAGGGCCTGGCCAAGGAGGTGGTGGAGTCACCGTCCCTGGAGCTATTTCAGAAACGTGTAGATGTGGCACTTGTGACCACGATTGTAAGGCTTTTTTGCCGTGTTTGTGGTTGGACTCGGTGGTTTCAGAGGCCCTTTCCAACCCTGAAGATTCTGTCATTCTGTGAATACAGCAAAAGATGCTGACCAGTTGCCAGGTTTTACATGTGAGCAAGAAAAATGGGATTTTTTTTATTTTTTTTTTTCCCTTGCTGAATATTGTACTTCATTTATTGAGATTGTTCCCTCAGGTGAGTGGGGATTAGTTGTGGGTTTTTTTTCTGTATCACTCGGAGTGTATTGAACAGCCTCAAGCTCTAGTTGAAAATGTTCCTGCCAGCATGCCCTCCCACCAATAAAAAAAAAAACAAACCCAAAAACCCAATCCAGAAAAAGAAGCCGTTCTAGTGACTTGCAGTTTTCTAAACCAAAATAAATCCTATATTTCCCCTTCTTGCAGCCTGGCAATGATTAACCACTCATTTTCTCAGTACTGTGTACACTCCTACTGACCTATTAACATGCAGACACAGCAGTAACCGAGAAGCATCATTGGCTTTTCCCGTGGTGCCACGCAGCCCGAGCCGCGTGTTTGCTCGTGGAAGGAAATGATTTTCCAGCTTCTGAGAAAGCGCTGCAGAAAATACAGTTTCCCCTGGGGACAATGTATAACGGGAGAGAGCAAAAAGCAAAGGGCAGAGCATGTCCATGTGGAAGCTCTCCTCGTCCCATATTGGCCCACGATCCGAGGGGGTTGGGGGCGCAGTGCTGACTGCGTGGGCCTTGCAAGAAAAATGGGGCAGTGTTTTAAGGCCCTGCCGTGGAAATTAAGACTGTTATAAAGACAGTTCCCCTTTTCCACCACTTTTTGTCTGGTAGCAGGTAAGTAATTTAGCCTTGGAGCTTCAGTTCCATCTGTAAAATAGCAATAATATTACTCCCCTTCCTTGCAAGGCACGATGAACTTAAATACAGAGGTGGGACTTTTTGATGCTCTAGAAACCATTTGGGGTTCTTGTATGGGAAGTTTTTTTTTCCACGGGTAGGAAAAATGGGTCTGGATTTGTGTGGGAACCAGGTATTTTGGTTCCAAGAACTTAAAACGATTTTTGGAGAGTCTTTTCCAAGAGGAAACAACTCCTGGAATTTCCCAGGACTTTGTGCTGCTGAAGTGTTACGCTCTGGATATGGGAATTTTATACTTTGGAAGGCAAATGGAAAACACACCCACTTCCCACAATGCTAGTGGATTTTTAGAATATCTCAAAAAACTCCTATGTGTAAGTTGAAATGCAGCCCAATATGAATGTTACGACAGTTGCAGAAAAAAAAATAGCAGAAAATTAGTCAGCTTCTGTTATGGGCCCAGGTACCTCTGGAATTTTCTGAGACTCAGCAATTTTCAGGATTTTGACTTGCCATTTCCCTCGTCTTCTGTAAGAATGGTTCCTCCCTTCTGACCTCAGCATGCCAAAAAGGTAGCTAAGAGTCTTATCAGAGAGCCACAAGTGCTGAACAGGGAAGGCTGGCAGGTGAAGGGGGTGAGGAAGAAATGGTGGTACTGCAGGGAAATCACTGTCTCCTGCAGCCCTGGAGGAACACCTTGAAGATGGTGGAGATGAAGAGGAGACAGGGCATACTGGCCACTGGTATGGGAAGGAACGTGAGGGACATAGGACATGAATCCATTTGAAGGCAGGCTTCATAGGCTCTGCTGCTCACAGAGCAAACTGGGTGATACCTCTTTCCTTTGAAAGGATATACTTTCGAAGAAGGTGATACTTCTTTCCTCCCCAGAAGTTCAGAGAGAAATATTTCTCGAGAAAGTTCCTAGTCAGGACAAGGAGGTTATTGAGAGAAGAGAGCATCTAAGGAGAAATGATCTAATTATCCTTCACTCTAGCCTACCTTGAGAGGTCAGAAATCATGGAATAACTTGCGTTGGAAGTGACCTAGTGCTCCAAATATCTTTCAGGTCACAGGGAAAGGGTCCTCCTTCTCTGTCAGCTCCTTGCTGTAATTCAGTACAGGGAGTATCAGCAATACCAATCAGGGTAGAGGAGGAACGTACTCCCATTGCTCTTGTATGGGAAGCTGTAGGAGGAGTCCTTCTCCTCAGCCGCCCATTCACTCCCAGAACTGGATGGCTCAGGCAGAGTTTAGGAATGTATTGATTCTTCCACCCTGGATGAAGAGAAACCACTGTGGATATTAACTAGAAGCATTGGCTCCCTGGTCTGTTATCTGTGACTTTCGTGGTGGCACTGATTGTAGCAGGCCAGATCTCCTTTCTGCAGATAAGAGGAAGGTTCATACAAGGACTCCAACCTGTGCCATTCCTGGCTGAACAGCACCTTTAGGAGTCCTCTGAAGCCTGGAAAGCAGGTAATCTTAGCATCAGAATCTTCACTCTCTGCTTGTAGCTTCCTCTGAAATGAGCTCCGTTCCTCTGGTCCTTGTATTCATCCTGTGTGTGGCTAACACAGGCTTGCTGGATGGCCCGCATAACTAAGAATTTCTTGTTCAGTCCAAAATCCTATGTCCCGCATTGGGAACTTGGGAGTTACCGCTTCTCCCTGCATTTACTGTGTGTTTTTTGTACGAGTTACATGGGTTTGGTGGCCTCTGCTGCCAGCTCCCTGCCTACCTCTCTTGGCCTCGGCATCCAAGCAGCCATGCCAGCAGCACCACCAGCAGAAGCAGCCTGTGAGGACCTTAGGGAGGCATTCCCATAGGTGATGTCTGGCAATCCTCCCAATATGCCTCTGGATTCCTCCTAGTCTTTTTGAGCTGACAAGCTTTTGGTTCATAGCAAAACTTCTTATTATTATTCCCTGTTGCACTTAGCACAGGTTAAATTCTGTCCCATGGCTACCATTCCATTCCATAGCTACCATTCTCTACAACTACCTGAAAGGAGGCTGTAGAGAGGCGAGGGTTGGTCTCTTCTCCCAAGTTACAGATGACAGGACAAGGGGTGATGGCTTCAAGTTGC
>VZRU01001502.1:87978-104391 GCA_013398155.1 Pedionomus torquatus | reverse complement strand
TTTTGGGTTTTTGGTTTTTTGTGGGGGGGTTTTTTTTTTTTTTTTTTTTTTTTTTTTCCCATTGGTTGGACTACATGATCTTAAAAGGTCCCTTCCAACCTAGGTGATTCTGTGATTCCAGCTGTTCTTTTGCACAGACATTACCTCCCAGGTTGTTTAATCAGAACATTTCACTAGTAGACTGCTGGTTTTATGCCAAACACTTGGGTTAAGTTTGTCCCGGGACAGGTCTTTGAGGAAGGCCACCAGTAAAATCCCTCCAGCCCAATGGCTTCCCCTTTGTCATCTCCGCTTTAGCTATTTCCATGCTTGGCTTACAATTCTTGGAGCTACTAATTGTTTCCCACGTGACATCATTCCAAATGCTTTGCTAAATATGATGAAATAATAATAATAATAATGTAAGATGAAAAGAAGATAAATAAGATGAAATATAAAATAAGTAAGATGAAATATATCCCCAGAATTTTTGTCATGTTGACAAGCCAGTTACCCCATTGTTGCATGATTAATACTCCAACATTTTCTACATTGGGAATTTTTGTCTGTCCCCCCACTTTTATTTACTTCAGAGTTTGCCATGATTCTGGATAGAATAACAGTCAGGTAGATGTTTTCCAAATGAAGTCTTAGAAGTACCCGGACATCCTCATACTCTTTCTGTACATATAACATGAAAGACTGGGTCACAGAATCACAGAATGATACAGGGTTGGAAGGGACCTCTGGAGATCATCTAGTCCAACCCCCTGTGAAAGCAGGTCCTCCTACAGCAGGTTGCACAGGAATGTGTCCAGGTGGGTTTTGAATGTCTCCAGAGACTCCACCACCTCTCAGGGCAGCCTCTTCCAGGGCTCTGCCACCCTCCAAGTGAAGTTCCTCCTCATGTTTAGATGGAACTTTTTACATTTCAGTTTGTGCCCATTCCCTCTTGTCCTGTCACTGGGCACCACTGAAAAAAAGACTGGCCCCTTCCTACTGACACCCACCCTTTAAGTATTTATAGGGGTTGATCAGGTCCCCCCTCAGTCTTCTCTTCTCCAGACTAAAAAGACCCAAGTCCCTCAGCTTTTCCTCATAAGAGAGATGTTCTAGGTCCCTCACCATCTTTGTAGTCCTCTGCTGTCTTCTCTTTAGCAGTTCCCTGTCCTTTAGCAGCTCCCTGTGGGGAGCCCAGAACTGGACCCAAGGCTCCAGATGGGGCCTCACCAGGGTAGAGTCTCTTAAAAAGATTTAAACATTATGGGAGTGACCTTCCTCTCCAGCCCAGGCAGACAGGAGAGATGTTTGCTGCTGGTGGTGGTGGTTCATTTCTAAAGCTGAAATGGTTATATCCATCCTCTCTCTGCATCATTGATTATTGTCTCGTAAGAATCAGCCCCAGTTGATAGATGCTGTAAACGTAGTACAGGAACACAAGGCTGGTTTTGTTTAGTCAAAAAACCCAGCACTCATCAAACTTGCAGAACAGTAAAGGGAATTAGCAAGCCTTATTGACAGAAAGTGATTAAATGACTTGTCACATCTGCATTCATTAGCAAAATTATTCAGGGTGTTTACAAAATAATCCACACCTGGTTCTGGTTTCCACAGGTCATTGGGTGCATAACACTTAAAAGGGCTCCTGACAAGGCAGGTGTGGCTGTTAAATGATGATTGCTTTGAAGAAGGTAAGAAGTTTCTCTTTGCCTCAGTCCTTTGGAATTGCAGAAGAGATACAGATAAAGGTAAAAATATAATATTTCAATTTTGCTGATGGTTTTAGTGGAGTGATGCCGGTAGCGTTTTCTGGTTCATTTGTGAACTGTCCCGTTCTTTGGGAACTACCTGGAATATGTTCTGTATACTCTGTTGGATCCTAGAAATTCTAAGAATGACCTTCTTTATCCAATTTCATGCCCTGTTTATAGTCAGTTGCTTCTCCTCACCCTTTTCCAGGAATCTTGTCATGATAGCATGTTCTAGCTAAAGTTCTAATCATCTCTAAGCATCAGGAGACTGAAAGGTATTTTGTTCCTGCTGTTTTCCAAGATAAAATAAGTTTGTGTGCTATCTTCTGTTGAGACTGTTGTGAAACTGCAAGAACAGGTTCCCATTGTAGCCCTAAATCCATGGAAGACTTCTCATCTTTGGGATTATTTTTTCCTATTTACATTTGCAGGCGGATGTACTAGAAGTGTCCCTCTTAGGTGTTCTGCTGGTAGTACAGAAATGCTTAATTGCATAGTTTCTAAAGAAGCATTCTGGATTACCTTGCTTAGGAACCTGGCTGTTGGGGGAAATATCTACAACAGCTACAGGGCTCTTCAATGCTTAATTTTTTCAGGGTTCAGCAATTTTGTTTTCTCTGCAGTTTTTGAGCTATATCAAGGGAAATATTGTAGTAATGGTATAGGGACCTTCTTCAGTCATGGTCTATCTGTCCTGAAATAGATCCTGAGTGGGATTTTCAGATGCGAACTATCTTATAAAAATACCTTATGGTATTTCAGTATTGTGTTCTGAGTGAATTGCTGCCTTTGTGCATGGAACAGCTTATGAAATGTTATTTCTACTGCATAGAAATAGCATGGAAATATTTCTGTCTGCTTCACTGGTATTACCTGGATGGGAATGGAAGTTGTGCCCTGTGTTCTCTTGTGTTAGTTAACGTGTTGGCTGTCCTCTTACCCTTAAATTTCTCTCTCCAAAACATGGTAGAGGAGAGCCCTTGAAAATACTGTCATATTCTACATGTGTATTCTTCATGTTAGTACTTCTGAGTTGAATGCCAGCTGTTGAAAGTCTTCCTCATAATTCTAATGGATTTACTGTCTCGTATCATCACAGAAAACATCACAACGGTACTTTATATAAAGCAATGAAGGAAGGGCCACATCCACTTGAATTTGCAGAGGCAAATCTGGGGAATTACTATATTTAGTATACTGTTGCTTCATATGTTTGCTGTTGTGGGAAGTGACTGAGTTTTTGAAAAGGAATTACGTGTAGGAATGGACCCAAGGTGCTCCCTGGGCAGGAGCACATGCTATTGACTGGATGTGTCTTGTCTTGCCATGAGGCTCCATTCAGCCTGTGGTGTTTTTAGGGAAGTGGAAGGTTGTGAAGTCTTAGTCTTTATTTGAGCAGGGGCCTGTCCAGTGAACGCACTCACAGAATACTATGGGGTTGGAGGGGACCTCTAGAGATCATCTAGTCCAACCCCTCCCCTGCCAAAGCAGGTCCTCCTAGAGCAGGTTGCACTGGAACTTGCCCAGGCGGGTTTGGAATGTCTCTAGAGATGGAGACTCCACCACATCTCTGGGCAGCCTCTTCCAGGGCTCTGCCACCCATTCTGTGTCCAGAGTGAGAAGGTATCTGCTTTTCCCACCACAGATTGGGGAGTGGTAGCTAGCAGTTACTGTCTGGTGACAGTATGGATGGAACGGGCTTTCAAAGAGCTGTTTGCAATGCCAGGAGAGGTGAGGGAGCTAGTTCTGGACGAACAGACCAGCCATGCTCCCTTCTGAAGCCTCGCTGGCAGGAGGGCTTTGGCAGCTGTAAGACAACCATGGAGTGGGACACAAGTGATAATCCCACCTCTCTCATAGAATCATCCAGGCCAGAAGGGACATCCAAAGGTCATCTTGTCCCACCTCCCCGCAGTCACAGGGACACCCCCAACTAGACCAGGTTGCCCAGGGCTTCATCAAGCCTGGCCTTGAATATCTCCAAGGAAGGGGCCTCAACTACCTCCCTGGGCAACCTGTTCCAGTGTTCCACCACCCTCAGAGTAAAGAATTTTTTTCTAATATTCAACTTAAATCTACTCTTCTCCAACTTAAGTCCATTGCCCCTCGTCCTATTGCAGCAGCCTTTGTGAACAGCCCCTCCCCAGCCTTCCTGTAGCCCCCTTCAGGTACTGAAAGGCTGCGATTAGGTCTCCCAGGAGCCTTCTCTTCTCCAGGCTGAACAGCCCCAGCTCCCTCAGCCTGTCCTCATAGCAGAGGTGCTCCAGCCCTTTGATCCACCTAGAAAGGCAAGAGGCAGAGTCATGTTTGTGCAAACTCCTTTCACTCCCCAGCAAAAGCACAGGGGTTGCTCAGCCTGGCCCAGGGCAAGATGAGAACCATCCCTCCAGCCCAAAACGTCTATCGATTTTCCACCTAGGCAGTAGTCCGGTTTCTCTAAGGGAGGGCTACTACCATTTGGAAGCCCTCTACGCAAGCTCTTTCCAAACACACCTCTCGCCTTTCCCTTGGGCTAGAAGTCATTTTAGATTTGCCAGCTGGGACTCGGCCCCTGGGCTGATTCCAGCCCCCGAGCCTAGTTGTGTGTCAGAGCGAGCTGGCTGATCCCGTGGGACGTGACACTGTGCCCTGACCCAGGTGGTGCTCGCAAAGGTTTTTCGCTGGATTTCTGCGAGGAGGTGGGAAGTGAGAGCGTCCGAGCTGAGTGGTGGCAAAGCAGCGATTTCCAGGTCCTTCTGATGTTTATTTCCTGGTGAGTGCGCGGCATCTTTAAGAATATTCTTAGTGCTTGTGGTGGTAGTAAGAAGTGATATACTCGTCGCTTCGCCTGTTCCTTTTGTCCTGGAATTTAGAATATCTGTGACTAAAGATATAGTTGTCCCTGCACCCCAGAAGAATCCCCAAAGCAGAGACTAATCAACTGGATGATTGCTCGCTCCCAAGTGTCTGAGTGTACAATGAACCTTCTGGTTTATATTTTCTGTGCTGCTTATTTTTCAGTGAAAGCAAATTGCCTTTTGATATAAAATACATGGTTCTGTCTCTAGGGAACCCTGTTCTTGTATTCTTCTTGTGCATTATTATTTAAAAAAAAAGACAGAAAACAAAAAAGCCCCAACAAATCCCAACCAGTAGCCTGAGTGATCACAGCTGAAGAATGCAAACTTTGTTCCCAGGAAGGTAAAATGGAAGAAAAATTGCATTCAGTTTCTAATGAAGACAATAAATTCCTTCAGAGAAGAATAGTGTTAGATTTTCCCCCTCAAAGATATTGGATATAATTAATGTAATTATAGAAAAATTCGCAGCCAGGAACAGGGATATTTGAATCGCACTGGGTATTTTGTTTTTGTTTTAAAAAGGAAAAGGGATTCTCAATCTCAGTGTTGAATGCCATGCAAATAGCAATTGAAGGTTGTTTCTGACCATGGATACTGGGGCAGAGCTTGGGCAGTTACGGGATGAGGAGGGTTGTCTCGTGTACCTTGATGATGGTAACAAAAAAGAATGGTTTATCTGCTGTTGTGGTCGTAGCTTTCAGTTAAAGTCTGGTTTATATTCGGAGCTCTTGCCAAACGTTTGCTGTTGCCAGTTCTGGATTATTTATCAGCTTGGATTGACATAATAAGCTCCGGGCCCGTGATGTAAATCAGATGTCTAAGTCTGGCCACGTATAGGGAACAACATGGGTTTTCCCAGCCTAACAAGCCAGCACTTGGCCTGTCAAAGGTGTCTGCTGTGAAGGACTAGAGAAGGAATGAAGTCTGACCCTTTTCTCTGGAGGCTGCTTGTAAGAGTGATACCACTCTGTGGGCATCCTTTCAGCCTCTTTCTTCTCCAGTAGCTTCCACCAGCACAGCAGGGTTGAAGGTTTTGTTTTTGCCAGGGGGTTGGCTGCTTGGGGAGCCAAGTGCTGTGCATCTTCCCAGAGAGAAGAAGCCTGAGCTGTTAGGAGGTATGTTTCTCAGAGTGGGTCTTCATGCTCGAGGACCTGAGCGTGAATTCACAAGCCCAGGCACAGCCAGCACGTTTTCTCAGGTGTAATTCTGGCTCCCTTTTCTACCACTTGCTATTCTATAGCATTGCTCTCACGATGCTCGGAGAACAGGGAGGCAGCCCTTGGGGCCTGTCTTCAGTGGACTTTCCTTGCAGACACTTCTGGACTCGGTGTTTCTTCTACCCCAGTTCCTGGGTAACTGGGGTGCTAGTTATTGCGTGCTTCACCTGAGAAATCTCTTGGCCGTTTCTGTGACCTCTCCAGGGATGTCAGCTAGAAATGCTGGATCCCAGCTTACACCACAGTTGTGAGGCCGTGCAAGTATTTGGGTTTTTTTTCCCATTACAGAGTCTTGGACTCCAGCGATTTCAGAAAACATTTGACCGTACCCTTAAGACAAAAAAACTCAGCCTAAAATATGCTTCTGGCAGGAGGCTAAGCAAAGCTTTTGTGATCATCTTCAGAGCAATGCCATGTGCTTTATGAACTTTCATGTACAACACATCACCAGGGAGGTCTAGATCCACTGCCCTGGCTTCTTTCCTGGAATAATATATTGAAGAGTATTCATAGTTACTTGAGTTTATCACCTGGGATGTATGAGCCTCAGTAGGGCTGCTGTTCTCCCTCCTCCTCCTCAACAGTCTCTTTTCTGCTGTGGCCAGTCTGTTCTCACAGGGTTTGCTGGGTAACTAGAGTCATAGCTCCTCAAGATGGGTGGTCACACTTGTGCTTTGCCACCTGTGCTTCCCAAAGACAATGTTGGGCTCTGCTTAGAATGGTGGTTTGTCATTCTCTGCTGTGGTTGTGACAACTCCTCTGAGAACTTTCATGCCTGAGCCTAGGTAAACACACTCATAGTTTAGTCCCATCTCTGTTTAGGCTTTTCAGGACATGGTGGTCCTTTGGGAGGAGACTTGTGTGTCCTGCAGGAATTGTAGTTACTCGCATACTGAGCATCTGCCTAAGTGAACCTCCAAAGGTGTGCTGGGGTTGCCTGGAGAGAGTGTGGCTTGGAGGTAAGATCTTGTGGTAAAGCAGCTTGCAGGTGTATTGGGTTTCCTGGTGGGCAGCTTGCTGCCATGCCTTTTGATGGCCTTTCTGGTGGCTGCAGCTTCTCTCTAGGTGTGTCCTGTTAGACACACAACCAGCATGGGAGTTGTGGAGCAGAGGGATGTTACAGTGTGAACCCAGTTGCCCCCACAGAACGTGGGTGAGAGTGTGGCATGTGCTCAAAGCAAGACATCTGACAAGTCTTCCTACATGGAGCAGGGTAAAAGGCTTCTTCAAGTCGACCCAAACTTCACATTTTCACGCTGGACTCTAGCCTGTCCCCTGAAGGCACAGACCCCCTTCAGGGGATGGATGCACTGCATACACTGATGGAAAATACAAGGTCAACAGGCCTTTAGGAAATCAGACTTGCTATTTAGTAAAGAGGTACTTCTAAACGAAAAAATCCCTAAGAAGCCATGGTAACCTTGCGATGACCTTACTGGGCTGCAATGCAGATGGGCTGCTTTGTGACCAGGGTTCTGCAGGCTGCTACTTTATAGTATTAAATGACTGTAGACAACTTCAGAACAAAAGAAGGCGTATTTATGTAATTTTTCATGGTTAACAAGCCAGTGTTGCCGAACAAGCTGCCCCTTGTGTTTTCGTTGAGAACAAAGCCTTTTCAGAACAGAAGAAGCCCTTGCCCTATTCCTGCCACGATAAGCAGTCAGCCTTGGGCTCCAGTTTGGCAAAGCCCTTCGGTGCTTACTGAAATGCTACTGTCAGTGGCGTTTACACATCTGTTTGAAGTTAGAAAGGTGAACTTGAGAGTTTGAGGGAACGGGAGGGGGCCTCGGTGGTAATGCTTTTAATTGTAGTGTACATCCAGTCTTCCCACTGGCCAGTAGATGGGGGAAGTGGGCCTCCTTACAGTTACAGTAAAGATTTTTCTGAATGCAAGGTTAAACTGTAGCCCTCGTTGGCTCTTAGTTCAACAGTCCAGTTTGAAGGCTCTTTACCTTTGTACTGTAAGGGTAAATTACGTGCTTTGACGCAACTGGACTATTTTCTTTACAAACATGTGTCGTAAACAATTGTTCTGTTCCTTGAAATTCCAAAATTTAAAATGCCGTTTCTTTCTTTACACAGGGGACTGAGACTAATATTTTGGTGGCTTTGTCATGTGAAGATATGGGAATGAGTGTTCCCTCCCCCAAACTTAGCCAATGGTTGGGTGTTTACAACGCTCACGGGGGATGCAAAGGGTCTAAATTTTAGTCCCTGGTAGTCTTCCATGTGCCTGCAGAGTGTACTAATGACAAGATTGCCTTACTTGCCTTTGGGTCATCTCCAATTCTCTCCTCCAAAAGTTGTGGTCACTTCTATACATTTATTGGTGCACCAGACTTGTGTGGACCATGTGAGTGGCCAATAAATGTATAAATGCTTTCATCCCACACTTCTGGCTTCCTGTTCATACTTCACACTTGCCCAAAGAGAGACTAACTGTCAAAATAAGTCCCTGAATACTGCCTCTTATAAGGAGTAGAATCTTTTTCTTGGACACATAGAAATGTAGAGTTCTCAGCAGATTCCCTTTAGCCATGGTCACACTCCTGTATGTTCTGGTTCCCTAGGTGTGCTCTGCTTTCTCCTTGCAGCTCAGCTTGGTAGTCCTGGAGCTGGTTGTGTTCTTGCAGGTAATGTGGTGTGCAGGTTCATGAACTGTTTGTGCCTTATGCTCTGGGCTGTATGTTCCTTACAACTCCAGTGACATTGGTCTTGGGTGAGGCAGGAGCTTCCACAGATGCAGAGCCCAGTGATGGTGGGGAGCTTCTGGTGGTCCCGTAGACAACATATTCTTTGGCTACTTAGGTGTACCTTGCCCTTGTGGAAGAGGCTCCCACTGTTCAGCCTTGAATAAAAGATAGTGATTTATCTATGCTGGTTTATTTTACAGTGGGGCAAGCTTCCTGAGGCATGGAGAAACCTGTATCTATATTAAACTGGACAGGCCAGACAAGCTCAACATGTTGATATAAAAAACCCAGCTTGGCTAAAGGTTGGGTTCTTTTTAAAAAAAGAAAAACAAACAAAACCCACCACAGCTCTTTCTCCTCAAACTTTCAAAAATCAAAATGGGGGGTAGGGGTGGGGTGGGAGGAGGCCAGGGAGGAATAGATGTGAGTCTACCTCCTCAGATACGTAGGGAAAACCTCTGCTGCTGGGCTCTGACTAGTTTAGCACAGGGAGCTGTGTACCACCATCTGTCATGATCCATTTGTGATGCCCAAACCTTTTCTCAGGGTGGGAGGGAGCACTGAGGAATTCTTGGCTGGATTAGTATGACTTTGTGCTCTTGCTTGAAGCCATTATTATGTGGTTAAAACACAGATGGGTAACACTGAGTGTGGAGGGGGATAAGGTTTAAGATGGTGTTAACCAAGAACTGCTCCTCTACAGACCATGAGGGTAACCAGGCTCTTCAGACCTCCAAATTGGTAGGAGTCTGGCTCATCTTCTCCTGAAGTACATGGTACAGAATCTGGGCATTACCTTAACCCATTGCATATTTTAAAGGAGCAATTTGTGTTACCTTTCCCTCGCATCGCTCAAAGGTTGCTCCAGCTTCTCCCTTTTCTACAGCTTCCTGATGCCTTCAGACCTCACCTCTGACACTGCCTCCTCCACAGTGAGCAGCCTGACTCAGACCAGGCATCTTGCAGCCAAATTCCTACAGCCTGCTGCTGTTCTGCTTTCTTTACTTTCCATTCAGTCTACTGACAGCTCTACAGCAAAAATTCCTTTGGCTCCTGCCATATCTACCTTTTGCCTTTGAATGTTTTAGTTGGCTTACTGTGTTGTGAATGAAATATAAATTCCTCGGGGCATATTCAGCCAGCATTTGCATTTCTTTCATTGTGCCTCAACCATCCAGCATCCTCTGACTTTACCCTTATCCTCATGGTCTTCCTCTCTTCATTTTCTTAAGGTTCTTCAGCCTGGAGAAGAGAAGGCTCCGGGGAGACCTTAGAGCCCCTTACAGTCCCTAAAGGAGCTACAGGAGAGATGGAGAGGGACTCTTGATCAGGGAGTGGAGCTATAGGACAATGGGTAACATTGTGAAAGTGAAAGAGGGGAGATTTAGATTGGATATTAGGAAGAAATTCTTTGCTGTGAGGCACTGGAACAGGTTGCCCAGAGAAGCTGTGGCTGCCCTATCCCTGGAGGTGTTCAAGGCCAGGCTGGATGGGGCTTGGAGCAACCTGGTCTGGTGGGAGGTGTCCCTGCCCATGGCAGGGGGGTTGGAACTCAATGGCCTTTAAGGTTCTTTCCAACCCATACCATTCTATGATTTTTCCTATCCTTCCCTGTTCCTGACAAGATGCTCTCCTAATAAGCTGAGCGTTGTTCCTAGCACTCAACCCTCCTGCTTTCACACTCCCTTCCTGACCTCCCTTCAAGACCCAGTGATTTTTCTCTTAATTTTATGCTTTGTGGATGGAAAGAACTGCTTTATAAGAAACATACTGTTCCCAGGGTAGGTATAAAGCACGGCCCAGGCTGCACAGGCTCCTCGGGAATGTGGGTTGTGACACAAATGCAGCGTGAGGCAGCTGGAAACACCTACAGCGTGCGGTGGTTTATAGCAAGCCAACTGCTCAGTGACATGCTGGCCTCTGAGGAAAGCTATGTGTGCCGTTAGCCAGGGGTATCTCAGGAGGATTGAGAGTTTGTCTGCTATTTGGCTCCTCGCAGACAGCAGATGTTCCACGAGAAGGTGAAACATGCAATAAATGACTGTATTTACTTGAAGCAACTCGGAGCTCAAGAAAAAGGGCAGTGGTCCAGGCAAGTGTCTTTACTGCTGCAGGAATGGTTTTGTGCTGATGCAGCATCTTTCACCCCAAATCTCCGAGCGTTTTGAAAGCGTTAACAAAGGTAGGCTAATGCCTACGTTGCGGGCGTATTTCAGCCAGCTTTTTAATGCCTGTTTTGGAAACCCCCATCCCGGTGGCCTACATGAAGTTTGGTACTGCTATGGCTACTTGGCCGGGTGTTTTGGTAGCTGCATAGATGACTTTTGCAGCTGGTGCTGAGCTCAAGCTGATGCAGCTCCACTGGTGACAGAACCTGAGTGGGTCACTGCACAGCCAGCTCAGGTTGTTGGACATGAGCTGGAGTCACTTTTAGGTTAAGGATACATTTGTCCCGTTTCTTAAAGAAGGAGTGGGAGGTCCAAGATCCAAACTGAAGACAAAAGACTACTTGCAGAGACCCATCTCGCTCTTCTACTGTCTCTTCTGTGGGGAAAGAGTGAAATAACTGAGCAGATTATCACTAGTGAAAATAGGTTCGGGCAAGGTTCTGTCACGTCTACGTGCTGAGTGAATGTTCAGCCAATGTCTAATGCAGGGAGACCTCCACTGACCCAAAAGGAAGAGAGTCATGAAGGCAGGCTGAGAGGGCTGGGGCTGTTCAGCCTGGAGAAGAGAGGGCTCCAGGGAGACCTTAGAGCAGCCTTCCAAGGTCAGAAGAGAACTACAGGAGACCTGGAAAGTGACTCTTGGTCAGGAAGACAGGACAAGGAGGGTTTTTAAATCGGAAGAATGGAGATTTAGATGAGAGATTAGGGAGAAATTCTTCCCTGTGAGGGTGGTGAGGCACTGGAACAGGTTGCCCAGAGAAGCTGTGTCTGCCCCATCCCTGGAGGGGTTCAAGGCCAGGCTGGATGGGGCTTGGAGCAACCTGGTCTGGTGGGAGGTGTCCCTGCCCAGGGCAGGGGGGTTGGAACTGGATGATCTTCAAGTTCCCTTCCAACTCTAACTGTTCCGTGATTCTATGAATTAATCTGTTCCTGTGTGTGTATTTCCCTCATGGACCAACAGATACCTCTATGAATACTTCTTCTGAGATCCAAAGGTCTCTTGTTAGTTTTCAGCAGCATCCAGAAGAGGACCGCATCTTCAGCCAACGGCAGGGTGTTAACGCAGGGATTTCATATTGTTTTTCTAGTAGAGAATCTGCTGCCAAATAAATACCAGCTGGTTGTGGCTGCCTGCCAGGTGTTGGGAGATGCGTTGGGAGTGAGCAGAACTGCACTGCTCCGAGCGGTTCCCAGCAGAGCCCTGGAGACCCCACAGCTGCAGGATGATGCGGGGGGATGGCTGCTCCCCTGTGATGGTTCTGGTGGTCGGCTCCCTGCTTTTCCACAGTGTGCAGAAGAGGGCAATCTCTGAAAGTCCTTAGGATGGACAAAACAGCTTACATCCTTCCTCCCTGTGTGCTTTTTTTCACCAAGAAAGTCACCTTGCTCTCTTCTCCTTTTGCTAGACTTGCTCCTGGTGGCTTTCTGCAGGCGTTTCTTACCAGTGACCTCGCTAGAACCGAAGTGAAACAAAAGGCTCTGCCCACTTTCTGCTCCGAGTCCCTTAACTACAAACTGCTTTCAGTCTATGGAGAGGGTTTGGGGTTTTTTCCTTTCTCCCCCCTTTAATTTCATGCTCTCTAGCTGCCCACGGTGACAGCCGTATCTGCTTGAGCTGAGGGCAGCCTGGCATGTGCTGCGACTGGCTCCTTCTGCTAATAATTTCTTCTCTGGAGCCTGTTGCTGCACAGCATAAATAAATGTCACTGTTTAGTACTTTCCCCGTTTTGTTCCTCCGCTGCTGGCAGTGAGTTGACCCACCCTGGTCTGTTTTTCAGATTTATCCCTCTTTGCCCTCCTCACATGAGACAAAAATCACAAGATCAAATAAGTAAAAACGTGTTATTTGTGCGTGCTTTGGTCCTGGTTGTCTTCTGCATAAAAAGTTCTGCATAAAAAACAGGAATTCAGATGGAGCTGGGCACCCTGGACCAATATTCAGTTTTATTCAGGGAATAAAACTATCCTGCTTCAAAAAGCCTAGCAGTGTGGGAAGAATAGATATAGCTTCTGTAGAAAGGGTGTTTTTTTTTTGTTTTGGTGAGGTTATTTTCAACCATCCTGCCATGTCAACTCAATCTTTCTATAAACAACCTTAATTTGGCCTGTTCCGTGTGCTTACGCTGCTCGAATGGGCCAGGATGTTCAGCCCATCAGACTTGGCTTTGGAGTGGAGAATGTAGGTACTGGAAGTTCTCCAGTTGCGGTAGTATGCATGCCCCTGCAGCCCCTTGCTCGGAGCAAGGGTAAATATTTAGAGTGGCCGAGCCCAATTTGGGCTCCGTGCTGTTTTAATGAGGTTGTTCCTGGGTAATTTAAAGCTGGCTTAGGCATTTCTCCACCGCACCAGGCTCGCTGCTGGGTACACAAGCCCTGAATGGAGCATGATGGTGGCCACAGTCATGTTTTTCGTGGTTCCGAGCCTGATGCTTAAAGGATCTGCGGTTGTTTTTACCGTGCGAATGTGACTGCATGGGCATTTTAATTCAGGGGAAAACAGACGGTGACAGACTAATGGAGTCAGTGGGGTGGTTACATTTCCCTGCTTTCTTGGAAATCTTCATCATTCCTGTCTTTCCTGGGGTGAATAAAAGGAATTTATCAAGCTAGACAGTATTCTTTCTGTATATCTCTTTAATAGCATAAATAGCTTTCAAATAGCATAAACCAAGCGGTTTTTGCTTTCTCTTCCACTCATTTCTTCAAAGCAAAAAGGGACATCTCCATGCACGGGGTGAAAGGAAAAACAAAAAAAAAAAAGGCAAAGAGAAACTAGCCTTTTGCCATTTGCATTTCACAAACCAGATCTTGAAGGGAAAAAGAAAAAAAAGACTCAAAGGAGGGGAAATTTGTCACGTTAACATTGCAAATGATGTGAAACCAGAATGTCCTCCCACCGCAGCATATGTTTGTGGTGGGTAGGCGGGGGGAGATGCAGGGAAGAGGTGATGGTATAAAAATACCTTTAAAAAAAAAAAAAAAAGTTTGGCTAGGGGAGAGAGTTTGTCACTTCAGCCAGACTGGGGGGGGAAACCAGACAGACAGGGGGTGGATGGGGGAAGAACTTAAGTCACTTCAGCAAGGTAAATAATTTGACAAAGTGTCTCAGAGCAGTCAAATGATTAGCAGGAGAAGATCAGATAGTAAACAAGTAGGTGGCCTAGAAAGTGGAGAGGAAGGAGGAAAAGCTATTTAAGCAGAATTATGAAGATTGTAAGAAACAGTTAAACACGTGGCAAACACCAAGCAGAAGGTAAAAACCCCGAGACAAAGTGCATGGACTTGTTAGTAGCCACTCTTCCTGCATTTTCGTGAACTGAGAAGTACGATGTTTTTTTCTCACTTATCCATCTAATCCTTTGGATGTGCCAAATTGAATACAGACGGGGTGGAAAATAGCAGTTTGCCTTGTCGTGCTCAGGGTGGGGGTTGTATGCTGTGGTGGGAGCTGGACATCTCCACATCTCGGGTGGAAGGGTCAGGAGGGACGACCTTTCAGGTTGGCAGTAGCAGCTGTCGGCGTTGGGAGGGCTGCCTCCTTCCTATGTGTGATATTTATAGGTTTTTATTGGGTTTTAATTGACTTGCCTCAGTGCTCAAGAAGGTGCCCAGCCCAAGGAAGAGTGGGTGAGTATGTGAGAAAGCGAGATAGATGAGGTGGGGAGAGCACAGGCTGGTGAGGTGCCCTTTCCGTCCGGTAATTTGTTACCCAGCCACATTGCCCTATTTTATGGACAGGTTCAGATGCAGTTTTCCTTTCTACTTCTCCTCATTCCCTGTTGCTTTAATCTTAGGACATGTGAGAGGCCAGTAACAAGTTGGGGGGGTCCCCCAAGGGTCAGTGCTGGGTCGGGTCCTCTTCAATATACTCATCAATGACCTGGATGAAGGGAACGGATGGAATGTACCCTCAGCAAGTTTGCTGATGACCCAGAACTGGGAGGTGTGGCTGACACATCAGAAGGCTGTGCCACCATCCAGTGAGACCTCGACAGGCTGGAGAGAGCTGGGCAGAGAGGAAGCTGATGAAATTCAACAAGGGCAAGTGTAAGGTGCTGCACCTGGGGAGGAATAACCCCCTGCACCAGTACAGGTTGGGGGCTGACCTGCTGGAGAGCAGCTCTGAGGAAAAAGACCTGGGAGTCCTGGTGGTCAACAGGATGACCATGAGCCAGCAATGTGCCCTTGTGGCCAAGAAGGCCAATAGCATCCTCGGGGCCATCAGGAACAATGCGACCAGCAGGTGGAGGGAGGACATTCTCCCCCTCTTCTTTGCCCTGGTGAGGCCCCATCTGGAGTCCTAAGTCCAGTTCTGCACACACCACACACCCGCCCAAATTCAGGTAAGACGGAACTGCTGGAGAGGGTACAGCAGAGGACTACAAAGATGATGAGGGGCCTGGAGCATTTCTCTTACAAGGAAAGGCTTGAGGGACTTGGGTCTTTTTAGTCTGGAGAAGGCTAAGGGGGGAAGCAGATCAACACCTATAAATATTTAGAGGGTGGGTGTCAAGTGGATGGGGCCAGCCTTTTTTCATTGGTGCACAGTGTCAGGATAAGAGGAAATGAGCACAAACTTGTGCATAAGAAGTTCCGTCTAAACATGAGGAGGACCTTGTTTCCTGTGAGGGTGGCAGAACTCTGGAAGAGGCTCCTGAGAGAGGTAGTGGGGTCTCCATCTCTGGAGACATTCAGACCATGCCTGGACACATTCCTGTGCAACCTGCTGTGGGTAGACCTTCTCTGGCAGGGGGATTGGTCTAGATGATCTCCAGAGGTCCCTTCCACCCCTGTATCATTCTGTGATTCTGATTTGAAAGCCTCTTGTGTGGATCTCTCCATGAAGAGAAGGTGCTTTGCTTTCTGACCTGACTTCCTGGTTTCTCTCTTATTTCTCTGGGAAGTATGTAATTTTTCTGCTTTGGTGGTCATTTTTGGCAATAGGTCATTCTCTCTCCCTCATGGTGTGGGCTTCTGCAGGGTATTTCAGCTGAGATGAGCGCTGTGGTGGCTTCTGGTGCTGTGCCCTGTGAACCTGCACCTCTTGCAAGGGCTTATGGCAACCCATCCCCTTGGATGACGAAGTGGCTGGTGGGGCTTTGGAGAGGGATGGGACACTTCACACAAGCCAGCTTTCGAGGGTGTCCAAATGGCAATTAAGGGCAGGAGAAATTCAGCTCTCTTCTCCTCTGACCTAAAGCACGTTGCTGAGGTCTGCTGCACAGGGTGGGACTTTCCACTTAGTAGGTGTTCATACAAGTTTGGCTATATCTGGCCATCTTCATATTGACGGTGCGCAGTCATTTCATACTTGCATTCCACAGAAAAGCAACGGGTGTTTTTCCCCCCCTCCTTCAAGTTTCAAAGAAAATACACTAACAAAATATTGTGTAGAGAAATTTTGCACGCTCCAGTCAGGAAACTGAAACCTAGAATACCTTCGGAGACCCTGTCTGTGCAGCTGCCTGGTTGCTTTGTCCTCCAGGGCTGACTTAGGGTGGCTGCAGGGGATTAGTAGTCTGACTTACATGCATGTAATCTTCATGAAATATTTTGGTGGAAATCTAGCTTTTACATTACAGATTTGTTTCGTTGCACCAGTTGGTGGATGGAAACTGCCATCGTGGCAGCTGCCTGAATATCATGTAACGCAACGGGCCTTGATGCCTTGTCGTATTTCAGTGTTTTGCTCACAGCATGAACAGTCCCAAGCATTGTGTTGTGTTTTTTTTTTTCCTGGCTTTTTTTTTTTTTTGAAGGTC
>VZRU01001502.1:77209-87955 GCA_013398155.1 Pedionomus torquatus | reverse complement strand
CAGAGTCAGTGAAATAGAGAGGATTTATTTTTAATTTTTCCTCCACTTTCTCACAAAACCTACTAATTCTCATGCCTTTCCACTCTGCCTGTCTTCCACTATTTTAACGATTTACCCTTTACTGTGTGAGTGCTTAGGGCCGCTTGCACCGTGATAAGCTTTTGTATTGCATTTCTTATGTAGATACTCAATGTATTCAGTAAGACTCAGAAGCATCTACTGCTAAACTAACTGAAGAGGGGATGTTGTAATACTGAAAGCGAAGAACTGTACATCTCAGTCAAGAGTCTCTTTGTTGGAGATGTCAAAACTAAAACCTAAAACTTTTTGTGGAAATTCAGTACTTGTGATGAAACTTGTAGGGGAGTTTCTAATGTGTAGCATGCTATTTCTGACAAAATAGAGAGACAGAAGAGGGCCGTGGAGATGATCAGAGGGCTAGAGCACTTCTATGAAGACAGGCTGAGAGAGCTGAGGCTGTTCAGCCTGGAGAAGAGAAGGCTCCAGGGAGACCTTGAGCAGCCTTCCAGGATCTGAAGAGAACTCCAGGAGAGCTGGAGAGGGACTCTTGGTCAGGGAGTGGAGTGATAGGACAAGGGGGAACAGTTTTAAACTGGAATAAGGGAGATANTTGTAGGGGAGTTTCTAATGTGTAGCATGCTATTTCTGACAAAATAGAGAGACAGAAGAGGGCCGTGGAGATGATCAGAGGGCTAGAGCACTTCTATGAAGACAGGCTGAGAGAGCTGAGGCTGTTCAGCCTGGAGAAGAGAAGGCTCCAGGGAGACCTTGAGCAGCCTTCCAGGATCTGAAGAGAACTCCAGGAGAGCTGGAGAGGGACTCTTGGTCAGGGAGTGGGAGTGATAGGACAAGGGGGAAAAGTTTTAAACTGGAATAAGGGAGATTTAGATTAGATCTCAGAAAGAAATTCTTTGCTGTGAGGGTGGTGAGGCACTGGAACCGGTTGCCCAGAGAAGCTGTGTCTGCCCCATCCCTGGAGGGGTTCAAGGCCAGGCTGGATGGGGCTTTTGAGCAACCTGGTGTGGTGGGAGGTGTCCCTGCCCATGGCAGGGGGGTTGGAACTGGATGATCTTGAAGGTCCCTTCCAACCTGAACCATTTTATGATTCTAAGTTTATTGCAGGCTGTTCAGTAACCCGGTTGTTGGGTAATCTCTGAGATGTACCAGAATAAGTTCTAAATTCTCAGGCTGAATTAGAAAAAATATAGGAATACGAATTAATCTCTCCAGTAACTTAGATAAGTGTCTTAACCACTGACCTTTTGAGGAAGATCCATTGGTCCGATTTCTGTCGTTTCTTAAAGTGAAAACTCTTGGGGTCTTCATTAAATTCTTAAATCCTTCCTTCTATTTCTTTTTGTTTGTTTGCTTTAGCCTGGGATTAGAAGTTTATGGTTTTGTAAAATGGAAACCCTGTCATCCAGCCAGCTAGAATAACAAAAGTTGTAGGTGTCTTGTGAATGTGAGGCAAAGAAGAAGAAAAAGTGTTGTTTCGTTGGCCCTGTATGAGAGGAGAGCCTGGACTTCATTTAAAAGTCAGATGTATGTATATTTTTTGCTAACTTTGGCTTGTGACTGATCGAGATTTGACGTGTTTGCATTTCTCCTTGCAAGCTGTGAAGGATTCAGACCAACTTGGTGGAAGTCTACCTTTGACAGACAGCAGCAGGGTTTCGTGAGCAAGCTCTGTCTCCAGGTGACTGTCCCTTCTCCACAACCAGCAAGTGGCAATGGCATTTTAAAGGAAGGCTGTCAGAGAACAGCCTGGTTTTCTCACTTGTCATGGCTATTTATTTCTCTCCTGGCCCAACCACCAGAAGCAGGTTAAGGATGACACAAATGAGCAACAAATCACGGGGCGGAGGACGCAGCATGTGACAATGCCCTGGCCCTGGTGCAAACATTTGAGCTACGTTTCGAAAGCCTGGATTCGTGTTCCGCAGAGTTCACGAGTGGAAAAATAAAGTCTTTGACGATAACAGTTGACAAAGCTCAGTCTCATCAGCGTCTACCCTTCTTCAGAGAAGAGGCTGGCGTGAGTCCCACCAAGCTGTGATATGGTTGAGTGCACTGAGGAGGGTTCCTAGAAGCATTCCCCCGGCTTCTTCACACTGTGCACCGAAAGGGGAAAAAAACAACATTTGGCAATTTGTTGTCAATATTTGTATAACTCCTGATGCCACTAAAACTGCATATGCAGGCTTTAAACTAATAAAAACAAAGCCATGGCCAAGCTGGAGAGCTGGATTTGTTTCCATGCACAATTAGGTTTATTTGTTTAGGTCTCATTTTATTTGTTTTCAGATGACTCAGATAGGAGTATTGCAATCCTTTCAAAGTGAAGTAGTGTTCTGTGTATTTTGGGCATTGGGCTTAGCCAAATGTGGAAAGAATTGGCTGCTCAATAGTATTTTCCTATCCAGAGGTTTTTCAAACTTTTGAGAGGAACTGAAGGAATGTCCTTTCCATGCCAGGCTTCTTTTATTATTTTTTTTCCCCTCTTTCTTTTCTAATTTTTTTTTTCCTCCCCTCCTTTCAGAGTGTTTCTCCACATTATTGTTAAAGAGCACAGGAATTTTAAAACCCTTCTCCGTTATGCAATTGTCAGCAACTGCTCTTATTAATTGCTTTACCATTAAGCCACATGCTGAAATTCTCGCTGGTGTCATCCATAACGTGCTGCTGCGAGTGCCTTTTAACCCCTTCCAATAAGAATATATGGATGTTGCGCTGCTCAGGATCTCCCATCCTGCTAGACCCGCTCTGGGGTTGCTGGAAATTATTTCCTGCATATACGAAGGGATATTTACGTTTTTGGCAGGTACCCAAGTATTCTGCTGGGAGTTTAGGCACTAAGGGGAGATTATTTTCCAATGGACATGCCTGCACGCTGTCGGTGTTAAGAGAATTGTCTCAAGTCTTAGTGCCCTGGTGGTTCTTTATCCCCTACCCCCAGCCTCCAAAAAGATGAAAATTAAAAATTAAAATGCAGGATTGTTTTTTTTTTTCTGGTTTTGGTCTGTTATGTCTTATGTGAGGAGGCGGCAATGGCTTTTAATCGATGCTTTAGGCACCACTCTGTTTTCAGGGTGTGTTTTGTTTTCTTCTCATCATTTTACTTCTGGAAATTCTTCCTCGGGCGATGGTTCAGAAAATGTAGACAATATGAATAAACCCACATTTATTCCTATTTCTATGAAACATAAAGGTTAAAGGATTTCCTGCACTCACCAGAAGTATGCGTCTGATTTATGGCCTTCCTTAATGCTCTTCCCACTCACACTCGTAAAAGACATATAGTAACAAAGCCTAATGGGCAATCTATTTTAAAGTTTGCCTTGATAAAACCAAACTGGAACTTTACTCAGTCTTAAATGTCAATCCTAAAATTGGGGATGTTTTTCCAATCAAGTGCAATAGCCATGGAAAGCGTCCCCGTGGAAGGGAGCCGGGGCTCAGCACGCTGCTGCAGGCACGCACGCTTTTGGGGGCAGATGGAACCTGCATGTTGTGTAGTGTCCCCCCCCCACAGGCAATAGGTTGCTTTGTGGGATGGGGTGACCCCAGGAGGGACTGGGCAATGCTTAGGATGTGTGATTTGTTGCTTTATTTTGCTTTTAAGAGGATGGGAACCCAAAACATACCCGTGGCAAATAACCAAGTTGAGGAGGGATTGTCAACTACAGGAAAGAAGAGAATAAAATACTAAATAAATAAATAAATAAACATATGGGTTTTTTTGAAGCCTATGTTAAAAACTAGAAGAAGTAATAAGGTGGGCAAATAGGTTGGACAGTGCCTAGAGATCTGTTCTATGCTTACGATGCTTTGTTCCCCTTCCTCTTGCTGTGGAAAACTGCCGTAATGGATGAAACCAATTTAGTGGCCTTAATATGGGATTGCTTTAGAGCACCTTCAGGGCATTTTGACACTGCGGTTGCAAAGCCCTTGGCTGCTCTGACAACACGGTCCAGCGTGCAGGCTGCAGCTCTCCTGCCTTCTTTCTGCTGGCACCAATTTTACTACGTGCTGTGTCCGGTTCTGGGCTCCCCAGTTCAAAAAGGACAGAGAACTGCTGGAGAGGGTACAGCAGAGGGCTATGAAGATTATGAGGGACCTAGAATATTTCTCTGATGAGGAAAGGCTGAGGGACTTGTGGACTTGCATATTTTTAGTCTGGAGAAGAAAAGACGGAGGGGAGACATGATCAATACCTATAAATACTTAAAGGCTGGGTGTCAGGACAAAGGGGCCAGTCTTTTTTCAGTGGTGGCCAGTGACAGGACAAGACGAAATGGGCACAAACTTGAGCATAAGAAGTTCCATCTAAAATTGAGGAGGAACTTCTTCACTTTGAGGGTGGCAGAGCCCTGGAACAGGCTGCTCGGAGAGGTACTGGAGTCTCTGTCTCTGGAGACATTCCAAACCCACCTGGACACGTTCCTGTGCAACCTGCTCTAGGAGAACCTGCTTTGGAAGGGTGGTTGGGTTAGATGATCTCCAGAGGTCCCTTCCAACTCCATTTCATTCCGATTCTGTGCCATTCTTCTGGTCTAACACCAGACTGGATGAGACTGTACTTCTCTGGGGGCTGAGAGGAGACTGGGCCTGTCAGAGACTTGTGTTCTCTGGGCTAGTATGAAGCACATAATTTGGTTGACAAAGTATTGCTGATGCAGGACACTGAATTAATTTGTCTTCTGTTGAGCAGTAAACATAAAACTGGATTTTATATGTTGAAAATGTGAAACTATTCCAGATGCCTATACAGAAAAACGTAAAGACTGTACGTTATGTTATAACTCTCTTGTCACCTAAGAGGCTTCCTACAGTAAACTGATTTTTATCATGTATGGGTACAACTAAGTGGTAAGACACAGACTTTTTTTTTAGCATGATAAATGTACCTTTTGTCTTTTTACTTATACCACAGTGCGAGCTACAGCTGGGCAGGTGGTGATTTCAGTCTAAGGTGGTTTTACCCCTTCCTTCCTGCAGATGTGTGGTTGTGTGTAGGCAGATACTTGCTGATGCCTGGCTAGTAATTCAAGTATTAAGACCTGTGGGCTTACCACCCCTTCCTGATGTGCATTACAGGTGGAAGGGGAAGGAGAGAGACCCTGGGGAAGAAAATTAGGAGAAAAGGATTTTAAGATTTAAAAACATCAGCCTCGAAGCTACAAGGTAGTCAGGATGTGGAATGCAGGCAGACGGTGCTTCCAATTCCAGGTGATGAGGGGCTTGAAAAGTTTAGGGCTAGATAAATCTTAGGATAGTTCTAAGCACAGTTAAGAAGATGCACGCATTAATCTTCTGTTATTCTATCCCTTTGTTCTTTTTTTTCTTTTTTTCTTTTTTTTTCCCCCAAGGTAGAATGAGGTAAACCTGTATCTAAACATGTGCTTCTGTTGAAGTTTAGGGTAAAGTAAAATAGGTCACCTTGAAACATCTCTGGAGGGATAAATCTCACAGTCCAGATGACACGTGCACGCTTTTCATCTGTTGTAAAGTATTCCACCTTAGCTGAGGGCGGGCAGGAGGTGACTTCCAGCCATCAAGGAGCAACTTAGGTCACCTGAATATTAAACAAACCCTAATCAGTAATGACAGCAGCAAATGCTGGGAAGCAGGAGAGGCGAGAAGGGTGGGGGGAGATGAACCACCAGCGCTGGTCTGAGCCTGAGCATGGCAGTCCTCAGGAAGACTCTGTGGGTTCAGAGGGTTCCTTTGGCCTTGTATCCTCTGCCACTGGATTTTCCCCTGTATCTGAGGCTCGTTGCACATAATTTGACTCAGTGTCATAAAGCAAAGGATAAACTTCACACTGTTTTAACTTACAGGTGCTACAATCAAAACCCACTTTTTTTTTTATTTTTCCCCCCACCAGTGCAGATCCAGTTGTCATCCAGAAAGCGATTATTTTGAGAACCCATTTGATTGCTTCTGTTCCATTTCAGTTTCTGCAGACAGCCTTTATTACCTTATACCCTTCATTTTAAACAGAACCTTTGATCCAGCTATGATTAATAACCTTATTATGGTGATACATGTTTACTTCCTCATTGCTGTATTTCATAAAGTTGCCGTCTTTGAACTTTATACTCTTGAAAAGAGTCAAAAAACATGTCAGACGTCCTTGTTCCAGCAAACTTCTGTATTCTAATGGTTACTCACTTCCTTACACCCGTGTCCTAGAGCTATGTGGTTAACTACCCAGCAGAGATGAGCTCCCTCTGCTCGTGCTCTGAGCCGTGACTGTCTCCAGCGAGGTACAGAGCCCGGCTTGTAAACCTGCAGCTGCGGCTTAGCACTTCTCTCTAACGTGGCTATGCAGCTTCCAGTCGGCCCCGCGGTGCCAAAAAACATCTGCCTGCGATGATGTACCTTGTAAATAAACCCTGCGTGAGTCAGTGTAGTGGCTTCCTAGACAGAGGGCTATTAAGCAGCGCGTGGAAGTAGCCTGTTGACGCTGCAGGTGGCCGAGGCTGGAGCTAGAAGTTGGGTAGTTAGGCTGCCCAAAGAGGCTGTGGAGTCTCCTTCTCTGGGTGATACTCAAAACCCACCTGGATGTGGTCCTGTCCAGCCTGCTCTGGGTGACCCTGCTTTGGCAAGGAGTTTGGACTAGACGACTTCCAAAGATTCCTTCCAACCCTTAGAATTCTGTGACTCTGTGATTTGTTAATGGTGAGTGCACAACCTTAGCACCAGCCTGGCCTTCTGACTGTAATCAAAATGCTTGTGCCCACTTGAATTAAACTCCTCCTGCAAACTGGAATAAGTTTATGGCTCAGCAGGGCACTTTTAAATGGAAACCAGAGGAGAACGTCTAGCACTGGGCATCTGAAAAGTCACCTCACAGAGAGGTAAACATCTGTGAGCAGGTAAAAGCATCCCAATGCCAAAATTAGTTTCCAGCAGATAAGTAGGAGCTGAGAATGACCTGCTCCTTAACAACTGCTAAGGGAAAGATGGCACCATGTGGGAGGCTTCAACCCATTTCAGTGGCCTGACTTTTACCCCTGTGCTCATGGCAATATACTTCGTTTGTGCAGTGTTTTCCACCCCAGCAACAATGCTGTTAAAGAAAAAGTGATACCGTTGATGAATTATTTGGCATTAGCTTTCCAGTCAGAAAAGTGAAAGGAGAAGCATTTGTCATACTGAAATGATCTCACTTTGGGAAGGGTATAATGTTTTTGGATTACAAGATAATTAATGTCTGCTACCCCTGAGGGTTTGATTAAACTATCAAGTACTAAGTGACATCTTTGCCACATGACACTTCTTTGGAAACCATAAGCACCAGAACAGCATTTCAGTGTATACTTTGGCTGATGTGGAGTCACCGCTCTTCCCCAGGGCTGAATTTGTCATGACTCCTGGGCGGTGAGGAATCTTTGGTCTCTTGAAATAGGTTATTTCCTTTTTTGGAAAGAAATAAGAAGACCCAAGCAAGGGATTAATAAATTCTTAGGTAGAATTCCTGCAGCAAGGACTGGAGATGGATATGAGAGAGTGGTAGTACTGAGACCTTGGGCTGTGTTGCTTGGGAGGAATATTTTGCATTTCACAATCAGGACAAAGGAAGGAATTAGTAATTTTATATTTTTTTTTTTCTGTAGATGTTTTATTGGTGCCTGAGTTAGTTATCTGTGTTTAAAGTTCCTTATAAAGAAGGAATTGCACTTGAAAAGGGTGTGAATACCCATCTGAAACCAAAGAGATGGTGAAGAAAGACAAAGAAAAGGGAAGGACATTCAGGTGACAGAAGAAAGAAGGGACGCAAACATGGGAGAAAAGCAGACAAAGCAATTGTTAGGAAATTAATCAGGGAATTACTTAAACATACTGCAAAACTGTCAATTCCACATGAGAATGGGCCCTGCCTTGGCAGGTATTGTCCTAGTTGCTACCTCTTCACTTTTAAAAGGTAAAAATCTGTCCGGGTCCCCAGATGTCTTCAGCCGCTATATCCAGGTTCTTGCAAGTGCTGGGAGAGAAAACCAACCCCGTGCACACAAGCTCCGATAGAGCAGTGGGAAAAACAGAAAGCTAATTAGAACTAAATATTAGAATGCTGTTGCAATTCGATCATGGGGCTTGACTTGAAATGAATTTTCATTTAAAGATAAGGGGCAAACAGTTGGGTTTTTATATTCTTAACTCCTAATATTCCCCTTCTTTTCAGAAAGAGTGCCACAAAATTTTATAGTGTCCAGCTATCTCCATGTACTACAATCTTCTATCCTGCTCTGTAACTTCACGATGCTGAAGGGCATCACAGTTGTGACGCCTTGTTACTCCATAAGTTTCCCAATTGAAAAGAAGTTTGCTAAGTGAAGCAACAGATACGAAAATAGTAAAGGAAAGAACATCCTTGTAACTCTACTAACACTTGTTACATTCCATGGCAAGGTGAAATAAGCAAAAAACCCAACAAAATTAAATTTGAGATCTTTTGTTGGATTTTGTTTTAAAAGTTTCTGTGAAAAGTTTAAATAGATTATATTTTCCATCCCTAACCTTGCTTTGGATGAAGCTTAGTTTTTAGGATCCAGACTTTCTCGCATCTGTAACCTTTGGTTGGTGTTAGAAAACATCAGGTTTGCATTCTTCAGGGTGTTTCGTTCACCTGTGTCAGCCAAAATGTCTGAGAAACAATTGGGGCATGCGGGCCCCAAACAGCAAGCTTTTAAAGTGTTGCTCCATCATGCAGAAACTGAAGATCAGGATTTATTTCAATCCTTTTCCCCTGCTGCAGCAGAAATTATCTCTGGTTTTGGTGATCTTGAATAAAAATCGCTTTGCTGGCACAACGTGGAAAACAGAGAAAATATGAAATAAAAGGTGTTGAGTCCAAAGCTATAGTCAACTGACCACGTTATTATGAAATTATTCCTAATACTCTCAACTTTTATTTAAGGGTTGGGTTTTTTAAAAAATAATTATGTAACTGGATCCCTCTTGTTTTATTTATTCAAGGGATCTGTGTGTTTCTTAGCTTGCTTGGCTAGGGCATGGGACTGGAAAATGTCATGAAATCTCCCATGGCTTCAAGGAGGGAAGTAACTTTTTTCTAAAGTAAAGTTCCCTGCTTGATAGAAAATATTTATATATTCTCTCCCTAAGTGAACTTACTTGTGTTGAAAAAGAAGCCTGTGAACTGTTGTGGCTTTGGCGAGAGATACGAACGCCCGCTATGAGTACAAAGAACAACAGTGAGCAACCCCCATCCTTATTCAGCTGTCCCTGTGTGTCTCTGCACCAGTCGCTTTGCCACTAAATTGCATTATTCTCTAGAAACCTAGTTCGTAGTCCTTGGAGAACTCCACGAAGCAGCAATTTATGATATTTCCTGAAGTCTTCACGGACCTATAATAAAGTTCAAAGTCCTGCCATTTTCCAGAGGTGAACAGAGTGGGATAATATTTCTGAAGTTTTTTTGCTAGACAAAGGCTAAACCTCAAGTTCAGTGTTGTCAGAAGTTCCTGCTGAAGTTCTCACGAGGTAGCTGTGATTGAGGCAAGTTTTTTAGGCAGTTCCTGTGGACACTCAGCAACAGATCGGACGAAGTGATGGCACCATTCTGGTAGCAATGGTGTCCTGTGTCATTCAAAGAACAAGATGACCCTTGTGGCACCTGTGGGAGGGAAAGTTAGAGCCCACTTGAGGAAGCACAGCTTCTCACTCACTTTCTTTTATGGCTGCTATCAGATAAGGCCAAAACGTTTGGGGGATTTCAAAGAGTAATTTGGATGCGAGACATCAAAAAGAGCAGGAAGGTCTTTATGTACTTGCACGGTGAATTGTTCCTGCTATTGCTGTGAGTGAATTATCGTGGCTTTTCTGAAGGAAAAGAGAGTAATCTTTTGGTTTTTTGGAGACCGATTCCTGTTCACTGGTAAGGAGCTACAGGATGGCAATTTCTGCCTCTGGGTGTCTTATCACCAGGAGGAAGAATGTGACAATGTACAAGGCTTCGTAAGGAGTCTCTGATCCTCTCTAGGCAGCCTGTTAGAGATCATTTTTGAGTGATTGGAATCACTTTTGAATGAGTCATTTTTGAATGATTGGAATTCTTGAAGTAGGAAGGAATGATTTGAAGTACTGAGATTTCACTTTTGTACTTTCCCCATAAAGCACATACTTTAGTAAAGCAGAAGTAAAAACGCACGTTGCCAGAATTTTTAAGAGATCTGAATTTTACAGACTCAACCAGGTATTTGCTCTACACATCTGGTAGACCTGAGGTGTGCCTGTGCGTCTGCTTTTGCGCTGCTGAAAACATTCCCAGACTTCACAGAGACCATCACCTGGTCCATAATATTCTCAGCAGAGGGTGGGATCTGATGCTGCACAGTCTAGCTGCTACGAACTGTTACTGCTGGCAGCCACGGCTGTGGGATTTATAGGTGAATGTCCTACCCACAGCTTCGGGAATTCGTTCTTCCCGTGCTTTATTAATAAACTGTCTTACTTTTGCTGGAAGAATTTATGACAGCATGGATTGTTGTTGTCGGTGCATTGAAGGGCACACAGACTTTTGAAGAGCACCTTCATCTTTTATTAAGTGATAAAGAAGAGAGTGTATGGAGATCTGGGGTGGAAAGTAAGGTTATGAAGTACACCATGTCTGGGTTTGGGGTTTTTTGGGGGGTTGGTTTTTTTTTTTTTTTTTTTTTTTTTTTTTGAGGGTTTTTGCGCCTTTTTCTGAAAAATTCCCCG
>VZRU01001502.1:57863-77143 GCA_013398155.1 Pedionomus torquatus | reverse complement strand
GTTTTTTTTTTTTTTTTTTTCTGAGGCTTCTTGCGCCTTTTACTGAAACATTCCCTGCCAGACACTTAAATGGAAGTATTCTGGTCTAAACGGACCTGTATCTGGAGTGGATCTGACAGTTCCTATGTTATGTGTTAAACCAGTTCTAGGATATACAAATAAAGGAGCAGATAGATTATAGAGTGCTATTAAAATGATATCCGTTTCTTTCCATAATCCTGTAGAGTTGTGGATATAGATATTCACAGATTTCATAGTTCATTTCGTTCTCATTTGTTATTATATTGGAAAGACAAGTTACTGAGTCAGTGTTGTAATAATTTATTTATTTTTCCTTACTTGTAAGGTAATTGCTTGGTCACATTGCTTTTGGAAGCTTTTATTCATGACTTTATTCTCACAATCTGGAAATGGTTGTCAGTTTCCAAACTCTGGTCCCAGACCGTCTTGTTTCTGTAAAGTGGTACCTTGCTTCCATTTATTCCTTGGACGAGTAGGTTGTGTTGAAGTTCCCCTTGTGTGGCATCTCACCACTGCCCTAGCGTGTCCATATTCCTGGAGTGACCACCACACTGAGATGTCAGGAATCATAGAATCCTCCAGGCCAGAAGGGACCTCCAAAGGTCATCTAGTCCAACCTTCCCACAGTCGCAGGGACACCCCCAACTAGACCAGGTTGCCCAGGGCTTCAATGAGCCTCGCCTTGAATATCTCCAGGGAAGGGGCCTCAACCACCTCCCTGGGCAACCTGTTCCAGTGTTCTGCCACCCTCAGAGTAAAGACATTTTTTCTAATATTCAACTTAAATCTACCCTTCTCCAACTCAAGTCCATTACCCCTCGTCCTATCGCAGCAGCCTTTTGTGAACAGACCCTCCCCAGCCTTCCTGTAGCCCCCTTCAGGTACTGAAAGGCTGTGATTAGGTCTCCCCGGAGCCTCCTCTTCTCCAGGCTGAACAGCCCCAGTTCCCTCAGCCTGTCCTTGTAGCAGAGGTGCTCCAGCCCTTTGATCATCTTCGTGTCCCTCCTCTGGACCCGCTCCATCAGGTCCATATCCTTCCTATATTGAGGGCTCCAGCCCTGCACACAGGACTCCAGGTGGGGTCTCACCAGAGTAAAGCGGCAGAATCCCCTCTCTGGGTCTGCTGGCAACACATCTTTTGATGCAGCCCAGGATGGGATTGGCTTTCTGGGCTGCAAGTGCGCTCTGCCTGCTCATGTCCATCCTCTTGTCCATCATTACTCCCAAGTCCCTTTCTTCCGTGCTGCTTTCCAGTACCTCGTCCCCCAGCCTGTACTGATAGTGAGGGTTGTTATGGTAGAACCATAACTGAAGCACTTACACACGCTGCTATTGAAATACTACAGTATATGATGAAGAAACATCTCAACTCCTTTTTATTAAGATCTGGGATTCTAGCTGGCCATGTCCTTCTAGGACGAGGTAGGATCATAACATATTGTAGGACTAGATTTTTCAGTTGACTTGAAGTGGTTTATGTTGGTACTTCATTTTCAAACAGTTTGGTTTAGTCTGTTTTGCTTTTATTAGTGTGTTGCAACAAAGTACAATGAGTGTTCATCACAGAGCAACCAGAGACCAGGGACGGAGGGTCAGGAGGAACAGATGTGGCTTTGTAGGAGCAGGTTAGAAGTTCATTCAAGTGGGAGGGAAAATAGCTGTGTGTCTCAATGGGACCCAGCAAAATAGGGAAGGGGCAGCAAATCGTACATGTCTCCAGAATGCCTTGCATCTCTAGGATGCAGCTCTCTCTGAAGGGTGGCTTTTTTGCTAGTCTGAATTTCCAAAAGGCACAGAAAGCATTAATCTGAAACATGAAACCAGGCCCAAGGTCCTAAGCCACACTAAAATAGCAGCGTTGTTTCATTTTCCAGCTGAGTAATTGCTCCTCGGAGCCAGGGAGAAGGAGGGGCTTGGAATGTCACTTGGAAATGACTTCCCCCACGCACACCTCCACATTTTTTTAAAAGACTTTCCTTGCAATGAAGTCAGTGATTAATACTGAGGAGCACACAAATGGTGATTAGTATACAGTATGCAAGAGGAGCACCTCTTCGGAGGTGCTGGGGGACTAGTTAAAAGAAAACAGAGGGGAAAAAGGGGAGAAGCCAATTTAGATTGCAGATTGTCAAGGAGGAACACATCCAAGGTCCATTCCAGCTGTTCTGTCACCAGCGTGGCACTAAACTGTCCTGTTCACTCTGGCCCAGACACACAGTTACTTTTGTCCTTTTCTTTTTAGGAGGGTCCACATTAAAATTGGTAGGGTGCTATCCAAAACTAGGAAACTTTAGATTTCATTCTGTTCACCACAAAACTGAGTAGTATTTAGCTGAGAAACCCATTTTCTCAGGCTTGTGCTTCTGTCTTTCTGTTCTTGACCTTCTTTCCACAAGGGTAAAAAAAAGTCTTCCTTTTCCTTCCACTTCTCCCTTGTTTATCTTCCCGTTCTAGTTACTATCATTAGTTTATCTGACTGCCTGTGTTCCTGTTTTTATTCCTTCTCAATATTGAACTTATCTATTGGTGGGATCAGTATCACTGTCTATCACCACAATATGCAAATGCTCTCTCTAAAAATCAGCTAAATTGGATTTAAATCATGTTGTAGGCTTCATGTTGCTTCTGTTACGTTTCCTGTACTCTATTTTTTTTTTTAATTTTTTAAAAAATAATGCTTAGGGTAGAGTTCTTTGCAGGGCAGGAATGTTGTTGGGGGTTTATTGGAGACAAGGGCCGTGATGTGCTGGAAGGCTTTGCTGCATTGTGATCGCCTTGTCCCAGAGGATAAAAGCAGCTACAAAGGTTTGTTGATCAGAATTCATTTTAGTTTCTGGGGTTTAGCCCATCGGCTGCTTTAGAAGTTAGGAGCAAGTTTTCAGACCAGCTTCCAAAGCTTCTGGAAGACCATCTTGACACAGTGGCCTGGGTCCATGAGAAAAATGACAGAGGAAGTCTCTTAATGTTTAAAATATTAGCCACAGTGAATGAAGCTGCCTGAATCTGGATCTGACTGAGGCATGGGTTGATCTTCACCAAGAAGCAAGGAGTAAGTTTTCTGGCAATGCCAAGGAGGGAAGAGATGTTCTCCAGCCATCCACACCTAGCAGGGCGTCAGTCAATGCCCTGGTTCACCACATGACTGTGATAACTCAACTCTGAAGGTTTTGGGGAGTAAATTCAGGCAGTTTCAAAGCATTTTCCCCAGTCTGAAAAATGCTGACTCAGTCTTGCCTAAGATCAGCTTGAGCCAGCCAGCCAGCCGTCCTTTGTCAGAGAGTGGAATTCCTGTAGGTGTTCTCTATCTTTTCATACAGTCATAGAACTGTCTAGGTTGGAAGGGACCTTTCAGACCATCTAGTCCAACCATCAGCCTAATTCTAGTAAAAAATGAAAAAAATGTGACTCAACCATGTCACTAAGTACTACGTCAACACATCTTTTAAATACCTCCAGGGATGATGCCTCAACCACTTCCCTGGGCAGCCCATTCCAAGGCTTAATAACTCTTTCTGTGTAAAATTTTTTCATAATATTCATCCTAAATATCCGCTGGTGCAACTGGAGGCCATTTCCGCTTGTCCAGTCGACCATGACTCAGGAGAAGAGACCACCCACCACCTTTCTACATCCTTCTTTCAGGGAGTTGTAGAGAGCGAGAAGGTGTCCCCTAAGCCTCCTTTTCTCCAGGTCGAACACCCCCAGCTCCCTCAGCCTCTGTTTTCAAGAACACCAAGAGCTGCAGCTGTTCAAAGTGTCCTGGCAGTGTTACCAGCTGTGCTTCTGCCACCTTGGAGTGTCCATCCGTATGTGACCCTGCAGGTGAAGGCCTGGGCAGAAGATAAAATTACATGTCATTCTGAGTTCTGCAGCTTTGAGCAACCTGGTCTGGTGGGAGGTGTCCTTGTCCATGGCAGGGAGGTTGGGACTGGATGATCTTTGAGGTTCCTTCCAACCCATGCCGTTCTATGATTTTATAAATGAGATGTTAAAGATACCACAGTGCAGCATCACCTCTTTCTGCATCCAGCATTTCATAGCTCATTGCAGCCCTGACTATGGATCTATATGGGACCATCAGGCCTTTCTCTTTGTCAGGAGTAGCCTGAAGAGTAATAAAGACAGGCTCTATTCTGTGTCCTGATGTGAACCCTGACTGTGAGGCCTCCTGAAAGCTGGCAGTTGTATGCTGTTGGCACCTTCTGGTTACTGCATTTTTAATAGTTTTGCCCAGAAATGAGATGGCAATTGCAGAGATCTTCAGGGGATAGGGTTTCCTTCCTGAGGAGTGGAAAAAACTACTTATTTTTCAAGCAGCTTGATAGGTGTATCTCTCTGACTGAGGCACTGGCTATTCCCAACTTTGGCAGACAAGCTTCTTCTGTGCTCTTACCAATACAGAAAGCCACAAAACTGTTCCATAATTTTTGACTCCAACCTTTTGCTGCTTTTCTTGAGCTTTGGCACATATATATGGGATGGGATGGGATCATCTAGAAGTCATGAAACCGGTATCTGTTGAAAGATGGAGCAATTTTTTCCTACGTGGATTTACTTGATCTTACTGGTCCTGCATATTGATGGTTCTTCAGATTCCAGGGCTTCAGTCTGACATTTTAATTAAACTGCCTGGCTTGATGAGTTGTTTTATGAAGTAAACTAGCTATTCTGGTTGTAGTAGTGCTACACTTTAAAAAGTGATTTCTGTCCATCTGATTCATAGTTTTCAAGCCATCTCTGAACCATGATGAACTTCCTATCAGTGTGGGCAGTTTGGAATTTGCACATTGATGAAAACAAAGGTCATGTAGACAGGCTGCATTAAGAAATTAGTATTTCTGTTCTCCTCAGGTGACTGGACTTTCCAGAGGGGAGGTATTTCTTAGAAGCAGACCTGTTTGTTGAGAAAGGTCCAGAGCACTTAAAGATCAGTGGTGAAAGGAGGAACCTGGGTTTGATAATGTCCTGGTCAAACCAGGAAAGTGGTGTGTTGGTTTCACTCCATCAACCACTCCTAAGTGTTCAGTCCTATGCATGAGGTCTGTAGGGCCTGTTCCTTGTTCAGCCAGTGCTTTCTCTGGCCACCTTCAGTGACAGGTAATACTTTCCCATTGGTTTCCTGTCCAGTAGAAGATTCTGGTCTAAAATAGCTATGCCACCACCCTCTCTTTTCTATTTGTTCATTCTGTGAATTGCTTCACAGGGCTGGCTGGTCCTTATGGAACACTCAACCTGCCAACATTATCTAAGGTAATGTAATAGTAAGGAATTAGTTCTTGTGCTTCATGTCCTTCAACTTAGCTTTAGGATGGGGGGATTGGGTTGCTTTATTTCTTCAGACTCCTTTTCCGTCTGTCTTCCGTCCATCCTTCTTTTTCAGCTGTGGCTATTTCTGGAGTGTCTGAAGCTCACTTCTGTTTCTCGTCATTCATAATCAATTCCAGTTCTATCGAGTATTCATAAAATGGGAGCTAGGCACTTTTTTTTCTCATCAACCACTGAGACTGAAAAATAAATGCACGTAGCACGGCCAGAACCTCAAGACACGTGTGACATTTTGTAAAGCCTGTGAATATCACAGTTGCAGCATCTGAAAGTTCTTGTTCTTTTCACTGATTGTATTTTCTACTACTGTTCTATTCAAGTTTAGCCAAAGCCATGTCGTTCTTGTTCTAGTTCCCATTAACAAAGTGCAGAGCTTTTCATTTTGATTCTTGTCCTTAATAATGACGATAATGCAAAGTTACAAAACAAATATAAACAGTGAAGAACCTCTAGCCAATTGTCAAGTTTTACTGGAGGATACATGATTTGGGAGCCCCATGTAGGCAACTTATCTGACAATCAACCAGTTCTTTCATGACTCATTCAAAACTGCTGGATAAAGGTACTAATGAGAGGCATTTCCCCACTAAAATGAGAAAAATAACGTTTCACCTACCAAAAATCTCTGAACACTTGTTACACAATATCTGCAAGCAGAGGAGTGTGCCTGTGCATCATCTGCATTCTAAAATACGTGTGCCTCAGAAAGGAGTCGGATGTTATCCTGGGCCAGGAAGGCTCCTTAAAACTCTGTAGATGCATTTTTTTTGAGTCTTCCAGAAGAAGTTCAAGACATGCTCTTTCTGAAGCCTACGCCCTTTCTTCCTTTCCATTCTTCCGTCATCTTTTTGCGTATGTGAACACAGGATGCTGTCCGTACCGCTTCCAGAGGCAGCTCTTACACCAGTGAAGGAATGCCCAGTATAAACCCGTTTGCTTACCTCCCGTGTCGGCTTGTAGGTGTGGGAAAATGATGTGCGTGGAAAATGCCATCGACTCCATTTTTATTGTATGCGGGGATATTTACATACAAGCCTTCCAACATAATTAATGAGAGCAACGGAGGCAGAGTTGTTCCTTCTTATGGCATAATTCTCGCTGTCACGAACATACACGTTATCTTCTAAACCTGGGCTTAACCTGTGGTTTGGATTTTTGGAAGCTGCTTTTTTTTTTTGGGGGGGGAGGCCTTTGTTATGCAACCACACTTACAAGGGGGCCAAATTGCCTCCTCGTTTCAATAGCGTGAGAGCAGGAGGGAGAAGAGCAAGGGGCTGACGTGCCAGGCCTGCTTGGCTTCACTTAAATACGACACTTTATGCCCGCAAAGCATTTGCAAACATATAGCTAGCAGTGTAGGTGGAGGCTGTGCAGCGTGCTTTAGGACTTATTTCTTTTCAAAGCCTCAGAAATCTTGTGGGCTCAAAATATTCATCAGCATACTGATGTTTAATAAGTCACCGTCTCTCAGCTGAGACGTGGTAATTCCAGTGTGAATGCTTTCAGCCCACGGAAAATGTAAGGCAATTTGATGTAGCTTTGCCTGCAGGGAAAGATGGCTAAACTAAGCCACAATACCCTGTGTTTGGCCAAATTAAAAGTGTGCAGCCAGGTATTTCCTGGGCCTCAGCTGATTTACGATAACTTGACCCGTGATTGTGAGTCCCTTCTTGCACCTTCATTGGCAGCCAAACGATACTCAGAAACTGAAATCTGGAGGGACGGCTAAATATAGCCATTTTTTAATGTAATTCAACTGCTTTGGCACCAGAAAGCCTTTCAGAACTTGCTCTGGCCAGGGTGCATGGAAAGAACGCTTCCCTGACAATGTAACACTGATTATTTTATGGATTTCTCCACTTTGGTGTAGCAAGCATGCAGGAGGTACCCCCCCAAAAAATCTTCACAGTGGTTTAGTGGAGGAAGGTTTCAGAGAATAACTCAAGGAAAAGGAGTCATGTGGCTGGTTTTTGCTACTTACAATTGACTCCTCTTGAAAAATTGCAGGGGGGGGATATGTGAGGTACAAGTGTACAAGTCATACTGCACAGCGTGCTACGATCTTGTGGGAAGTAAGGTTTAAACATCACTCTCAGACCTGGAATACATTGCAGGGTGAAATGAACAGGGATTACCAGTCCGTCGTGTATCGATGGACATTTTCCTTTGAAAATTCAACCTCTACTTGTTTGCCGTATTTTAAGGCTAGAAGGGACGTGGTGGTGTCTTTTTGGCTTGTCTTTCCACAGGACAGAGCTCGCAAGAACTAAATTTCCATTTTCCAGCTGAACCAAGCCTAGAGCCCAAGCAAGCTCAAGACTGCAAGCTTGTAAAAGTCCATTTTTAAGAAGGGTCAGTTGGAAACCTCAGGCTGCAACGCACTCTGACTTTAGAGGAAAATGAAGTTGATTTAGATCTGAACTTTGTGCCTTGGCCTTGACTCAGGTTTTTTTCCAAGTAAAATTAGTATCTGGCAAAAATACCCCAACCCCCTTGCTTATTGGGTAATATAGTTCACTAGTCATTTAAAGACGTGTAAAAAGATATGCTTGGGAGACTGCATTCCTTTGGAAGGATGCAGAGTACCTCAAATGCACAATAGCCCCTGCTACGGGATGAAGGGCAGCGGTTTTATTGTGTGAAAGCAGCCGATTACAGAAAGTTCTGATCGAACCCGAGATACAAAGAGTCCTCATCTACTCGCTCTTCACTGAGGCAATGACCCATTTGGAGAAAAAAAATAGTTTGGATTTCACTTCTATTTTTTATTTAATGACTAAGTGTAGACACTAAAGAAGGGAATTGCCTGTTTTTACTAGCTGATTCCCTTTCCTTCCTCCTTGGCTCGTGTGTCTCTCTGGTGAGTAATGGGGAGGTTGCTTCTCTGGAACACAAGGGGAAAGTTTCAGTAAATTGCAAAAGCATGTTTGTTACTTGGAAGTCTTTTGGCACATTTTTGAGCAAAGTTCATGGAAACCTTAAAACTATTGTGAAGAGAGACTGGGAGGCTACGGTATCAAAAAAAAATATAAGCACCTACGCAGAGGGGACCTGCTCCCGAAGAGTTCATTGCAAGATCAACAATCTAAGCTGTTGTGCAGTCAAGCAGGTGTCCCTAAAATACACTGCTGAGGATGAGGCAGTTTCCCTGTTGTGGAAAATATACAGGTCTCCGACTTGCATGGATGCCTCTATGTTTTAGAAGGGAGAGTTCGGTGTCCAGGTCTATCTGAGAACTAAACTCTTTCCTGACTTCTTTACTTCTTTCCCCTGACCCTCCCGTATTCCATGTGCTTAAGATAAAAAAAAAAGTTCTCCCCGCAGAGCAATTTAATGCTTCTAAAATGTTCTGCCCTCAGAGACAGCACGATGTGAAGCAACATTAGTAATAAGCTCATATTGGGGGCTGGTATGTGCACGCAGAACCTTCATCTCAGTAGGACTTGTAGGTTCCACCACCAGTAACCTGTGTTTTGTTTTCTCATTTCAGGAAAAGCCATTAGAACCTAGGGATTTGCAGGGAAAATAAACAGATCCACAAGATGGCAAAGAGGCTTTTGAAAAGGGAGGAGAGGATGGATGTCCTCTGGCAGGCTTTGAGGTCTAGAAGCCTCACACTGGTCTTTTGGCTGCCTGGATTACATCTGCAGCTGCACATGTGCTCTCTGCTTCATGCGTCTGCTTGCTGGCTTAAGCAGTCATTGTCAAAAAAACCCAATAGAATTTTCTTGCCTTAAAATGGCAGTTAAAAATGAGTATTGCACTTGTTGAAGGTGCTAACTAGGCACGCTGAGACACCTGGGAGACACACATAGGACAGGAATATGTTTTGTGTTTCACTACCAATATCTTTCCAGCTCATCCTGGAGAAAACAACTCTTCATAGGGAAAAGGAAGCTCCATTTTCCATAGTCCTTTAGGTCTTGGCTTCCCCCAACAAGGAAGGCATATTAACATCTTCTCTGATGATGACTTATGTGATGCAAATAGGCCTTTGCTGAAAATGCAGCTGAAACGACATGTTCATTTTGTACAGCTCATTAAAACATAGATGCGGGTGATCGCTGGCGAGGTTTTAATTGGAGGCCTGATAGCCAAACTAGTTCGTATGCCAGCGTCATTTTCCCGAACTCCTCGTGGTTCTTTGAACTTTTGCACATCTTTAGCAGTCCCCTTCCCCATCCTGGGGACGTTCTCAGCGTGTTCTGCAGGCGTGTGTCTGCAAGTTTGCAAGCGACTTACAAACACCTCGCAGGTACGGCTGTTGTCAGCAGTTGGCTTTGTCCTCCCCTTGCATACTCACATAACCTGCAACAACCCAGGAGACTTTTCCTTTCCTGTGTGATGTATTTTCTTTTGGTTTTTACAGATGTGTGAACATGGAGTTTTGTCTTCTGCAAAGCTTTTCTGCGATACAGTGTCTTAAAAGGTTTTTTGGGTGGGGACACACAGACAGACAGGGAAGCTGTTGACAAATCAATAGATGGGATTTAAATGTCCTGTACTGGGAGTGTGTAAGAACATAAACCACAATCCGACACCCAGAATAAATTAAGTTAGCAAATGAGAGATGACATAAGCAATCTGCCTGATGTACAAAGCGTTAATTTGCTAGAAATGCCCCATATGTGCTGACTGTAACTACCTAACCCTAAAAACATTCACGCACATGATTTTAAACAACAATTCATAAGAGTAACAACTCTGACACTGGGTGTTGCCTGAGAATTAACGACTGCCCGTGATTAATGGCCCTCCAACTGTGTTGGAGCCATCAGCTCCTCCCAGCTAGTCATTAATCCCTACAAACAGTTCTCAAACTCTTGTTGTCCATTTGGTCTTGGCCAAGTTGAAAATGCATTGTCTTCAAACACTGGAAAAGCCTGCAGTAATATAAACTTTGAGTAACTCCACTGCGTGCTTGAGGCTTATGCTAGGGAAATTTCTGTGCTGAGTTTGGTCCTAAATTATGTCTTTTTACATACCCTTTGATTCCCACAATTAATCACTGCACAGGGCCGTAGGGGAAGAGGGCTTCCATATGCTGCACTTAATGAGAAGCCTCTAAGAAATGTGACTAACAGAGGAAATGTGCAGCTTAAGCTGTGAATTAATAATTTATGTGAATGGCAAGCAGCACTTTGCATATGGTGCATGATTACAGATGAAGCTGTTCATGCAAATAAAAGGATCTGCAAAGTAGTTGCCCTACTCAGGACCCAGCTCCCTTCAAGACTGGGTCATAATAACCCTTATGACCTGGAAAACGCAGGGCTTGGTCACCCACAACATATATTTAATCTGGGGCTGTGATTTTGGATTTTAGAGTGTGATTCTGATGTGAAGAGAGAGACTTCGTTTCCTGAAAGCTTCTTCCTAGCCCTGTACTCCGAGTCACACTTGCTAACCCTGGAGACATAAATCCTGAGCTGAAAAGCAACAGTAAGTCATGCAGGAAGGGATGGGATCGTTATCAGGGCTGGGAGCAAGGTGGAAGGAGTCACCCACACAGCTCCTTGCTTTGGGACAGGAATTAGTTAAAAGCCGGGATTCCCATGTCATGGAAAATATTGTCGCTTTGCAAATTGCTCTCCTTCAGAACGAAAACAGCCTGCAACTTCCTGTGGAATGGAAATTCTGTTGAAATATTCTGTTAAAAATGTGTCACTGTACAAACAGAAGACCTCCCAAGCCATCAAGTAAGAGTTTGTGCCTTGACTAGGACACAGCTGTCCATATATAAAAGAAAACATGAAAATCAGCTCGTAGAATATTGAAGGCATTGTACAATTTCGCGTGTCCTGTGAGACAGCATCGCTACAATACTGCATGAGACATCAATAATAATATTTTTAAACCCCCTCAAAAGAAATGGCTTTTAAATTTCATTTTTAAATGTTCATAGATTGTCTGGTTCTTGTTTCAGGGCGATTTGAGGGCTTGTCAAAATCAAGTTACTTTGGCTTCACATGAAAAAAAAAAACCAAAACCTTTTTTAATCTCTTAAAAGACCAGTGCTTAGAGGAGATAAAGCCACGTCAATCCAGTTCGGCGTTGCAGCACTCATACCTCACGCAAACCAGCGCACCCACGTTCCTGAACAAAGCGCTGTGTATCTGTTTTGAATTGGCTCCTGGTGGGGCGTCCATCATGATGGTGTCTGCAAGTCTGAGAATGTAAAGCTACTTGCTTTGCGGCCAACCTCTAACTGCTAATAAGGGTTAGAGAGAAAGTTTCCTTGGAGGCGGTTCATCCCCTAATTGCTTGCACAGATTTTTCTAAAGCTCCTCTCAGATGAAGCTGGCATCAAGTCCTGTCGGAGACAAAGGTTTAGACCATAAGGACAACAGCAGCTCCTGTGCTCCTGCAGCCGTGGCTGCCGGTGCCCCAGGGCTCGTACTCCCACCGAGAGCGGGAACGGGGAGGGCATTGGAGGTGGAGACCACTGTTTGGCTTCTTTTGGGGCCAGCTGCCAGCACAGGCAAAGCAGAGCATTACCAAGGGTGGCAAACATCCAGGGGCAGCAAGAAGGTGCTGTGTCTTGCTTGGTCTGTTGGGGATCCTAGCCCTGGTCTTGTCACCATGGTCTTTGGCAGGGATGAGTAGGAGAAGTTGAGTTTAGGGCCTCTTTCAATGGCGAGATAAGTAATGAAGGGAGCCTACAGGAGAGCTGGAGAGGGACTCCTTGTCAGGAAGTGTAGTGATAGGACAAGGGGTATTGGTTATAAACTAGAAGAGGGGAGATTTAGATTGGATATTAGGAAGAAATTCTTTGCTGTGAGGGTGGTGAGGCACTGGAACAGGTTGCCCAGAGAAGCTGTGGCTGCCCCATCCCTGGAGGGGTTCAAGGCCAGGCTGGATGGGGCTTGGAGCAACCTGGTCTGGTGGGAGGTGTCCCTGCCCATGGCAGGGGGGTTGGAACTGGATGATCTTTAAGGTCCCTTCCAACCTGAACCATTTTATGATTCTAATGAGGGCTCTCTCCTCAGTCTTTGTCTTACCTCTGCCTTTTGCCCTCCCCTCCAGTGACCTCTCATCCACAGGGAGATAAAAATGCATTTTTGTCTGCTCTGTTGGGAATCTGCAAGCTCCTCCTGATGCAGTTCCCTCTCCTAAAGAACAGGGACTGTAGGGAAGAGGTGAATAGGGACCTCCTATTTGTGAGATGTGAAATTATTACAGTGAGAGGTTGAACAGCAACCATACCTGTCTGGAGATGGGGGGGATGCACTGAATATGGCCCGCTGTGTTTGTGTTGGCAGAGACAGTCCAGGAGTCCTTTAAGATAACTGAGAATGGCCAAGCTCTGACCTGAAAGCCCTTGACCCATGGTAACACAGGGTATCTCAGCATGATTTACCTGGCTTGCAGACCACAGCTGGCTCACAGCTGGCCAGGTTGGAGTATGGCCAGGATGGGCTCGTTTCCCCAAGCCCAGCTACCCTGGGCACCAGTCTAACAGATCTCTGGGACAGGTAATTAAAAGTTTGGTGAATCCTGGTGCCAAGCACAGTTTAAGCATCTTTTGTTTCTAATCTTTTATCCTGCCTGCGGTCTGGGGTTTGCCTTCCCCTGTCACCAGGCCCTTTAGAGTTGGACCTGCTGATCACATTGATCCTAGGTAAGACATCCTCAAAAAACCAAAGCTCCTGTCTTTACTTTGGGTTTTGCTGGCGTCTTTCAAACCCAGTATTTCAAAGCTTTGCACAAACATCATAAAGAAGGTCTACAAAGGTGTCCTTGTCTCCATTTCTCAAACGACAAAACTGAAGGACACAAATGTTTGAAGGCAGGCCCGAGATGGTGGAGTGGGCATGAGTGTGAGAATACAAGACAGGGTTGTCCCGGGGTTTGGGTCCAGAGCAGGGGATCTCGGGGAAATGCTGTAACCACTTCAGGCTGCGATATTGTTTTGTTTATATTTGCATATCAGAAATGTTACTGTCGTGATACACATCGGGACTACTGCAATAGTGCTGTAGTACTAGCTGTACAATTACAGATAATTAACAAAAAGGCAGCATTCTAGAGATCCGAATGGCAGCCTTCGTACACATTTTGGGTAACAGGGTGGTGCCAGTGGCTGAGAATTGGCAGTGTCAGGGCAAGAAAGTGACGGGGGGAACTTTTTAAAAGCTGGATGGGAACTTTTTTAAAAGCTGGATGCCTGAACTGGCAGTAAGAGTATATAAGATAAACAAGAAGAAATCCTTTCACAGTGAGGGAATGTAATGATTCCCATAAGATCATCTTTTAATACTCTCACTGTGAGGACAGTTAAATGAAGTAACTGGCAGCAACATCCAGCATAAAGTCATCCGCTGTTTATTAACAGCAGTTCTAATTAATCTAAAGTCAGTTCAACCTAAACAAAAAACAAACAAAAAAAAATATTTGCAATCAATCATCGAAGTTTTCTGGACCATCTGGTAGACTCTCCCTCCTGCAATAATCTTATCTGATTACCAGGCCAGAAGTAGTTGTGTGCTCCCCAGCAAGAGCTGTGTTTTCTGTAATCACACATCGATATGTATAGACACTTAGAAGGTGACCATGGTGAGAAGATTACAGACTGGTTGGAAAATATTTCACAGAATCACAGAGTCACCTAGGTTGGAAGGGACCTTTTAAGATCATCTAGTCCAACCAATGGGAAAAAAAAAAAAAATCCCAAAAACCAACGACCATAAACAACACACCATTTCCTTCCTGCAGTTCCACGTGTGATCAATAAATCGAGTGAAACAGGTGCAAGAGGGGCGAAATGGTCTCTTTAAAGCGTTTCTCTGTATAAGAAGGAGAGTGAAGGCTCAAGGAACGTCACCGAGGCGGCGTTGGTGGGCTGGGGCTGCTGCATCAGGCTGGGGGCACGATGCCATCCTCATGTACTGACATATTAGACGAGGCAGAAGTAACAAGAAGCACCAGTGCTCTAAGTGATTTTATTCAGGTTCAACTGGCCTACGTGTGGCTGTTGCAATAAGGAAGCTGTGGCTGGAGAATTCCAACCTGAGAACCAGTTCCCAGCTATCCTGGGTTGAGGGATGCAGGACTAACTTCTTTTCTAATGCTGGGGAAAACTCCACTTTTGGAAGCCTCTAGTGTCTGAATTTGTGTGAATATTTACCTTATAGCCAGGTAGGCTCTGTGAGATTTGGGGTCTTAGTGTTTTGGAGCCTTGCCTGGTGCAGAGATGAGGCGGAGCGAGACTCAGGCTGGCCAACAGGATTATTTTGTACCATGAGTGTCACATTCAATATAAATTAGAAAATTTGCTGAGGAGTGTCTCTCTCTCCCTTGACGGCTGCCGTCCTGAGAACTCCTTGCCCCAGAAGGTGTAGGACTCGCAGTGTCCCACATTTGCTGTCCCCTGTTGGAAGTGCACAGCTTCTTCTGAGGGAATGGGCTGAGCATAATTCTTGTATTTCTTATATTACTATTAGGATTAGTACCGGTTCTTTGGTATTATTGTTAATTATTTGGTCTTATCCCATTAAATCTATTTATATTTCAGCCCTTGTGTTTCCTTGCTTTCCCCAATTCCCCTTTGTGGGTGGGGAGGGGTCATTGGGTGATTCGATAATTGTCAAATGACAATGAATTGTTATGGATTTTCTCAGACCATAACACCCATGGAGAAAGGAAGCTAGGTATTGTAGAAATCGCTTCTCGGCCTTTTGGCNTGACCAAGAGTCCCTCTCCAGCTCTCCTGGAGCTCCCTTCAGATCCTGGAAGGCTGCTCCAAGGTCTCCCCGGAGCAGCCTTCCAGGATCTGAAGGGAGCTCCAGGAGAGCTGGAGAGGGACTCTTGGTCAGGAATTGGAGCGATATGACAAGGGGTAATGGTTTTAAACTGGAAGAGGAGAGATTTAGATTGGATATTAGGAAAAAATTCTTTACTGTGAGGGTGGTGAGGCACTGGAACAGGCTGCCCCAGGGAGGTTGTGGATGCCCCATTCCTGGAAGTATTTAAGGCCAGGCTGGATGGGGCTTTGAGCAACCTGGTGTGGTGGGAGGTGTCCCTGCCCATGACAGGGGGGTTGGAACACAATGATCTTCAAGGTCCTTTCCAACTCTAACCGTTCTATGATTCTATGAAATGGCAGGGTGGGAAGGACTTGGGCCTGAAATTGCCTGGCACTGATGCAGGGTGTTCATATAGGTCGTTTTTCATTTGGCATTATACACCTCACGTGAAGGAGCTTTTCCATTTCTTCCAGGCGTTTATTGCTGTATTTCACGTCTCTAAGTGAAATCTGCACTCCATACCTTCAACCCAACAGTGCACAAACGCTGCGGGAGTTCTTTGGGGAGCCAAAGTTCTGCCCAGACCCGGTCCTGCTTGACTTGACTCTCATCTGAAGCGTACTCGGCAGTGGTTGGTGATGTAGAGATGTGGCCCAGGACGGTCAGAGGAAGAGGCTGGACCTGACTTGCTCACCAGGGGGTGAAAGGGAATGGTGTCTGTGAACCCATCACACCAGCCTGCACGGGAGGGCAAAACGGCTGTTGCACAGGATGCTGGTTGTTGCCTCAGGTGAAAGCAAGGTCAATTAGCCAAGTTAAGTTTGCCAAAATCTTTGAAAGTTCAGAAGAGGTTATCTGGTCACAACAAAGTCCGTTCAGCTCTGAAGTTCACTCATTTTTTTCCTTTACAAACATTCCCAAAGTGTGCAAAGCAGGAGATTGAGAGCATGCTATACCTTGTAAGAACAAACTTTTGGCACTTCCTTAGACAAGCCTGGTGTTAGTCAATGCTTCTTTCTTGGAAAGCAAGAAATAAATACAGTCCTTCCTCAGCTCGGCCAGTTGTGAGGAGGTTTATTGTAAAACCTCTACTGGAGAAAGTCCAGTGAAGAACCATGAATTTGAGGAAGGAACTGGGACTTTCCTTTATGAGGAAAGGCTGAGAGAACTGGGGTGTTCGACCTGGGAAAGAGAAGGCTCGGTGGGATCTTACCAGTGTAAATATCTGAAAGGAGAGTGCAAAGAGGACGGAGCCAGGCTCCAGTGCTGCCGGTCTTCAGGACAAGAGGCGAGAGGCACAAAGAGGCACAAACCCTCTGAATGTCAGGAAATACTGTGTGAAAGAGTGTCAGGTGGTGGAGTCTCTGTTCTTGGAGATATCCAAAAGCCATCTGTCTTGATGTGGTCCTGGGTCACTGGCCCTGCTTGACCAGGGGGCTTGGACCAAACGACTTCTCGGGGTTCCTTCCAACCTCAGCCTCTGTGATTATGTAAATGTTGCTTTACAGACCTTGACAAAAGAGCAGCTTCTCATGGAATTACCTGCTCGTATCACCCTGAGCCAGCACATGCAGGATAAGGCAAATATCTGCAATAAGACTGATGAGTCCAGTTGAGAGTTTAAATAATTGTTAGGCTGTGAGACCTCAGTGAGAGGACTCAGGCAGGTCCTCTCCAAGCAGTTTTAAGGATGTGAATGCCACATCCAATATACAACACTGAAAGACAGCATAAGATGACATGAGGAGTGGCTAAGGGTGCTGGGGGTGTTCAACCTGGAGAAAAGGAGGCTGAGACTTTCTTACTCTCTACAACTCCCTGAAAGGACGTAGTAAACAGGGGGAATCTTCTCCCAAATCACAGGAGATAAGACAAGAAAAGGCCTCCAGCTGTTCCAGGAGGGGTTCAGATTGGATATTAGGAAAAATGTGTACATGGGAAGGGTTATTAAGCCTTGGAACAGGCTGCCCAGGGAAGTGGTTGAGGCACCATCCCTGGAGGTATTCAAAAGCTGGGTTGACAGAGTGCTTAGAGACATGGTTTAGTGATGGTTTTTATCAGAGTTGGGTTGATGGTTGGACTGGATGATCTGAAACGTCCCTTCCAACCACTGCAAGGCCCTTCTATGTCATGAATGAGAGACAGCATGCTGTCCCTGCCCATTGGCAGGGGGGTTGAAACTAGATGATCTTTAAGGTCCTTTCCAACCCAAACCATGCTATGACGCTATGAAAAGAATTTTTGCTTGTTTGATGCACTGTCTTGTACTTGTTTATTTAGGATTCCGTTTTATCTTAGTAAAAAAAAACTTTATCTTTTATAAAACTTTATCTTTATCAGTTACTACTGGTCAAACAGCTGCTCTGATTCCATATGGTAAAAACCTTCAAATCCTAGTGTCAAGTCAGGGTACATGCCTTGGTATCACCCCTCAGCTTAAATCAAAACAAAAGAGAACCAAACCAGAAGCTACACCAGTAGAAGAGCTACACCAGAATGGACTCAGCCTGCTTGGGGTGGGACTGCTGCCCTCTGGAAAGGGCCTTCTGAACCATTCTGAAATAGGGGGGTACCACAAAGTGACATAAGGGTCCTTTGACCTGTTTCGAAATGGATCACTTTGAGGATTTCTTTTGTTTTAATTCTGAGCTTTTTCTCTCTCCTGGAGCATTTTGTCTAGTTCACATGGTAGCTGTGATTGTGGTAGTTCCGTGTCGACTTCCCCTCCCTCTAAATAACTGGTTAGAAAGAAACCTTTAGCGAAGTTACTGCTTTTAGTTGCATGGCTTGCCTTTTTATTTCTGTAGCATTGAAAAATCCCTTGCCCTGCCTAAATGAAATATTTTTCTTCAATAAAAATAAAGCGGAAACTTACTTTGCCAGAAGACTCTGTTCCTCCTGAGTGTGACCTGTCTATACTCATGATGTATAAGCCACACATTTCTTTTTATTATGAATGAGAATGAGTATTTTCCATGTTTTTCTGTTCTCTCATTTTCTGTGGAATCAAAACCCACTATGCATCTCAAGAGAGGATACTTCAGTTAGAAAATAACTACATGGAGTCTTGGCTTTGGGAGCCTCTTCTTGCCTAGAACGGAGAGGAATGTGGAAATTAAGGACATGCTTTATGCTGGTTTCTATTTCTCCCTCTGTGTGCACGCTTGTTTTAAAGGAGTTGTGTAGAAAGCTTTATTGCGCTCAAAACTAACGAGGATGGTCCAGAGTGTATTTTTCTTCCCTGCTATTTTAAACATGTGGTTATGGCTGCGGGAGGCAGGGTTTCGCCAGCCGCACCCTTCTCCTTTTCCCAGCTTCCTCAAACGGTTCCCCAGCGCTAGAGCAGATTCACTCCACGTGGAGCAATTGCGCAATCTTACATGATCCCTCACTCTTTGCCTCCCCGTTTCCCTTCCCTGCTGTGAAAAGAGTTGCTCCAACATATTCAAGACATAGCCAAAGCGTGGTTTTGGTTGGTTGGTTTTTTTTTAATTTATAGTCTATCTGCATTTTTTTCCTACCCGTCAATTTGCCTACAATTTCATCTCTAACAGATCTGAATTTCACTCTGGACAAATTTTCAATGATACTTTTATCACTGACAAAGCTTGTGGAAGGAAACAAAGTTTTGTGGGATTATTTCCTCATAGGATACTTAATTTCTCATGTAAATAGTCTTTGATGACCCTCTACTTCAATTTATTTTTTTTTTCATGTATTTTAGCCCCAGCTTGTTGAAAGACATAGTAACATTGTTCTGATGGAATATTATCTAGATAAAGACTGTATTTTTACAATGCTCTCTAGGGAATTAAGCAGAAAATTAAAAATTTACTAGTGGGGTGTTGGCAAAGGTCTGCAGAAATTGTAGAGTGGGCTGAAGTTAGGAATAAACTACAGGTATGAGCACAGAGGGCTTTCACTGCTAGTTTCAATTAATAGTGACATTTTCCAAAGTGCCGTCCTATGGAGTTTGTGTCACCGCTCTACCTGCTTATTCATACTTGTGTTTTCATACACATTCCTGTGGCACAAGGAAATGACTCTGTTTCATGGATGAGGAGTTGAGAAACAGAGATTAAGCAATTTATACGAAGTCACACAGGAAACGCGTGGCTAACCCTACAGCTCTTGAGTGCTAGCCTGGTCCTGCAACTACAGCAGCAGCTCTCTGCTTGCCAAAAAAAA
>VZRU01001502.1:13183-48143 GCA_013398155.1 Pedionomus torquatus | reverse complement strand
GGGGGGGGGAAAACAACCAACAAAGAAACAAAAAAACAAACAAAAAAACAACCCACCGAAAACCACCCACACAACAAACCCAACAACCATAAACAACACACCACACCACCCAACACTAAGCCATATCCTTGAGCACCAAGTCAGCTTCTCTCTTGAATACCTCCAGGGATGGTGCCTCAACCACCTCCCTGGGCAGCCCATTCCAATACCTGACAACCCTTTTAGGAAAGAAATATTTCCTAATATCTAATCTGAACTTCCCCTGGCACAACTTGAAGCCATTACCCCTTAATGAATTGTACAGAGAATGTTATTTGGGGACTCAACTATAAAACATTAGGAATCTTTTGACAAATCCTTTTTTTTTGCCAGAAAATGTCATTTTCTTGCAGCATTCAAGCACTGAAATGTCAGCTCACCCAAATTTGGCAAAATAGCTTCTCCAGAAGAAGTATGGAGGGAAGGAGAGATCAAACTTAGAGAAAGGCCTTGGCTTTCTCCCAGATGTGGCAACACTCCTTTCCCGCCCCAATCTGGTTAGCAAAAGCTCTCCAGAGGGATCTCACCCTTTCCTGGGGACGGCAGCCACAAGGAACCCTCTCTGGGGGTTTTGTCTCAGAGCTGTGCTTTGTTTTCAGTGGAAAGGTCATGGATTGCATTCACATGCGTAGAGAAACAAGTTTTGGAACAAGACACAAGTTTAATGAGACAGAATTCCAATTTTCCAGTCATCCTTCCTTGCTACGCTTTGTCATCAGCTGAACTCAATGAAAAGGGAAGCGAAAACTAGCATTCTCTAAAAAGAAACAAGACTCAGGGGAACACGCTTGAAACAGGTATAAATGCCAAATTTCCACTGCTGTAAATAATTAAGAAGGATTTAGTGGCTGGGAAGTTCTGTCTGCTTCATCATGGACGATTTGAAGGTGGGAAGTTTTCTTATAAAGACGCCAGAGTTGTTTAGCTGCCTTTCCAAATATCACAGTGAGGCTCAAGTGTGCGTGGTGCCATGGGCAACGACACGAACAGGCAGCCCCTAAAGAAAGCAGAAGCAAAGGGGGCACATTTGCTCTGGAGTTGTTTTCAATGAAGCTGTTGGTCGTAGAGATTCACGGGAGCGAGGGTGATTTTTATTTAGATGCCATGCTGACAAAGAGTCACCAGTAATCATCACTTGGACCTTTTTGGTGACTGGACAAAGAAGGAAAGAGAGTTAATCCTTCTTTTTTTTCCCCCTTTCCACGTAGCTGCAGAAAGTTCTTGTGAAGTTTCCTTCACCCCCTTGTTCTGACTCTTTAATGGTGTTAAATCCGTCCATTTGGTAGAAGAGAAAAGAAGGTGATTTGGTTGGTTGTGCTTAAAACTGACTCCTAGTTTCTCAAGGATAACACAAAACCAAAAAAAAAACCCAACCAACCAACCAAAAAAAAACCCCAAAAAATACATAAGAGGAGAGAGAGAGAACAGGGCAGCCCAACAACAGCAGAGTCCTCATCCTCATTCCATTTCTTCCAAGCTTGCTGCTAGAGAAAGCAAAAAAAAGCAGCAGAGACCCTTATCAGCCACGCTGAGACCTGGCAAATTTACACCAGTGTTGGGCTGTCAAAGGCAGCCCTACCCGTTATCTCACCGGTTGTGGGGCTGCAGCCCAGTTGCAAAAGAAACCCCCTGGGACAGACCAGTTAGACAGATGGCAAGAGCAGAGGAAGATTAACTCAACAGGAGAAGGAAAAGGAGGCAGGAGGGAGAGTCTGGGAACAGGAACCTGAGCCTCGTGGGCTGGATGTCATTCAGAAGTTGACAGAAGCTAGCAGAAATGGGCTTATCTTTTGGATCCTTCCCACCGACTCCGTCTGCCCACATCATCTTCTTAGCATTGGGAAAATTAAGGTCCAACGATGCCATAAAGGACCCTCAAGTCCCAGCAAACGGTGGGCATCTTGTGCCATGACAATAAATCTCACTGCTGCCAGCATTCATGGCACCAAATTATGGATGTAGAAGGGCAATAGGCAAAAAGGACTATTGTTTTCTTGTTCATTCAAGTAGGCTAAATCTCCTGCTCATCAGCTTTTGGCCATTCCTCTCATTTCCCAACTGCAATCTCACCTAGGACTTCATTCAGCAAACATTTTGATCTGAACTTCTTAAGTGTTTTTGTCTATAATCTTTCCTGTACTTTACAAATTATTCTATAGAACAGGCAGAGGGAGACTTTTGTTATTTGGACATTGATGCGTCCACCCACCACATCTTGGTAGTTTTGGATTAGCTGCTTTGGCCCAGTGGCTTAGCCACCATTAGTTTCCTTTAAAGATAAATGAATTATTACTTTACAAGGACTCTTTTTCATCGTCTTCTTAAAAAGCTGGTGTTGTCTACTATCAGAAAGTAGAACCTGAACCTTGATAGACCACTATCACTACTTATAGCATCGCTACCTGGGACAGTGGACTGCCAGCCTCTAAAGGTGTATTCCTCTCACAAATACTCCTTACAAAATGCCTTCCACCTGATGGAAATCACTCCGGAATTGTCATTGTGCTGTGTACCTGTCTCCTTGAAGGTCCATAATAACCAGAAGTATCTTCAGCCTGGGCACCGGGACCCCCCCCAGGACACCTGCTAAGAGCTGTTCATGCAGTTGGGCCCTCAGCCTTCACGTTGGCCTTGATCTCTGAAGGGAAGCAAGCAACGGGCACACCAAGTCTTGCAGCAACTCTTTCTTCCTGCTGTCAAGTATGAAGGGAGGAGGAGATGAGAACATCACGCAAAGAACACTGCAGGGAAGGCTAAGAAAAATTGTCCTACCTTTGGAAAAAATGTCATCATCGGATTTCCTCTTTTTGCTTCTGTAAAATGCAGCATTAGGAGAAGAGGAAGGGATGAGGAGGGAAGCGGGCTTACAGCCAAATGTTTACTAGCCATTTAAATGGTAGTCCAAGCACAGACTAGAAAGTCTTCTGTTAAGAAATTGTTTCTTTCGGAGTTGTCTCAGGTTCTTCAAAGTTCAATGCTGGTTTTTATTACACTTTGCCTCAGTAGCACAATCAACTCTGAAATGGAAATAGTCACCCTCTAGTACATATTAGAATCAAAGAATGGTTTGTGTTGGAAGGGACCTTGAAGATCATCCAGTTCCAACCCCCCTGCCATGGGCAGAGACATCTCCCACCAGACCAGGTTGCTCCAAGCCCCATCCAGCCTGGCCTTGAACCCCTCGAGGGATGGGGCATCCACAGCTTCTCTGGGCAACCTGTGCCAGTATATCACCTCTTCATGGTGCAAAGGACTACTACCCCCTTATGAACAACATTTCTTTCTAAGAGGCAGAATACTAGTATTTTGCAAGCCACATGTTTTTAGTTCACCTGGTGTTCCATGTAGCTGATGGAGTAGCTACCTTAAAAAATGTCTCAAAGAAAGACAAAATAAGGAGATGGAAGCCATATTCATATTCAGTTCTACATGCTAGAACTTTGAGCGTCTGGAGTCCTGTGACTCTGAGTCATCTCTGTGTTCTCTGAGATATGTTGGCTTCCCTTCCAGCTCTGGTTTGGTTACTCATACTAAATCACATTTCAAGAACCATCTTACTGTCTTGACCAAATGCCACCCTGTGTAACCCTAACAAAAGCTAATTATCATGGCTGCAATATGGTGAGGTGGGTCTCAGGACCGGAACATGAGCATCTTGTGGCAGCAGTGTGGTTCAGACAAGTGGAGCAAGGTGAGGAGGTCCTGCTGGTCACAGTGGGCACAGCCTGGTCTGCTCACACCAAGCCTTACCTCAGCTCACATCTGTGATATTCTGCAAGAGGAATTGTCACCACCTGTTACAGACCACCTGGCCATTTTGTGGAACTGTCTGGGACATCTATTTGGTATTATTAAGAAGAAAATATCTTGTGTGACTTCATTTTGGATTTTCTAGGTAGCTGGTGAGGCCCCATCTGGAATCCTGTGTCCAGTTCCAGGCTCCCCAGTTCAAGAAGGACAGGGAACTGCTGGAGAGAGTACAGCAGAGGACCACAAAGATGATTAGAGGCCTGGAGCATCTCTCTTATGAGGAAAGGGTGAGGGAGTTGGATCTTTTTAGTCTGGAGATGAGAAGTCTGAGCGGGGATCTGATCAACACTTACAAATATTTGGAGGGTAGGTATCACGAGGAAGAGGCCACTCTTTTTTCAGTGGTGCCCAGTGACAGGACAAGAGGAAATGGGCACAAAGTTGAACATAAGAAGTTCCATGTAAACATGATGAGGAACTTCTTTCCGTTAAGCGTGTCAGAGCCTCGAAACAGGCTGCCCGGAGAGGTGGTGGTCTCCTTCTCTGGAGACATTCAAAACCCACCTGGACACGTTCCTGTGCAACCTGCTCTGGGTGGACCTTCCCTGGCAGGGGGTTGGACTAGATGATCTCTAGAGGTCCCTTCCAACCCCACAGCATTCTGTGATTCTGTAAAGCTGAACTCTAGAACAGACTCTAAAAATAAGAACCAGCTTTTGAATACAGAAAGCCTCGCACCCAGGGGAGGAGGATTAAAAATAGTCGAACAGAGGAAGAGAAAGGAGTCCTCTATGATTTTATTACCTGATGCAATCAGAATATGTCATGAAATGATTAAAGGAAGAGAGTGAGCCAGTTCTCTAAAGCCTAAAGCAGTTTGAGGCACAGTTAATTTAGGAACAGAAACTTTACATGAGAACAGTTACTGTTTAGGGATCCACTGCTGCTTTCGCCGTGCAGAGAATAAAGGAGATGGAAATGGAAACAAGGCTAAGTTGTGAGTCAACATAAGCAGGTGATAAACGGGAGTCAAAAGATTACAGTCATATTTGCTGCCCTGTCACTGCGAGATGCCTACCTGCGTGTCCAACCCGCTGGATCACCTACCACCTCTCCGCTTGCTTTCCTTTCGCCAGCAAAGGTGAAATGGGAGGAGAACAAGGGAATAAAAAAAAAAAAAAAAAAAAACAAAAAAAGAAAAAAAAAAAAAAAGAGAAAAAATATTGCAGAAGAGAGATTATTTTGAAATGTTTTCTATGAAAATATTAACATTTTTTCCTGGCTCTACTGAGGGCATGAAACAGACCTGCAATGTTCTGGTTGCAGCCAAGGGGAAGGATGGGTGGCTTTATTTTTTTTTTTCCTTGTGTTTTTTTTTTTGACAGGATTGTTCAGTCTTCACCTTTTTATTTCCATTAGGACTTCACACAGAGCAAACCTTAATATTTCCAAGCATCTCCTTAGTAACTAACAAAAATAGAAAAATCTTGACATTGACCTCATTGCTTGCTCCAAAACTCTGGATGATATAGAGGATTCTCAAGAAAAGGAAACGGGATGTGCGGGCATGGTCCAAGAATGGGATCAACTCCGTGAAGCCCTGAATCCAGGGAAGAGGCTGAGCAGAGGAAGGTCCAGCAGAGGAGCCGTCTATCAGCCCCGAACCCATCCTGTTGCAAACGCCACTTTTTCTCTCCCTGTAACAAGGCTCTAATAACAGCACTATCTGACTTCCACTTTTTGTGTTTTCTTTGGAGAGAAAAACTGCCAAAAGGAAATTCTTTTGCCTATGGCCAAGTAATGTTATTCAAAATTCCTGTGCTAGACGGGGGTTGCTAAAATCCCTTTGGAATCTCCCCTGTGCAGTGTTTCTGTACAAACACAGCATGGCACTATGTTAAATCACCACGGTTGAAAGATCTCTGCAATCCATGACATAAGGAAAATAGATTGATCATATGGATTGAATCATGATAGATGATAGAGAAGACTAGTATAGAATATATCTTCTTTAATTAGCAAATCTTTCTGTCCCAGGTACTCAAGAAGCGAAGTTAATTCACGTAAACATCTTACATCTGGACAGACTTAAAAATGCATCAGCCCGGAATATTTTAAAGTTGCAGCTTCCTAGGGGAAATTCAATAATTTTTTAGGGCCAAACACCGAAGCCAATAGGATTTTCCTCTGTAGAATCAGAATAAAACTAAACAGCCCTCATCGTTCCCCTTGACTATTGATGACAGGCACCAGAGCTCTGCAAAGGAAAACAGAAAATGAGCACTAATGAATTTTAGAGCGAACTTGCCAAGTCTTCATTTAAGTCTCTTCTAAGAATTTTTCCAAGGTATTCACAGGAAATAAATAGCTTATGAAAACAGCAGTATAATTTCAGTGGAACCATTGACGCACCCAGGAGCCCAAGTGAAAGCTTTTTCATGTGAATGAGAGTCTCCGTAGCCACTGGCAGAAGAGCACACACATTTCATGGGGCTGGGGGCTACTTTGGCAAATAGATTTGGGTACGGTCCCTTGCTCTGCCCCGGCTTCCTCTGCAAGTCTTCACTGCTCTCAGGACCATCCATTCAGTGGGTACCTCTCCACACAGGGATGACAGCAGCAACTCTGGACCTTTTTGTACCAAGATAATTTTGAAAGCCAACTTCCAGGCACTGAGAGATAGACCCTGAATGAGCAAGCCTGGTTTCTGGAAGCGGGATAATCTTGTTGGCAAGGCGCAGGTCGGTCGCTTTCCAGCAAGGCTGACTGGCCAAGCGAGCACGGCTGTTGTTTTCCCAGTATGTGGTTAAGTTGGGTAGATTGGTGTGTCCCTGCACTAGGCTGTTTAGTTATAACCACTGGGTCTCGGTTCCTTGGGTGTAAACTGAAAGCAGTAATAGCCTCCTCCCGCCTCGCACGCATGCGAAGGGGAAAAAATTAGAAGATTGAAAAGCGTGTGGGTGTTTCTTGTAAAGGGCACTAGGCCTGTCTGGTGTCCCAGATCTCTCAGGCTAGATATTAGGAAATATTTCTTTCCTGAGAGGGTTATCAGGTATTGGAATGGGATGCCCAGGGAGGTGGTTGAGGCACCATCCCTGGAGGTATTCAAGAGAGGAGTTGACTTGGTGCTCAAGGATATGGCTTAGTGTTGGGTAGTGTTGTGTGGTGTTTATGGTTGTTGGGTTTTTGTTTGTTTGTTTGTTTTTGTTTTTGGTTTTGGTTTGTTTTTTTTCTTTCCCCCCCCATTGGTTGGACTAGATGATCTTAAAAGGTCCCTTCCAACCTAGGTGATTCTGTGATTCTCTTTGGGACAGCCTTCTGGATTTTGAATCTGCTCGATGCCAAGCGGCCATGTGATTTCATCATTTTATCCGCAGTCCTGCTTCTATCCCGCTTCCCTCCTGTTTGTCGTGTCTGTGTTTGGGAAGGGCAACGGTCCAGCGGGATGGCGAGAGACGATGGAGAGAGAGAGTTATAGGGGGGCTGATGCTGGGGCTCTGCGAGTTAGAGAGGGCCTCAAAGGCAGGGGAAAGCTGGCCAGGTCAGAAGCTTTCCAGCCACTTCTTTTTTCTGCTGCTACCGCAGCAGGATGTGAGATGGGAGGCACCCCGTGCTAAAAACCTATCCTGAAACTCAAGATGATTCTCCCTTGGCTACTCAATTGCAGTTCTGTCGGTAGGTTTTTACTCAGTGCCACTCCAAGCAGCTGTTCTGGAGAGGAGCCTGCTGGGTTAGGAGACTGGACGCAGGTAATGACTGGTTTTGTGTATGAACAAAGAAACACGCAGGAGAAAGCAGCTTTCTGAGGTTGCCAAAAGTGCAGGCAAACCTCCTCTCTATCCCCTCTCCCCTTGCACGGGTGAGATGTCTCACACAACGTACGTTCCACGTGCCACTGACTCATTTTCCTTCTCTTACTAAGATCACTTTTGAAGCAAAACTTCAGCCTTTAAAAGCAAGGCCCTGCCCTTTTATATTCAGCAAAAAATTCAGGCGACTTCTCTAAAATCTGCCTGAATTTCTCTGCAGTGGGTTTGCGGAGGTTATATCGCAGATCTGACAGTCAGAGCGAAAGAGGAATATGACCTGCTCCATATATGAACCAGGAAGTCTACTTTTTGCGTGTAGAGTTGATGAATTTCAGATGAAAGATCTGAACAACTTCCTTTTTTCCACTTCAAGCTAAAAATAACACAGCCCAGCTCAGAAGCCAGAGGGATGCTGAGGGATGGGGATAGAGTAGGGAACTGTCAAAGGCTCAGGAGGTCAAAGTGAACATTACACGCTGATACTGCAAACCAGACCCAATGAAAGCCTTGCAAGTGCTTACTACATTGTGTAAACATACTTTTTAACCTTTCCACACTGTTACTCTGCCTCTCTCTCACTTTGTGTTGGTGCTTTTAGCAATATATTTTCCAGAAAAGCGGGCTTTTTACACTGAAAGGGTTACTAAGCCCTGGAATGGGCTGCCCAGGGAACTGGTTGAAGCACCATCCCTGGAGGTATCTAAAAGGTGGGTTGACATAGTGCTTAGTGACGTGGTGTAGTGATGGGTTTTATCAGCGTTAGGTTGATGGTTGGACTTGGTGATCTGAAAGGTCCCTTCCAACCTGGACAGTTCTATGATTCTACGACAGGATGTAAGGATTTTTAATTAAATGATCTCTGCCTGGTGCTATAAAGAAGCACAACTGCGTCATTCTTACTGAAGTCAGCTACATTTTGCCTGCCCTTCGTGCCTTGTTTTGAGAGATCTCATACTGGAAGGTAAAGGGACTGTGGTTTTAGTCTGTAGGTTATTAGTATCTCTGTTATTTTCTCTCTGTCAGCTGTAGAGCTACAGTTTCGTGCCTCTAAACAGCATCTAGATGTCTCTCTGGATAAACTGAACTCCTACAGCAGGTACGTGCTGTCAAGCACCTCCAAGCAGTGTATTCTAGTTGTCCTACTTAAGCATGTGGCTGAACGGTGTGTTGGCTCCTTCCTGCCCACAAGTCCCTCCCAGGAGCTAGTGGGGAGACACCGACCATCTGAATCACACCCAACTGCGACCGGGCATGTGGGTGTGCGGGTCAGCATGCCTTTTGCACAGCCAGGGAACCCACGTGGCATATTTGAGGGCCTTTGATGAGAATCTCAAGGATGTCAGATAATCTCATTGATCATTCTCTGCCCCTTAGCCAGGAGGGTGGAGAGAAGTGGTGGAGTTTGGGATGTAAAGCTGAGAAGACAAGCAAGAAAGTTGGCTAAGAGTTTCCGTTCCTTCAACAGCTTCTAGAATAGTGCAGTTCTTGTTCCTACCATTCAAGAAGGATCTTAAAAAACTGGAGACAACTGAAAGAGGATCCCCAGCAACGGTTAAAGAAGTAGAGGACATGCAAAAACTCATACTTCCTCTACAGCTACCTGAAAGGAGGCTGTAGAGAGGCGGGGGTTGGTCTCTTCTCCCAAGTTACAGATGATAGGACAAGGGGTGATGGCTTCAAGTTGTGCCAGGGGAAGTTCAGATTAGATATTAGGAAATATTTCTTTACTGAAAGGGTTGTCAGGTATTGGAATGGGCTGCCCAGGGAGATGGTTGAGGCACCATCCCTGGAGGTATTCAAGAGAGAAGTTGACTTGGTGCTCAAGGATATGGCTTAGTGTTGGGTGGTGCGGTGTGTTGTTTATGGTTGTTGGTTTTTTTGTGGTTGGTTGTTGGTTTTTTTTCCATTGGTTGGACTAAATGATCTTAAAAGGTCCCTTTCAACCTAGGTGATTCTGTGATTCTGTGATTCAAGCTATTGGTTAGGTAGGTGATAAAGTTAGGGGAGAATCTGCAAGTCGTGCTCATTGAGGAAGGAACAATTTGATGATAAAGGGCTTTCTGATCCAACAAACAGCAATGCAAAACCTAGTAGATGTGATCTGAGGCCTCCCCTAGAAGCCCAACAGAAAAGAAATGTCCTTCCCAACAGCTCTGCTTTGGTCTGACTGGGCTGCTTGGGGAGGGGACTGTTCCTTCTGCTGGACGCAGTGGAGGCACTGCCTCCACCAAGGCAAGCTGTGGCTGGGGCCCTGGTTCGGCCTCAGTGTCAAGGACATGCTGCTGCATTAACCATTTAACATGTATTAAGATTCAGCAAACAAAGGCAAAAGGGAAACAAATCTTTTTTTGGCCCTCGGAGAAAGAACTCAAGGCCAGGCTGGATGGGTCTCTGAGCAACCTGGTCTAGTGGGAGGTGTCCCTCCCCATGGCGAGGGTGTTGGAACTTGTTGATCTTTTAGGTCCCTCCCAAATCTATCAATTCCATGATTCTATGGTTCTAACTCTTTTTTCTTTTTTTTTTTTTTTTTTTTTTTTTCTTTTTTTTGGGGTGCTCTTATTATTGAATTTGCCAAAATAGGGTCAGAGGCAGAGACACAGAAATCTGGCCACAGCTCTCTGGCAAATTCTGGCGCAAGAAGGAAATTATTTCTGCTCTCCTGATAACTCAGAGTCAGCACGTCAGCAGAGAGAGGGTTAGAGAGTTTCAGATTTTCTAGCCAAACTTAAAGCGAAACCTTAAAGACTTTTCTGTCCCATTCCACCCCAAACTGATAACAGATCCTGCCAGCAAAACTAGTAGTGGTCAAAACTCAGGCAGCAGATGCCCGGTGCTGGAGGAAGCACTGGCCTTCTCAAACTGGCTGAAAATTTTCGTGTACAATAAAGAGAGAGGGCTGCTTACTTTTAGAACGTTTTCCCTTCTTTTCTTGAAATTACTGGTTTCAGTGTTGAAAACTTTATATTTCACAGAATCACCTAGGTTGGAAGGGACCTTTTAAGATCATCTAGTCCAAACTGAGTGTACACTGGAAAGGTTTTCTGGAATAACGAAAGACTGTTTAGAGAAGGGAAAAAGTCATCACAAAATGTTTAAGAAATTAAATTTTTAAAGAAATTCTATAGCTGCATCTCTACTGATGTGTCACTTCAATCTGGTTGTCCTGATGCAGGGTGAAGCAAGCTTCCAAAATTATATTCTCCGTATCAGGGAGATGGGTTTCTGCAAAACCAGTTGGAGAATATTTATTGCAATGAAATTTTCTTTGTTGGTTTCTCAAAGAGTAACATTTAACTGGCCAAAATACAACCGTTAATTAAGTTGTGCCTGAAATCCACCTCTTGCCTTAACTGACGGACACCACCCTACTGTTTCATACCTCAGTGCTAACTGCGTTCCTTTGCTGAACCAAGTAATTCTGATGTGCAGCTGGTATATTTGTTCGTAAAACACTTTTGAACTTCTTAGGGAAAAAAGAACTCTCAATGAAAATTATAAAGGCAGCTACACATACAGTGCACAAATTCCTTGGTTCTTAGTCTGATGTAAACCCGGCTCATCAATAAAACGGTCACACAGAACTGTTGCATCGCCATGATAATGGGCAAAAAGAGAAAATCGAAAATCCTAGGTTGTTGTATGTGCAATAGTTTAAGATCAAGACCCTTAAATTATAAAGGATCAACATCTTTAACATAAACTTAATTTTTATGATGTGATTCATAACCTATTTTTCATTTCAGAAACAATTTATAACAGTAAAAAATCAAAACAACATTTTTTTCCCCCCCTAAAAATAAACTCGATGCTAAAGTGAAAGTTAAGACATTTAATAAGGGACAATTAATTGGATAAGTTTTCTAGATATATCTTCAAAAAGTATCTATTACTTTGTACAACCTTAGTAGTAGGGGCTGGTTTGTCTCCTTTGTATTACCTTAAGAAATAATGAAAGAAATAATGAAGTTTGATGAATTAAGAAAATACCCTTGGTTCTGAATAGGAGGGGGTAAGGGATGATTCCCAGACATCACAAATGCGTTCATTACAACTTTTATACATCCATATATAAAATCAAGGGCCACAAGTAATAACCAGAGAGGACCACAAATGGTCCTCACAAAACTGGTGAGAAATAATGCTGAAAATCCAAAAATGTTCAGCAACTGGCTTTGTACTGCTCTAGCAGAGGGAGGATATAATATTATATTCACATACTTTGTTGATGAAATACAGCAGTTTTCAAAAGGCATCTCTATCCAACATACAGAAATGGAAGATTTTTGCTGCTCTTTTATCCCACTTGCCTCGGGCTCCTCTCTCACTAAATCATGTTCTGAAAGTGCCTGAAGACAGAGGGAGGTGTATTCCATCCTCTGGGTAGCATAACACGAATTCACGTTGTAAAGTGGAGTTTCTCACTGGGGCAGGATGAAAAAAAAACAACCTTGAAAAGGCTTGTTCAGCTGCAGGATGCGGTCAGGGGAACAAAGTGACCTGGACTCAAAAAAAAAAAGACAAACAAACCCAAAAAAGGACAGGTAGTATCAGGATAGATCAGGTGAGGGGAAGCTCTTCTTAAAAATGGGACAGTACTTGGGCTAGTTGCCAGGACCCTCGGGAAGATGTTATCTGGAAGGTCTGTTCCTTCACGTTTGAGACTTCCAGCTTGCTCACCATGGGAAGAGAAGGCACCTGGATGGATGGAATGGGGGGGTGGGGGGGGAATTACTCCGGTAGAGCGGGCGTGAAGGAGCTTGTCTTGTTTATCATAGCGAAAGAAAGGCTGGGATGGGATCTGATTGCTTTCTGGAAATACATCAGAGGGCTGAGCACCGCGAGAGGAGAAAGAGATGTGAACTAACAGCATAGGCAGAAAATGGGAGATGGGGAGGGAGGGAGGTGGATGGATGGATGGATGGATAGATAGATAGATAGATAGATAGATAGATAGATAGATAGATAGATAGATAGATAGATAGATAGATAGGGGGGTAGCTAGGGAGGTAGATCAGGAGGTAGATCGGGAGGTAGATAGGGAGTCACATCCCAAGTGTCTCTTTTCCTACGGCAGTTGCATCCGAGGCTCAAACTGCTGGAAGCTGAAATGAGAAAAATTCCAAACAAAACGAGATGAAAAAGTTTAATTGTGATGCTAATTGTAGCCACTTACTGGTTTGCAGTAGATTCTGTCTCGGTGGAAAGTCTGAAATGAATCAGGGGGTTGTCAGAGTTGGAAGGGACCTCTAGAGATCATCCAGTCCAACTCCCCTGCTAAAGCAGAGCACATCCCTCAGGGCTGCATCCAGGTGGGGCTTGAAGGTCTCCAGAGAAGGGGACTCCACACCCTCCCTGGGCAGCCTCTGCCAGGGCTCTGGCACATTTTCTCTAAAAGATATCGTGCCGATCTGGAATTGGGAACTCCTGTGTGGAAATCATAGGGCTCTTGTTTTACTGTGCGTCAACTCGATAATTCCCATAGCGCCCCAAAACCTTGTTGCTGTCATTCTACTTAATTAATCCACAGCTCCTTTTAAATTGCAAGAACAGTGTAAATCAGACCCAATGGAAATGAGAATTGAATCCTATGCCTTAAAGTGTCTGTGAAAAAAAATAAATCCATTGTTTTATATGCCTTTAATCTTTCTCCTTGAAGGGTTTTATTTCATGCATGGTGATAGCTCAGTAGAAGCCTGTTGTTAGCTCACAATAATAGATTATATTCCAGTATTTTTCTGTGTCGCTTCCTTTGCTGAGGAGGCCAGCCTCTAGGTTAACTTCTGGAAGTAACTTTGGAAACTAATTTGCCGGCAACGCTCCAAGAAAAAGAGGCACATGTTGAGGAACTGACATAACTTTTTAACACCACGACCAGCATATTTCTTCAGGCAAGCCCAGCCAAAACAAGTTGCCAAAATCAATATTGATCTAGTCCTTCATCCAATCAACAAATGCCATTGTTTATAAGATATAACTTTTCTTGGTTAAAGTTCAAAGCTAAACGCCAAGGATTTTCAAAACTATTAAAATGAGAGGATTTAGGTTTCCAGAAACTCTGGCTTGCTCTCAGCCTCAGTGGGTATTCTGAGCCATTAGAAACCGTCTGAAGAACCTCCACAGTTTTTATATAGAACCTAATGGAGAAATGACAGCAAAGAGGACGTGGGTGTGTGCACGCATACATGTGCGTGTGATGCACGTACATAAAAAGGCACTCTATAAATTTTATGTCAAAAAACGGCACTTCAGATTTTGCTGGATCACTGAAGCTTAGTTTGAGACTAAGAAAAGAGAATTCTGCAGTGTGATTAAATGAAATTTGCAGGATCTCCTGTGTGTTGATAAAATGTCTGTTCTTCCAATCCAGCAAAATAAAAATGATGCTGGGCTCAAAATTCCACAAGCCTGGGTTTTACAGTCCTAAATCCATTGAATCATTGCACAGGCATGAGATTTATTTAACCTTTTCCTTGAGATGTCTCTTTAACACAACCAGTCAAATATTCCTGAGCTTTCCACGGTAGCAGTGTGTCCAGAACTACACAAACCCAGAAGAGGCAAGGCGAATGTCTGTCTCTCTTAGCAAGAGATTTGCACAATTCCAGGCAAGGATTATATTCCAGAGTCTGGCCTTAGGAGACACCCTACAGGAGCTTTAAGTCATAGGAGCCCACGTGGCCAAAAGGCCAGTTTCAACTAATCTTCAGCTGCCTCAGTAAGTGAAGTTTGAGGGGGGAATCTATCAACACCTATAAATACTTAAAGGATGGGTGTCAAGAAGATGGGGCCAGTCTTTTTTCCATGGTGCCCAGCGACAGGACAAGAGGAAATGGGCACAAAGTTGAAGACAAGAAGTTCCATCTAAACATGAAGAGGAATTTCTTCATTTTGAGGGTGGCAGAGCCCTGGAACAGGCTACCCAGAGAGGTGGTGGAGTCTCCTCCTCTGGAGACATTCCAAACCTGCCTGGATGCATTCCTGTGCAACCTGCTGTGGGCAGACCTGCTCTGGCAGGGGGTTGGACTAGATGATCTCCAGAGGTCCCTTCCAACCTCACAGCATTCTGTAATTTTGTAATTGTGTGCTAAAGAGCACTGTCAAGGTGTTTTTGAAATACTAATGTGTAACAATCTAGCCTTGTCAGGCCATTTAGGTTATGAGGAATCCTCTTGCTTGGACATTGAATGGTAAATTTTGGTTTATTTTCATAGCCTTTAATTTCCTGGAACCACAGAGTAAACATTTGATTTTTAACAGGCTTGTATGGCACTCTTGAGGCTCCTGATTTTCTTTTACCTTAGATTTAGGATTTTTGCTTTCCTAGCCTGAGGGTGAAGTGGTTGGAACGGGTTATAATTTCCAGTGTTAACTCAATCCTAAAAACTTCCAAACACCTACATGCCTATTTGCTAAAAAATTCTGGTTATCCGTTGTGCTGAGTGAAGATGGAGCTACCTCCTCCTCATTTTTACCATTTCAGTGGCCCGAGACCACCTAAAGGATCGCAGCAGCTCCTCCGAAAGTTTCTATTTCAGTCTTCTTAAATATCAGGGTGATTATTTTTTTTTGTAAACAGGAATGCCTGGGTAAATAAACACAAATTGCATTAGTTTCACTTAGCTTTTTGAAATCTTCTCCCTAAAAAAAAAAAAAAAACAAAAAAAATCCCAATAGATTCTATAGCCTGGTTATCTGGTAATCAGGCTGTAAAGTGAATAATCCAGCATGTTAGAGAGTGGGAATTTGGTGCAAAAATACAGAAAGGGTATTGTCTTTTTAGGTTTGCTGAGAGTCATCTTCTAAGCAGGAAAAATAAGAATGAGTGCTGTTTACTGATGAACACCCATAAGCCTAGTTCTTCCAGAAACTGCATTATTGTGGTCTTAAGCTATGCCATGCTTTAACTTTTGGGTTTCAGAGCTCTGGCATAGACTCTGTGGTAAAACATACATTTCAGGCAGCTAGTGTCACAATTTACCAAAAAAAAAAACCCAACGCCCCCAAAAAATTTCTCAAAGAAACCCCTTTGTCCCTAGGTTCTGTCAAACTAACTTTTAACTGTAGCTTCAAAGTGAGCATCTCACTCAGATGTTGGTAAGCAGAGAAATACATACTTCTCCCTAGCCCTTATCTGCAGGTCAATCATCTTTCATTTATTAGGTGTGACTTGTTCTGGTTTTATGGCCAGGAAAGACAAGGACCTCTTCTTCTGCCCCACCAGCAGACCCAAGCCCTCCCTTTGTCCAACAGCGTAGGCACTTTCTGTCACCCTCACTCATCCCACAAGACGAGGAGAAGGACATAGCCCCATGAAAAGCTCCCACCAATGGCTTGGAGTCAGATGGGCAGGCAAGCTCCTGCTCTGAACTGGTCAGAAGGGTCATCTCATGGCAGGAGAAGGCACTTAGGGCCAGCCTGGTTGATTGATGGAGGAGAACAACCCCGTCTTCTGCTGTGGTTCCACATCCTGCCTTGCAGATCGAGTGGTTTGCATTGTGGTGGCCTTGGCTGAAAGTTTCACCCTCTCGAAAGTGCTGAGAAGATGCTGCTGCTGTCATTTTTCAGCCCTTATGGTTTAAGTGGTATGAGCCAGTTGGACCTGAGAGACCTGGTGGACCGGGTACACCAAAGGGTGGCTACACTTACCAGGGGAAAGAGTTTCACATTTATCTGCTAATCACCTATTATGAGTTTGGCCTACCTCTTTTTATTTGATTCAGGGCTTTTCTTAAACAGCTCCTACACAACTGCTTCACTGTGATGAGGAGTGATTTCTGAGACTGCACTGGGTTCATTTGTTCTGCATTTTAGGATCATCCGTGTCTGTACAGCAAAACCAGAAAACCTCACCCTTCTCAGACTTTGCTTTATTTGAAAAATCTTCCTGGATCTTGCTGAAAAGTAGATGTGCTGCTCACTTTTTTCCTCCTCCCAGATACAGAGGGCCATTCTGGAGCAGACATCCAATGACATATTTTGTTTTCAGGGAGATGTTTAAAAATATTTGAAATCTATGGCCAGTAAATATTCATAATATTCCCGGTGGAAAAACTTGTTCCCAGAAGTTGCCATAGGTGACATGCAAGTTCAGGAATGATAAATGTTTCTTTTTGCTGACTATTTCACATTTTCTTCTTGCTGCTGACATTTAGACGAAGCTTTATGTTGACATTATTAAAAAAAAAAAAAAAATTATTTTCCCTGTCCAGACGTTCCTGGCCAAAGCATCACTTTTGTGCTTGCTTTTACATTCTTAAGTTCCCAGTTGTCCTGAACGAATTCTTTTTTATTGATCTAATGATTACTGAGTTCAAATTCTCCCTGATTATTCTTTCACTTTATGCTTTCTATCTGTGGCTGTAGCTCAGGAAGGCTCAGCTGTTTCATTTTCATAGTTTCAGTAATCTTTCTGTCTGTCCAGGCACACAATAACTTTCTCTTGACTTTTTGTTAGCTAAATGGCAGGTGGCTGCACAAAGGGAGCCTACAGGAGGGCAGGAGAAGGACTCTGTCAGGAAGAGTAGTGATAGGACAAGGGGTAATGGTTTTAAACTAGAAGAGGGGAGATTTAGATTGGAAATTCTCTACTGTGAGGGTGGTGAGACACTGGAACAGGTTGCCCAGAGAAGCTGTGGCTGCCCCATCCCTGGAGGGGTTCAAGGCCAGGCTGGATGGGGCTTGGAGCAACCTGGTGTGGTGGGAGGTGTCCCTGCCCATGGCAGGGGGGTTGGAACTGGATGATCTTTAAGGTCCCTTTCAACTCTAACCATTCTATGATTCTTTCCCCCCCTCATCTCTTCTGCAACCCAAATTAACGATACTTCCCTTTACACACATTCTCCAAAGTGTCTCTCCCCCACCTGTCTGGTGCATTTGTTTGTGTGCTGTTTTATAGCAAATCTGGTTGCAATCCCTTCACTGCTCTTCCATTATCAGGCGTCTCTGTTTCCCTGCTCACATCTAGCCGTCTCCATCCTCTCGAGCTCTGGGCTTGGCTCCTCTCTTAACATCATCCATAACTTCCCTCAGTTCTCTAATGTCACCTCAGGCCAAAACGTAAGGTTGCAACGGCCACAAATGAATATATTTTGAAAGGGACTTACTTTCTAAACTAACATTCAGTACAAGCCTGATTAGTTCCAGATTTGCACAGATATTTTTTTTTAAATGCTGCTAATTCAAAACTTTTGAATTTACTTTTATAACACAGAGACAATTAAACACAGGCTGGACAACAAGGAACAAATCTGGAACTTGTTATGACACCATTGTTGTTATAACAGTTCTGGTTGTTTGTATTTTGAAGTGAGAAAATTGAAAGTTATTCTGAACGAAACCAGCGCTTGCGAATGCTAAACTTTTAAACTCAATTTCATTGCCTTTTTGGTTTTTCTACCATGGCCAAAAAAATAAAAAAACCCAAACCATTCCTAAAAAATAAACATCAGCAAGAAAATCGGTTCTTGAGTGTCATTATCTGGCTGCAAATCAATAGGTAAGCAAGAAGGGCACAAGTCTGCAATAACACAGGAGGAGGAAAACAAAGCATGCAGGCCAAATCCTAGCAGATCTGAAAAATTAAACCAGTCTTACCTCAAAAAAAAAGCCAAAACAGTTGAGGAGAGGCAATGAAGACATTCTGCCGAAAAGCCTACTGCACCTCCTTTGCAAGCTGGAATGATTTGTTCCATCTATTGGTGCCAAGGGAGAGGAAAGAGAGGACACAGGGAGTTTTGCAGGAAACACATGCTTGTGCAGGGCTTTTCATAGAATCATAGAATATTTTGGGCTGGAAGGGACCTTTAAAGGTCACCAAGTCCAAGCCCTCTGCCATGAGGAGGGACTTCTTCAACTAGATCAGGTTGCTCACAGCCCTGTCCACCCTCACCTGGAATGTTTCCAGGGATGAGGTTGACCCTCTTCTTCTTGTTTATCACTTACAACGATAGGGACCTGTACCCATCTATTCCTGACAAAAGCAAAACTCTTACAGACCAGGAAAAATATCTTAGATTGGGTTCAGACCTTCATTCCCTAAAGAAAAGCCACAGCACAACACACCTGCTGGGTGCTATTTCCTGACTTTCTGGATTCCTTGGATACACACCAGGAAAATAGCACTTTGCCTGTGGAGCCCAATTTCCGTGCTTGCACCTTTGCAAATCTGGATGCAGCTGGTACCAGCAGAATTGCTTGGCGGTAAGAGGACCCACACCATACTTTCTGTCCTGCTACTCCAAAAGCTCTGCATTTAATCTTCATTCTGCCAATGACACAGGGGTGGCAGGCGTCATGTATAATGAAGACATGGAAAATAAATCCGATGAAGAGCGATTGAAGGAGCTGGGGCTGTTTATTTTGAGGAAGAGGAGGCTGAGGGGAGACCTCATCGCTCTCTACAGCTACTTGGAAGGACATTGTAGAGAGGTTGGTGCTGGTCTCTTCTCACAGGTAATGAGCCATAGAACAAGAGGGAACGGCTTCAAGCTGCAACAGGGCAGGTTTAGACTGGACATTAGGAAAAGATTCTTCTTGGAAAGAGTGGTCAGAGACTGGAATAGGCTGCCCAGGGAGGTGGTTGAGTCACCATCCCTGAGTGTGTTTAAGAGCAGTTTAGATGTGGTGCATTTAGATATATTCTCAAATGATGGTGTGATCCCAAGGTTCAGCAAGGAACCACTGGCAATGCACTTTCCTTCTCAACACAATTATATATTGTTCAGCCGCAGGAGCACAGGAGATTTAAGAATAAGGGAGTGATGGACTTTGCCTTATGCATTGACATTAACCTTTTTTTTTTTTTTTTAATAATTGATCAGACACTTGTTTCTCAGCCTTAAAGGGGATATTTTATGAAACGACTCATAAAGGAGAGCATTCAGCATTACGGCTGCTGCCTTCCACAAAAGTTCCCCAACTGGGCAGAGACTTCACCAGAGCTGCAGAGAGAGCAAATTTTCTGAATTTCCAATTCCTGTTCAGCGTCACGAATAGGGAAAACCAAAGAACCTGGCGACAATCCCTTCTTCATGGGGTGAGCTTCCTCAAATGTTACAGGTGAAGAAGCTGGACCTCATCAGCAGAGCTCCACCTTGCCCCCCGTGAGGGTAACCCTCGTGCAACCCTCTACGTTTCAAGAGAGCCTCTCCATTTGAATCTATTAAATACCAACATTTACATTGGAGGTGGCCAAACGCCAGAAGATCTTAAGGGATCAAATTTTGGCATTTTTGAACTTGTTGATGTGCAGATTAGAGTGGGGGGCGGGGGGAAGAAAAGCCTGTGAAATTTCTGCATTGAGCAGGCAAAGCAAAAAAAAATAATAATAATAATTAAAAAAAGAATTCTGGAAATGCCAACACACGTAATTTCCGAAAGGAAAGGTGCTCTGCAGGGGTCACAGCAGCAGTTTTGGGAAAGTGGCTGCTCATCAGGGGTAAGCAGGAGTGAAATCAACAGGAATCATGTCAGCACCTGCCACGGGTTTGAGACTCCGGGCGAGCTTGGGGAGCCCAGAAAGCCAGCTGGACCACGAGCCTGGACACCCTGGGACCCTGGTCACCCTGAATTAGCAATCAACCTCCTCAGCCCCCTCCGTGTCAAGACGCCTGGCAGGCAGGCGAGCCTTGGCTCGGGCTGGGGTTGCAAGCTGTCTGCTGTAGAGATGGAGGCCAAAAGAAAAGTTAAAGCCAGAGCTTCCAAGGCTCCCCTTGCTCTTGGCTCGAGTAGGATCCCAAAACCCCTTCCAACAGCCCCAGATTGTCTAGAGGGCCATCCTGGAGCTGTGGGCTACTAAGTGGAAAGCTCGCAGCAAAGGCCAGCAGGGCCAAGAGAGAGCATGTCAGGTTTCTGCAGATATGTAGAAAAAAAAAAAAACCCTGTGGTTTTTTTTTTTATTATTATTATTTATTTTTTAAACCAACAAGCTGACCTCTGAACCAGTGCTTCCATCCTGGCCACAGGGATGCAATGTGTAACTGGAAAAACACAAATGCCTCAGAATGGACTGTATCGTAACTTCACAGAGTTAGCAAATGTGTTTGTAAAATGCCAAGAGAGGCATGTGCTGTCATGCCATCAATCCTATGGCTTTTAACCCTACAAAAGAGGACAATAACTCTTCCTACTCATCTTAATTATCTCGCTGAGGCCAAGACTGTGATTTTCTTCTGAAAACTGGGTCATAGCACATTAACAAGCATCATGTGTCAGCTGGAAGTGAACCAGTAGAAGGATGACAGTGTAAGAACGTGCCTGAACCAGAAAACCTCAACAGATCATTTTGCTTTTGACTTTACTGCCACTATAATTAATTTTTTTTAATTTTTTTTTTTTCAATGTCAGCGTTCAAAGGACCCAGTTAAAGCAGGTCTGCACCTTGGCCTGGGAGTCGAGTACAAACTGAATCACAGAATCATAGAACTGTCTAGGTGGGAAGGGACCTTTAAGATCATCTAGTCCAACTGTCAACCTAACTCTGATAAGAAGACGTCACTAAACCATGTCACCAAGCACTATGTCAACCTGCCTTTTAAATACCTCCAAGAGTGATTGTACTCCTGAATCCAAACTGCAGGGAAGTTGGTGCACAACACATGCAGTTTCTTAAAACAATACAGTTGTAACCTCACACTAAGACAATGAAAGCTGTGTATCAAAAACACTATGAAACATCACATTGAAACAGAGGGATTCAACTTAGAGGGATTTTGGCATAAATAGAAAACAGATGCTAAGACTGCGCTCTTGTGGACCTTGGTTAATGGCAAAGCCAATATTTTTGAAAGTAGCCAGTATCAGTTTCTCTGAAGGTGTAATACTTTGCTGCTTCCGATGGCATACAGGGAAAAAAACCCACAGAATCACGATATCTGCATCAAAAGAAGTGTGACCAGCAGGTTGCGGGAGGTCATTCTCACCCTCTACTCTGCACTCATGAGACCCCACCTGGAGTCCTGTGTCCAGCTCTGGAGTCCTCAACATAGAAAGGACATGGACCTCTTGCAATGGGTCTTGCAGAGGGCCATGAAGATGCTCAGAGGGCTGGAGCACCCCTCCTATGAAGGCAGGCTGAGGGAGCTGGGGCTGTTCAGCCTGGAGAAGAGAAGGCTCCGGGGAGACCTTAGAGCAGCCTTCTAAAGGGAGCTCCAGGAGAGCTGGAGAGGGACTCTTTGTCAGGAAGTGTAGTGACAGGACAAAGGGTAACGGTTTTAAACTGGAAGAGGGGAGATTTAGATTGGATATCAGAAGAAGTTCTTTGCTGTGAGGGTGGTGAGGCACTGGAACAGGTTGCCCAGAGAAGCTGTGGCTGCCCCATCCCTGGAGGTGTTCAAGGCCAGGCTGGATGGGGCTTTGAGCAACCTGGTCTAGTGAGAGGTGTCCCTGCCATGGCGAGGGGATTGGAACTGGATGATCTTTAATGTCCCTTCCAGCTCTAACCATTCTATGATTCCATGATATGGGGTTGGAAGGGACCTATGGAATTCAGCTAGTCCAACCCCCCTGCCAGAGAAGGTCCACCCAGAGCAGGTTGCACAGGAAGGTGCCCAGGTTGGTTTGGAATGTCTCCAGAGAAGGTGACTCCACCACCTCTCTGGGCAGCCTGTTCCAGGGCTCTGCCACCCTCCAAGTGAAGAAATTCCTCCTTATGTTTTGATGGAGCTTCCTATGTTCCAGTTGTGTTTTCACTGAGCTAGTGACCAGCCTGTGAAGCAAGACTGACGCTTGTGGAGTTTCTCCCCAGCCGGTAGAGTAGCAATGGAGACAGATGCAAAATCATTGCAGAACGTAACATCCATCAGTTTATTGACTCACCTTTATTCCTTTGGCACAGTGTATGAACTCATATAGAAGAAACAATGCCCTTGAAAACAGAAGAAAGAATTAGTGGGCAAGAGGAAGAGCTGAAATTCACACACAATCATAGTTTTTTGTTTTTTTTTTCCCTTTACACAAGATCCATTTTTTAACCCTGGACCAAGCTAGTGTTCTTCATTGGCCTGAGCCCCATGCTGCAGTCTCTATCTCCTCCCGTTTCCCATACACTTAAAAAGCACAAAGTGGTGGGAAAGCACTGTGACTGCTTCTTACTGATTACTGTACATTTTTGCGATAAAATGGTTTGCGGGACTATCAGGATGAACTCCAGCTGACTGCTTTCAGCCCAGCAATATTCCATATAGGCAGGAACTAACCCTTGAAGCATTTCCTTCTTTCCTAGAGCTCTGCAGTGAGGAACACTGCCTAGTTATCTGCACATCTTGAGTGCTTCTCTGTCTTTCTTTAAAGCAAGACAAAGAGGCATTCAATAGGAATTTGCCTGTATTATATAGCCTCTACTTCTGTGTTTCCAATTATAACGTATCAGCTCTGGGTTTTTTCCCCAGCCAAGTTCTTTTCATATTTTCCAGATCCTTCAAGTGCCTGCACCCATTGCCCCAGCAAAGTTTAATGAACAAGTCAGTATTGCTTTTTTCAGCAAGCACTTATTTTTGATTCATCTCTTTTCAGGTCTGTAAGGGAAGCAGTGAATTAAAGCATCTAATGGAAAGGGGTTCTTGCTGCCACTACCATGTGCTGGCTCCGTGTCAGAGCCTGTCTGACAGTTGCAGGAGTCACAAGTGTGAAATGAAGGTAGATGTTGGTTTTTCCCTAAAATGATGAATATTACTGGTCCTCCTTCACTCTTCTCAGGGAAGGAAGTCAGAGAGTTCTTCCAGAAGAGCTAAACCCAAAAATACTAGTGGTCACCCTGCAAGAGGGAACCAGGACACCTTCAGCCAGAATTAGCTCATCCAGCCTTTCCCCCTACTCTCAAATATGTTGAAAGTTCATAGATGGGGGTACGTTTGGGAGTCTAGCACATGGGGTTGATGCCTACTGAAGTAGCTCACATCAGGATTAGGTCTTTGAGATGAAGCTTTGGGCACCAAAGTCTGTTTATTTCAAGGTTGGTTTCTTTTCCACTTCTGTTGCTCTGGAATACCTCCAGATAACAAAATTTCTGCACGCCAATGTCCTCAGTCTTGAGGAGAAAACTACTTTGTCCCTCTCACAAGAAAAAACACAGCAGAAGCTGGTAGTTTCTACCAAGTTCTGCCTGAATAGCACTTTTTTTTTTTTTTCTGGTTCCCTTTTCAGCTATGGTTTTCGTCATCCCCCTGACATTCCAGCCGACAAGCACAACTTTTTATACCTTGCATTGGTGTGTAGGAGCATGTGATCCAACAGCCAGAAGGTCTGACACAACCATATCTCTAGTGGCTGTGAAGGGCAGAGAGAAGTGTGGGCAGCTGTAGGCAACTTCAGCATCTAATAGGTGCTCTTTGGTTGTTCCTTATCTTGGGATAACACAGAATCACGCAATCACGGAATTGTAGGGGTTGGAAGGGACCTCTGGAGATCAACTAGTCCAACTCCCCAGCCAGTGAAGGTCCACCCAGAGCAGGCTGGACAGGAACATGTCCAGGTGGGTTTGGAACATCTCCAGAGAAGGAGACTCCACACTGGGCGGCCTGTTCCAGGGCTCTGCCACCCTCACAGTAAAGAGGTTTTTCCACATGTTCAGATGGCACTTCCTGTGGTCCAGCTTGTGTCCGTTGCCCCTTATCCTGCCACTGGGAAAAGACTGGTCCCATCCTCTTGATATCCACCCTTTAGATATTGGTAAGCATTGATGAGGTCCCCTCATCTTCTCTTCTCCAGGCTAAATAGACCCAGGTGACTCAGCCTTTCCTCATGAGAGATGTTCTAGTCCCCTCATCATCTTTGTAGCCCTCTGCTGTTCCCTCTCCAGCAGTTCCCCATCCTTCTTGAACTGGGGAGCCCAGAACTGACACAGAACTCCAGCCTGATCAGGGCAGAGCAGAGTGGGAGGACGGCCTCCCTCCACCTGCTGGCCACGCTCATTTTAATGCACAACAATAAAACTGTAAAAGTTGGATCCCAACAGTAGACTCCCAAGAGCATCTCACTGAGATGGCAATAGCTTTTGTCACTTCTCTACGTGCTTACCATGACAGAAGATAATCCCTGTGCTTTGGTTTTGCACCAGGAATCTGGCACTGGATGTGAAGTGGACTTATCACTGCCCTGCTTCCACTGCAGCATGCCAACTGCTGTCCTTGTGCTCCTCACTGCTAAGGTGACAAAGAAAACATGTCTTCTCACACAGAGTTCCTGCTAGAGCTCTTTAGCACTGTGGTTGCTTCCACCTGAGCTTCCTGTTTCTTTCTATTTTTGCTCTCTGGGTGATGCTAGTGTGAATGTCTGATCCTTATGGTGACACTAAAGTTTGGATTTCGTTTTTGCTCGTGTTGTGTATCTTCAGCCTGAGTGAAGAATATGGCTGTTATTAGAAAAATGAGTCTGCAGTTTGAAAAAGTATGGTCTTGAGTCCCCAAATGCTCAGCCTTATGAAAGTAGTTTTGTATCGATCGCCAGGGACTCCTGAAGCTTGAGCTGGGACTAACTGGGATTGTAGTACTTGAGATGCTGGTGTAAGTTTCCAACTTTTATTTCACCCTAATGAAGTTTCTGGTATTGCCCCTACATGTGACTGGGCACAGACCATAGAATCATAGAATGGTTAGAGGCAGGAGGGACCTTAAAGACCATCAAGTTCCAACCCCCCTACCGTGGGCAGGGACACCTCCCACTAGACCAAATTGCTCAACAGCAACACAGGGTCAACACAAATTTCAATACTTCCGAGAGAATTTGAGTTAGACTCTAATTAAACTTGCTTCAGCGCCTATTCCCTCTAATACTTGGTTTTCAGAAAAGCTGTGAGCCCTTCTGGCCTAGGTGGCTACAGGCCATGCTCAGATGCAGGCAGCTGGAGACCCGGTCCTCCCAACCTTCAGTTTTTTAGTCCCAGCACAGAGCTTGACCTGAAGATGAGAAGCCACCTTCTTCTTTTGGCATTCATCTCTATTTGCGTCACAAGTCCCCCATTTCGTTATCCTTAAAAGGCCTTTATCACACAGAACCGTGATCACAGCTCCGAGCAGCGCTGCAAATGTGGAACTTGTATAAAGCACGGTGTCTTACCACACCTCTCCATCTGGAAGCATCTCCTGACGTTGTCTGCTCCGGTGGTAAGGACAGGAGCCCTTGCAAGCGTTCCTCCGGGCTGATGATCGCATGGGAAAAAAAATAACAGAGAGGCAACTTTCTAGGAAGGGTTTTGTTTTGTGTGTGTGTGTGTTTGTTTTTTTTAAATGAAAACAAAGCCTATTGACTGGAAATGATCTAAATGTGATTCTAGCCACTGCCAGGTCTCTTGGCAGCACGAGCTGCCAGCTTTCCTTTCCTGTTTTTTTTTCCCCTCTGATAACATATGTAAACAATCAGTAGTACACATCAGAAGGTTTTTCTTAGGCTTACGTAGGATCTGCAGCATAAAGCACACACACGAGACGGGGATGGCGAAATCTCCTCCATCGGCGGCAGGACTCGTTCTGTCATAGGGCAGATTTGCATTTGTAGGCTGGTAAAACAGCGTGATGGGAATGGAACTGTTTGCAATTCGGGGAAACAGATGCTGAGGACAGGGTCAGATGATTGCAAGCCTCTGCCCAAGGCACAGCGTGACATGAAGGTTGCGTGGTCCTGGCTCCTCACGCCCATCCCGCGGCTCGTTCCCATTTGCCCCTCACGGGCTGACGGAGGCAAAGGTGTCATTACTGCCAAAGCCAGGGTTTGGGAGGGCTGAGTAGGGTCTTCACGTTTTTCTCCTCCTGGCAGATGGAGTCGTTGGATAGAGTTGTCAGGGAGCCCCGAAGCTACTGCTGAACTTCATGATGCACATCAGCCTTGCTGGCAGCTGGCATTCCAAACCCCACACGCAGGCATCAGCATGGGCATAAGTATTTCTTCAGAGGGACCTATTTTTAAATGAAAGCTGAGAGTGTGATACCATCAAATGAATCTCAGGAGGTTTTGGCTCTAAACTGTTAAAAGAAATTACATGTATACTGCCAGGTACGTCTTTTCCATCTTCTCATCTTGTATCCTTCATCAGTTCTACACACACTCTTAACTTTGGTTGAAGTCCATCAATCATCTTTGCCAAGCCTTAGCTGTGTGGAGCAGGGAAGGAACATGATACAAAAAGACAGAAGAGACTGTAGAAATTACTGGTGAAAACCAGGCCAGAATAAAAAGCTGTAAAAATATGGGAAAAGGACACCCCAAATCCTCTCCTTGTGAAATGAAATCTCAGGAATCAGGGGATGGTGAAACTTGTGCTGGGTAATTAAGTCCTCTGCCCTGTAAATTCTGACATGGGAGGCTCCAGGGTAGACCTGGGACTGCCTGGGTTTGATCCCTGAAAGACTTCACTGGCATCAAAGAGTAGGAGAAAAACCACATTGCGTTGCCTTTTCCCCCCCCTCTTTTCTCCACCAAAGTAAAGAACACAGAATTATGCCTGTCAGAGTGTCCTTGGAGATGCTGGCCTGGTGAACATCCTCAGTAGTGAAGGAACTGCCCAGTGATTTTACCAAATGAATCCCCGGCTCACACGGCCGATCCTTTGTTATCAGGAGCATCATTTAAACAGAAATGAATGATACCATGTTCGATACAGCAGGAAGTTCGTTAGTACCCAGATAATTCTCACTCACTGAATTATTAAGCAGGTTGCATTATTAAGTGTCATTTGCCAGAGTGTTTGACACGGTGACATGGGATGGAGAGCAAGGTGAGTGCAAGGCAAAGAGATACACAAGTCCTAAGTCTTCTGGGACTTCTGTCCCTGTAACAAGAAAGTGGTGCTTAGGTCACCCACCGCTTCATCCTCCCTAGAAAGGATATTAAAAGGATATAAAGAGGGTATAAAGAAGAGGCTTGAGCACCCAAACGTGTATTCTTCTCCCTGAGGAGCTTTGAGAATATTTCCCCCAGCAGCTGCAGAGCACACCCACTTCGGAGCTGGCTGTAGGCGGCAGCAAACGTGTTGTCCCCAAGGCTTTGCTGCCCCAGATCCCAGTTCACTTCTCCTGGTCACCTTATCCTTGTCACAAAGCTGAGCTACCCACGTGCGCACCTTCGCTCCCATTTGAAAACCCAGCAAGCAGTCGGAGATCTGCTGGTCATTCTCGATGGCCCGCTCCTCTGCTCCATAAGGGAAGAAGAAGGAACAGTCACTAAAAGCTGGGCTGTTTTTATTTCATTTCTTCGGACTGACTCATACGCTCCAATCCCTTGTCCTTAGGGAAGATACAAGGAAATGATGTAATTCTCTTTACGCTGTTGGTTTTTTGTTTGTTTTGTTTTTTTTTTTTTTTTTTTTTTTTTTTTTTTAAATGCTTTGGACTTTTTCTTTTAGCATCATCTGCACTGGGCCTGTTTTTTAATTAATCTGTATGGACCGTGCTAAAGTAAAAAGCCTGCACCGTCTGTGTCTGTGTACTCACTTGTAATAGGGATGTAATGGCTGAGGATAAGAAGTATTGATCTCCACGACTCACCAGGTGACCCATTAGCAATTGCTCAGGAGTTCCACAAGCTTTCTTTAGACATCCAATTTAAAAAGGCAGACCAAATTTCAATTTTAAAAGCCTGAGAAAAGTTTTTAAAATTACATCTGTTTGAGAGGTGCTGTTGCTTTAACTCCTGCAACTCCAAAGTTGTTGTAAACCTGGGACTGAAGGGAAGACACTTCACATTTCTGTGTTAAATTGAGCGAAGAAAATCAGAAGCACCTAGGAGATGTTCAGAATCTGGATGCTGGTTTTACAAACAGCCCATGGTGGTTTATCAGACTGAACTGAAACCTTATCTCTGAACACCCCCATGGACCGCTTCCAGCCCAGATTAAAAACCGAGGCTCTCTATCTAGCATCTGTCTATGAGCAAACTTCTAGTTTTGCAAGAATGAGGTAGAAAACTTTACACAAATACCTTCTGATCAGGAAACAAATAAACTTGTGCCATTGTAGGGCCAGAACTAGAAAGGGAGATGAGATGTGCTGAGGCGGAGGAAGCCCAGGAGGTAGAAAACATGGGTTTGAGCCCTGATTCAGAAAGGAGCCCGGCATGGCTGTCTCTGAAAGTTTCCTAAACTAGAATGGCATTTCAAGGCATAAGTGCAAAAGAGTTTCTAGAAGCAGGTTTTAATTAGCGTGTGACGTGCCAGGAGCTTGGAGCCACAGTTCCCTGACAGCATCTTAGCTCCCTGGGAAGCCGCATCTCCCAGCTCCCTGGGCAAGTTGAGCCTCTAAGCCCAGGATAGGAAAATTACAGTTTGGGACGCTCTCCTAAAATATTAGTGGCTGGAATCTGGACCGAGTCGGGTATTGCACAAAAGCGGATGGCAGCCATTCCTTCTTCTGCCTTTTCCAAAGAGAAATCTGTCCCGCTTCTGCCACTGACACCAAACTTGGCCCTGATGAGATGCTGTTGCCCTCAACTGGGGTGTGGGTCAGGTCTCAAGGACAGCAGCCTGCAGGCTGACAGACGATGTGTGCCAACGCCATACCCTCAGGTGCCAAAGGAACTTTTGGGTGAAAATCAGGAGGCTCTTGGGGAGCTCTGGCACCTCCATAGCGGTGGAGTGTGTTTGCCTGGAATTTCCTGCCATGCCCACGGCTTTCGGTGGCACCGTTCCCTTTGGCATCTGGCAAAGCACCCTGGAAGGCAGGTTGTGGGTATGATCCGTGCTGTAAACTTACTCAGCTTAAAGAGAAGCTGAGCTGAAGTTCTAACAGCACACGCTTTGAATTTAAGGCTTGATTGCTATTTTAAGTGGCCAAACCCCTTTACAGAGCAGACCCCGGCGGAAGAAATTCCAGAGCATCAGAGCAAAGCCAATAGAGAGCACTGCTCTAGGAATTCTCCTTTTTAGCAGTCAAGTGCTTTTTCACTGTTCATTTTACACAGCTTTTCTATTGGCTTTCTGGACGCCTTCATTCAAAATGTGCCTGAGCATTTGCTGAGAGCAAACACGACGATCGTATGCACAAGAATTAACTGAAATTGGATTTTGTACTCAAACCAGCAGCTGCACTAGAAACTTGCCCGAGCTCTGGCAACCCAGCCAAGGAACTGAAATTGCACAAATGACTGTGACTAATCAAAATTAAAACATTCCGCGCGAAAAGTTAGCCAGCAGTAGTGAATGAAAGTCACGGCAGTGCTTTAAGAGCAAAGTAATCGTAGAATTGTAGAATGGTTTGGGTTGGGGGGGACCTTAAAGATCATCCAGTTCCACCCCCCCTGCCATGGGCAGGGACACCTCCCACCACACCAGTTGCTCCAAGCCCCATCCAGCCTGGCCTTGAACCCCTCCAGGGATGGGGCAGCCACAGCTTCTCTGGGCAACCTGTTCCAGTGCCTCACCACCCTCACAGCAAAGAACTTCNTTAGTCTGGAGAAGACTGAGGGGGGATCTGATCAACACCCATAAACAGTTGGTGTCAGGAGGAAGGAGGCAGTGTTTTCTCAGTGGTGCCCAGTGACGGGACAAGAGGGAATGAGTACAAACTTGAACATAAGAAGTTCCATCTAAACATGAGGAGGAACTTCTTCACTTGGAGGGTGGCAGAGCCCTGGAACAGGCTGCCCAGAGAGGTCTCTGTCTCTGGAGATGTTCAAAACCCGCCTGGACATGTTCCTGTGGGACCTGCTCTGGGGTGGACCTGCTCTGGCTGGGGGGGGTTGGACTAGACGATCTCCAGAGATCCCTTCCAACCCCACAGCTTTCTGTGATTCTGTGTGATTCTCTGAAAACTTGGCTGTTGCAGCCACAGAGCTTCTTTCACCCAGAAGAAGCTCCACAAGCAAAGACAGCTGGGAAGCTACAGAAATACTGTCAATCACAGGCACATCCCCTGACCTCTTGAATGCTCCTTTCACATGTCCCACCACTTGGCGGGGCAGACAGGGGTAAAAGAAATGAAATGCAGCTTTGGTCTGAGTTCTCCATGATCCTCTGGTTTCCACTCAGCCGCAAGTCTCTGAGCTGATGGGATGAAGTGCAAGGGAAAGGAGAGAACCAGCCAGCTCCGTGGCTTTGTTTTGGGCAGGATTTGTTTTCTCTCTCAGGGTTTGTTCCGAGCAACAGTAGGACATATGGTCCTCTTGGGGCGCTTTAACTCCTTCTGCTTCTCTCTGAAATGGAGGGTGAGGAGGTAAAGGGTTCTGTTTGTGGTGCCACATGGTCCTGGGTGTGGGACCCGGTGTCTCCCAGTATTTGTGGTGCCACATGGTACCAGGTGTGGGACCCAGCATCTCCCAGTCACCCTGTACTTTGTAAGGGCATTTATGGAAACAGAAGACTAAAGTAAGCATGCCTGCATCTCAGCGAGGCAGCGGGCGTGAGCATCAGTAAAGTCTTATTTTATTTCCCCCAGTCTCACTATCACAATTACATTCTTTGACAAAGCAGTGCAGAGGTGTTGAATATGATGATGATGATGATGATTTATTTTCACCACAGCTTTTGCGGTGATTAGCATATTTTTCTTTTGAATTTTTCTCCTCCTGCCTTCAGCTTGCTGCCACATTCCCATTAAATTCTCTCTCTCTCACCCCTCCCCACCCTCTTTTCTCCCCCTTCCTTGTTTTCTCTCCCTCAGGTTGTTTTTTTTTTTTTCATTGTCACATTGTGCTCCTTCAAATGCCGCGCACATTTTGTCAATGGAGCCTCTGTAGTGGCTGGAAACCGAGAAGACCCTGTGCTGCTGCTTGCCAGGCAGCAGGGGACCAGGGTTTTCTAAGTTTCCAGCTGCTTTTGAAGCAGCACTGATTGGTTTCTCTCGCCGCCGCAGAAAAGGCTGGCACACGGGAGCAACAAATTCAGCATGTCCTTCTGGCCTGTTTTCAATAGACCCGCAAGTGCCAGAAACAGAGATGGGCAGCAACTTGAAGCTCAGCCATTCCTCTCATCGTTCCTCAAAGTGACAGCCTCTCCCCTTACCCTTCTACCCCCTTTCTACTTCACTTCTTCCATGATTTCCCACTCTGCCCCATCTCCTTCCAGCTCAGCCCATTCCTGTAGGTCCTTAAGGACAACTTGTTCCTCTCGTGCTGCTTCTGCAGCACTATTCCAGCTGAGCAATCCCAGTTCTGCCACCCAGCGAGGAGCTGCTTGGCCATCAGCACAGAGCAACGGGCTTAAAAGGTGCAAGTAAAACCTCAGCTGCTGTTGTAATAGGCGTAAAGGACAAAATGAAAGTCTACTAAGTTGATGAAAGCAGGATAACCCTCTCAATAACCCTGTCAGAAGGTTTCTGTGAGGACAAAAGCAATGGGAACAAATACATTGAAATGGGAAGTGATGGTGCCTCTGTGCTGGGCACTGGTGGGGCCTCCAGTTCTGGGTTCAGTTCTGGGCCCCTCACTACAAGAAGAACATAGAAGTGCTGGAACGTGTCCAGAGGAGAGCCACCAAGCTGGTGATGGGTCTGGAGAACAAGTCCTATGAGGAGAGGCTGAGGGAACTGGGCATGTTGAGTTTGGAGAAGAGGAGGCTGAGGGGAGACCTCCTTGCCCTCTACAGCTCCCTGAGAGGAGGCTGTAGAGAGGTGGGTGCTGGCCTCTTCTCCCAAGGGAATAACGACAGGACCAGAGGAAATGGTCTGAAGTTGCAGGAGGGGAGGTTTAGACTGGATATTAGGAAGAATTATTTCTCTGAGAGTGAGGTCAGGCACTGGAATGGCCTGCTCAGAGAAGTGGTGGAGTCACCAATCATGGAAGTATTCAAGAAACGTGTAGATGTGGCACTTCAGGGCATCCTTTAGTGGCTGAGATTGTTGGGTTGGGCAATTTATTTTGCAGGGTTCGGGTTTTTTTGTGGGAGTGTGTGTGGGGGGGTTTTTTGGTTGTTTTTTTTTTTGTGTGTGTGTGTTTGTGGATGGTTGGACTTGACGATCTCGGAGATCCCTTCCAACCATGAAGATTCATTCTGTGACTCTGTAAATATTAAAAGCTTTGAGTCTCTTTTTCTCCCTCCTGAAGTTTTAAGTATCTCCAATATGCTTGAGGAACCCTCTGTATTACACACTTAGGAAACACTGCTGTTCATTCAATCTGGCAAATTCGGGGGACTGAAATACAACGCTGTAAGTGGGTAGAGCAAGCAGAGGGAAGGGATGGGGGGACAAAAGCCACAGAAGTCCACACCAAACTTATGTGTGCCCTAGGCCAGCTGCAAATCACTGAAACATTGCCTTCAGAAAGCCACATAATCTTATTTGATGAATCCATTATTTCCTAATAGCCATTTATTTGGCCAGTAGGCATCAGAAATGTCTGGCAGCCATGGCTCCAGAAGCAATTCAGAGAAAAGATTTGGAAGAAGATTGGGTAGCGGATTTGTAAATCAGTTCAAGGCAAATACATTAAGAAACTGCGTATGAGTGGTTTGGGGGTAAAAATCAGGCCACAGCTCCACCAGGCAGTAAATCCAAAGTTAGAGCAGTTAATCCCAGATCAAAAATGTCACCGCCTCTTGATGCAATGTACTCAACTGGTACGGCTTATGGTAATAGATTAAATTTGTTCAAAAAGGCCAAAGCTTGCTGCTGCGCAATTCGCGTTTGATCAAATATCACTTTTTCTCCCATAGTTGTCTCTGAGAAGAGCAGCACAAGGAATAAAGCTGGCACAAGCGCTGTGTTACATGCTCAGGCCGATCCAACATACGTTTCATTATGCCTGATCTGGACTGAATTTGTGTTGCCTGGAGATCCAGAGACTCACAGAACTGGTCTTTATAAAAACGTATCTACCAGGCTCAGAGATAAAGTGTGATGTTGATGAAGCAAAGAGGCAATACGAAACATAAAACCATTATCCTGGTCTATATTTCCCCAACAGTTCATCTCCTCCTTAAATACCCAAATAGAAAGCTTCCAGCACGTGTGATTTCAGCCTTAGATTTCTGAGCTGTACATCCAACTGGGTATCCATTGGGCCAGGCACTACATAAATTAATTTCATCTAGGAGATTCAGAACAATAAACTGAACTCTTTTGTTCACACAATGACATATTTACAAAACAGAAGTTAAGAATAAGGTTTATCCAGGGCACCACTTCTTTTAAGCATGCTGTGATATGGTGGAGGAGGAGGGAGTAGTCCACCAACAAGAGCATGGTTTAGCAGGAATGTGCCTCAGAACAAGCTGGCAGCCCAGAAAGCTGAATGCATCCTGGGCAACATCAACAGTGGTGTGGCCAGCAGGGTGAGGGAGGTGATTGTATCCCTCAACCCTGCTGTGGCGAGACCCTGCCCTGGAGCACCATGTCCAGCTCTGGAGTCCTCAAGACAGGAAGGACATGGACCTGTAGGAGCGGGTCCAGAGGAGGGCCACAAAAATGATCAGAGGGCTGGAGCACCTCTCCTGTGAAGACAAGCTGAGAGCTGGGGCTGTTCAGCCTGGAGAAGTGAAAGTTCTGGGGAGACCTTAGAGCTCCTTCCAGTACCTAAAGGGTCTGCAGGAGAGATGGGGAGGGACTCTTTATCAGGGAGGGGAGCCATAGGTGTTAAACTGAAATAGCGGAAATTTAGATGAGATATGAGGAAGAAATTCTTTCCTATGAGGGTGGTGACACCCTGGCCCAGGTTGCCCAGAGAAGCTGCAGATGCCCCGTCCCTGGAGGGGTTCAAGGCCAGGCTGGATGGGGCTTGGAGCAACCTGCTCTAGTGGGAGGTGTCCCTGCCCAGGGCAGGGGTTTGGAACTGGGTGATCTTTAATGTCCCTTCCAACCCAAACCATTCTAAGAGTACCAATGTGGTTATTCAATTGTTTGTTTAGAAAATGCAGATTTTTATCCAAAATCTATTTTATTAGCCAGAATTTATCTGTTCTTGCATTTTGCATTTGTTAGTAAATACAGAACTGCAAAGGATCTGAAAACTGAGGTCCACCCTCAGCATTATGTGAAAAAATGTGTCTGAACTGTTTCTGAACAGNCTGTGTCTGAACAGCGGATGGAGAAACCCAGTCTATTCCCCGCACTAATCTACTCACCAGCTGCTGGACTAGAGCTGCCAACAAAGGTGCAAGCAAGCACCAGAGGGTGTGACTTCCACGATGTAGCACCCACACAGGACAACACATCACTTGGACTACTGATGGGAATGGCTTTTGGTCCCTACACATTTGAGTCAGATTTACATCAATTACCTCCAGGCTGGAGTCTTTTTATTCTCTGATCTTATTACTAGTGTCCTGAGAGAGCCCCTCTGCCAGGTCCCCATCCCCTGCCTTCCCCTCTCCAAAATCACAGACATCAAGATATTCACACTTTGCATACATTTTGATACATATCTAAACTATACCCAGGAAAAACATATATATACGCTATGCCCAGGGAAGTGGTTGAGGCACCATCCCTGTAGGTATTTAAAAG
>VZRU01001501.1:212431-223407 GCA_013398155.1 Pedionomus torquatus | reverse complement strand
TAGGCAGAGCTTTGGGCAGGCAGGACCTCTTGCTGGGCTCTGCCCCGTGACCGTGATGCTCTTGGTCTTTCCCCTTGGTGTGTGGGCTTCTGGTTGGGGGGATATGATGTCCATCCTGGCTGCTGGGTGGGACCTGGTGGGACAAATGTCTTCTGGCGCAGCAAATGCACTGCTTGAGCTGGTCTTTGGCGTATCCTGGGATGCAGAAGTACTGCAAACATACAGCAAAGCCCCATGAAAATTGGGATTGTTACGTGAATGGGCTAAAGCCCCTGGGTGCTGGCGGGGGAGAGAGGGAGGTTGGGGGTTGTGTGCTTGCTGATAAACAATAGTAGTGTGTGTCCATTTGATAGCACTGTGTCCTTTGGAATAAAGGCTTTTTTCCTTTTTTTTTTTTTCCTTTTTTCTTTTTTTATCATCCCCCCCTCCCTTACTTAAAGCTTCAAGATGGCTTGCCCAGATTGGCAGCCTGATTAAGCAGTCAGTGGATGACATTAGCTGTGACTGACAAGCGCAGTCAATCTCCCTCCAGTGTCGTATTGGATCAAGTACAGCCTCACTGCTTAACTGCCCTGTCGCTCCTCTGGATGTGGGGGGAAAATAAGCACAGCAAAAAGACAACCCAGAGAGTCCTTGGCCCCAGTCTCAGGCTCCTAAAACTTGTACCTGGAGAGGAGACACAAGTGATCCAGTGCATTCCATTGGAGGTGGGATGGTGGGTTTTGCTAGCCTGGATGGGGACTTGTTCCTCCATCCTTCCCTATCCAAGAGCTGGTGTGTGCAGGCCCTGCTCCAGGTGCCTGGCTGGACGCAGTAGATAGGCAAGAGCAAGCTGCAAAGCCTTGGAGAGACAACGCAGAGAAATGAGGATTTGGAGGTTTATAGATCCATGAGTGTGTTAGCCCTTCTTTCCTAAAGCCCACCCTGCCCAGGGCTTAGTTGTCATCTCCCTGAGGAGTGCCTGCCCTCGATAAGCAAGCGCTGGCACGATGCTTGTGCCTGGGATCAGGAGGAGTGCGTGGATGCCCAACTGTACACCCTGGGGACTGCAGGTGATGGATCTCCTCTTCCTAAAAGACTTGCAAAGCTCTCGATGAAGAAATTAGCTTGGGGTAAATGCAGAAGTACAGCCTGAGTGGGCTTTGGAAGGGGATGCTTTAGCTCTGGGACGGCAGTGGAGTCTGCCTGCTCCTACCCAACTGCTGCTGCAATCACCAGAGGTGGGCAGAGACCTTCATCTCCAGGTTAGGAGAGACAGAGGGATGCTAGCTCCAGGATAACCACGTTCTCTCATCAGCGATCACAAAGGACGTGAGTACTGACTCTGAAGGGCAAAGAAGCAGCAGGTTTTACAGGAATAACATGGAGCAAGGGTGGAAGATGCTTAGGGAAGAAAATCTCCCGGCACATCAAAACCATGTTATCCTTTGGAGCCTGTTGGTAGCACCTGAAGTAGGAATAAAGGATTACAAGTGTGTGGTGGAAATGATGGTTTTCTGCCATGCACTTTGAGGGACCACAGGCAAGAGCTGTGTTGAGGGATACAGTGATGGTATATATCCCAGGGTACAGCTGTGGCAGTCTCGCAGGAGGAAAACCCAGTTGATGATCCAGTAGAAGAAGCCACAGGTGATGGCTGGATCCCAGGGATGCCCTTAGGAATCCATGAACTCACTTTTGGGGCATGCAGTGTGTGGCTGTGATTCCCAAATTAATATGTGTGAAGGGACCAGCGTGTCCAAAGGCAGCAAAACGTTGACAGTCCTGGATTAAATGTGAAAGGAAAACTTTGGGGATCCTAAACTAGGTGGCAGGATAAATGTGTGGAAGGCTGGTGTTTCGCAGACCGGCAAGTCATGGCAAGCCAGGTTAAAAAAGACCTAATGGCCAGATCTGAGAAGAAGGTTTCAACTTACAAGATGCAACTTGTATTTAGTATACTGATAACATTAAGTAATATATTGTGACATAGAGGAGCTTGCAGAAGCACATCCCCTGCAGGAAGGGCTACTTGGTGTATTTTAGCCTTGTCTATCCTCTTTAAAATTGGCCAGCTCCAATTGGCCAGCACAGCAGCCGGGTACAAGTGGACTTTGAAGCCTCCAGAGATGCCATTAGCTCTGAGTAACCTATTTTGCTGGGACCCTTCTCATTTTCTTTCTAGGTACTTAACTCCAGAGCCTGAGATTTAAATGCAAGAGTGCTGCCTCTAGTGCTTTCCCACTTCTTGAGGTTTTTAACAAACCAAATGTCTCGGGAAAGAGGGCAATGCTGCAAATCCCCATCTTGTGACAGAGGAAGCCCCTGAGGAGCCCAGGCTGCTCCTCTATCCCCTTCCCCCACCTCCCTGCCTCCCCAGTGAGTTTTCTAATGGGTGCTGAGCAGGTTTGTGTGGGAGCACAGCTGGTGCCTGTGCCTGAAAAGTCTTGGGAACATCTCCCTCCGGGAGCTTGGAAGGTAAAGAGGATGCTGAAATGTAGTCTGGATACTTGTTTCTTCAGGTGGGATGCTGAAGGGCAGGGAACAAAGGCGGTGGCAAAGTGTAGCACGGTTAGGAAGAAAGGGGGAAACCTGGATGCCTGATCTTACCCAGGCTTTGCTTTCCCTTTGCCTGAAGGGATGTCTTTACTGTTGCAGCGTGGTTGGGGTAATGCTCTGCAGTGCCCGTACTGAAAGGGATCTGCCTGGATCTGCATCTGGCGGGGGGAGGTCTGCAAGGCAGGTGTCGTGCTGCCGCTTTGCTGGCAGGTTTTATTTAATACTTGGATTTTGGCTGGGCTCATACCCAAGGCAAGGCTGCTGCAAGGGGTCACAGCAGGGAAGCCCTGGCCCATCGCTTCTAGTGACTCTCCTTGCCAGCAGCTGTGCTTGAGACTCTGCTTTTGCTGCTTCTCCTCCTGAGACACGCTCCCGGCACTCCCCCATCTATGGGCACTAATTATTTCGGCCACACCAGTCCAAACGTCTGCTTTGCTGTGCACTGTCCACCCCCCCTTTTTTTTTCTTTTCTTTTTTTTTTTTTGTATGCCTGGAAGTTAAACTGCATTTCCCGAAGTCTGCGGTATGGGAAATCCCATCCTTCAGACGCAACCTGGTCAAGGCTAAACCTTCTTGGAAAATCATTGCATTTCTTTCCCACCACCTCTATTTCTTCATCCCTTGAATAGTAAAAATCTTACCTGGTTGATTTTTTTTTTTTTTAATTATTTTTTTCCCCCTGCCCCTTCCCTGGTTCAGGCTGCGGTCCTTGATCTCCTACGTGCTCTGCACTTGATTCCATCCCCTAATGAGGCTGTGGTGCAGGGCGCTGCGGTCTGGGGGCAGGCTCACGAGCTTCCAACTCTGTAAAAAAGGGAGTAGAAAGAAGTGAGCCTGGTTATTAAAGGTGAAAGGAGACAATTGGATGATGTGAAAAGGGAGGTGCACTGGGTTTCACTGGGATGGCTGACAAAATGGCAAGGCTCTCAACTGTGGTTGAAGGTGCTAGTTGTGTGCTGAAATTGATGTTCCTTGGCTGCTGGATTCCCCCTTCCCCTCTGCCCCAACCCTGCATAATACTGAAGAAAGAAAGGCTGGTGGAGGCATGTGGCTCCCCAGCCACCTTCTATGGGGACCACGCTGCTTTTTGTCCTTCTTTCTGCCTTCATCTTGAGGGTGCCCATCACCATCGCAACGCCAAGTGTCCCTTGATGAGCATCTCTCTGTGCTGAGCCTCTCCCAGCCTTGCTGGCCCATGCGTGATAAGCCAGGGAAATAATTTTTTAAATTATTAAATTATAAAAAAAATATAAAAGTCTTGCTTTTGTTTTCTTCCCAGGTTGGGGCAATCGGCTGCCGTACTTCATAAACTACTTCTTCGATACCTACCTGCTGATCAACGAGGATACTCCTGTGGGTAAGTGGGGTGTTCTCCTGGGTGGGGGGCTCTGCTGCTGCCAACCCCCTGATGGAAAAGGATTAAAAAATGCTTTTCTTTTGATTGGCAGACGTAGCTAATTTTTTTTAACTTATTTAGCAAAGGATCAGTTTTCAGCAAATGCAGAAATCGACCCGGTTATTCTCAACCTCTTTCCAGGCTCTCAGTCCATTAAACTTGTGCTCTTCAATCAGGGCTTGTGACTGGCTTTTAATGTGGGAGGAATCGATTGGGAGCGGAGAGCGGTGGGGTGGGAGGCTATGGAGACCCCTTCCCACACCTACTGCTGCCTTCAACCGTGCAACTCAAGCAGCACCTTCCCCCCAAAAAAAGTGCTCTTGCCTCATCTAAGTTGTTGTTGGAGTTGTCAAAGGTTGGAGGACTCCGGGGAAGTCTCCTTTAGTGACTTCTTCTCCTTTAGTGGCTGCTCAGCTCAACCAGGGCTCCCAAACTGAGGCTTCTCTTTCTTCTTGGAGCTCCTCTCGGTTGCATCTTTTGCAGCCCACGGTGTCCTGCTTTGTGGAATTTGGGGTGGTGTCTGAGCATGGAGGCTTGGTGACGAGTTTCAGATCGATGGTGTTGAAGCTCCTGGCTGGTACCCGAGTTCTACACAGAGACATGTCCTCAGGAGAAGGCTCGCTGGAGCCACAGCCATCTGCCTGGGGAGTTCTGACTTGCAGTGATGCTCGGGTGCATTTGCAACGTGAAATAATAGTGAAAACTGCTGCTCAGGTGCCTTTATTCACAGCTCCATTGATAGCAAGCTGCAAACAATGTAAGGAAAGGAAGGACCTGACTCCATTGTAACTTTTTTCTCCTTTTTATTTTTTTTTCCCCACCCTGTGACTTGTGTCTGTGTCATTTTTCACCATCTTTTTTAGTGAGCCCACCCCTTACAGGTGGCTTCACACCTGGTTGCTTTGTTTTGCTGCCTGTCTGCTCCCTGCCCCTCACTCAACGGTGTCCCTGCAAAAAAGCATTTAACCTTGAATGTGCCCCAGAGAAGTCCCAGGGAAGGAAGGAGAAGTGAGAGCTGGTGGGGAACAGCTTAATGGAAATGTTTCCTCACTGAGTACGTGGCTCTTGAAGTACTTGAGCTTGAAATACCTTATGGGAATTGGACTATTTTGGCAGAAAATGGGGGAAGATTTCTGCCAGTCTGCTTTCCAGTGAGAGATTGTGCGAGTAAAATTGTGCTCGGAATGACTTCGGGGGTTGATTTTTTTTTTTCTTATTTATTTTTTTTAAACTTTGTATTACACTGTACAGAAATGAAATTCACTCTTAACAATATTGGCACCCTGGGATTTTGTTTCCAGATGCTCCAGAGGGAAATATCAGACCTGAAATTGTTGACAAATAGCTTTTTTGTGTGGTTTTTTTTTCTTTTTTATTCTGTTGTGGGTAGGTGTTTTCCGAGTTGATGCTTATTAACTTAAATTAAATAAAAAAGGGAACACCTTTTCTTATAAACCTGACTAAGGGTAAGTAAGTAGCAGAATTGTATGTGGTGTCTCTTAGCTGGAAAAAAAGCAGGGCTGCTTTTCTGGGGGCTGCTGGAATTGTCCACTGCTGTGATGCTGAGTGAATGTCCCCTCGCTCCCTCCCTGTGGCATCCCTGGGTGCAGCCTCACGAAGCCCCAAACCCAGCAGTCGTGCCCCCCCTGGCTTGCTACCTGCCACACTGAAAGGAATCTTAAGCAACAATTAAGAGATCATTCCCCCTCTAATCACTTACAAGAGTAAATTAGTCTTGTCAGGAGCTATTAAGACAGAAAGCTTGGAATTCATTAGGCGAAATTGGGCTGAGGGAGCTGCTGGCGCTGCCGCCGGTCCAGGCTGATTAATTTCTCCCAAAACATCATCAATGCCCATCTGTTTCGTTTAAGGTCTGGGGAGAGCAATTTTCAGGTGGACTGACCCTCTAGTCAATTATTTTACCCAGAAGTAATGGATCAAACACACACACACACGTGTGCATGTGTGGACGGGGAGTGTGGGGAATAGGGGATGTGAGTTTAGGGAGGGCAAAAGGGATTAAAGGGGTTGGGAAAGACATTTGCAGGAGAAGGGGGGAGATGTCTGGGGAAGAGGAGGAGGAAGGAGAATGACTTGTTGGGCTGTGATGGGACACGAGGAGAGGCCACGTCAGCTGCCAGTAGTTGTACCACCGCGTGTTTTACTCTGAGAGCAGAAGTACTAGCGGGTTAACGGCCCTTAGAAGAAGAGTTTGCAGGAGAAGGACCATCCATCTTTATTGTGCTGCTCACTGCCTAAAGCAAAACCATTCCAAGGGCCATTTTGTCTAATCCCAAACCTTTTAAAGGGCTGTGGGTGAGGGACAGCTGTATGGATATTGATGCTGGGTGAGTTGCTGGGTGACTCTGGCAAGGTGTGATGCTCACTGGCGTGCTGGGGAGGTGGCGTTGCTGCAGTTGGATTTTTCAGCCCTGGATTTGTTGGCAGGCAGTGTTCCTGGTTTCTCATGGTCGGGGTCCCCCTTGCTGCAAAAGGGAACGTCTTTTTAGCATAATGTAATGACTGGAGTTTAATTGCCCAGCAAATGGACTTGCCTGTATGCAGGACAGGAATGGGAAAATGAGGATGATCCATCACGTCGGGTCTGTAACTAGCCTTCTAACCACCTAGCTTGGATTCGCCCGAGTTTTCCTGAAAGCTTTCATGCCTCAACGCCTTGCAAAACGCCTGACAAAAGAGGCCATTCAGACAAGTGCAATTTCACTTCCCCTTCATCCTAGAGATAACATTTTAGCGCCATTGGAATAATGTTGTCTTAAAAGAGTGGAAAATGCTTTAATCGTTGCACCCGAGCTGATCCCATGCTTGTAGCTTTGCTCTCGGGCCACACTGTGCCTAGGTGGGCTGGGGACAACGTGTTTCTCCTCTCCATCAGATCTTAGTCCTGCCTGCCCTGCTTAAAACTAGAAGGGGACTAGGTTTGCGGGACTGACCTCCTCTGTAAAGCCCCTTGAGGCTGAGCAGTGCATAACAGAGGGAAAACCCACCAGGATTTAGTTGCAAGGCTTGCCTACTCCCCGGGCAACGTGAGTGTGAGAAGATGCTGGCGAAGGTGCCCAGGCTGGCAGGCAGGTGGGGAGGCTGGGCTCCCCCAGGGTTTCTGCCAAGGCTGCCTGCTATTTGATTCCATTAGTTATTTCTGGGCAGGAGGGCGTGCAGCTGAGGCTCTCGGCTCTCTGCCCCATCGGCTTGCTGGGATGCTCTCCTACGAGCATCACTGGGATGCCTCCAGCACCTGATGTGAGATGCTCAGCCCCAGATCCCCTGAAGTTGGCTGCTTCAGCATCTCCTCTTGCTTGTTAACCCATGACGGTGTGGGGCCAAGGAGAACCTCTAACTCATCAAATCCCGTGGTCAGGGCTGCTGACGAGTGCCAGCCCTGAGCAGTGCTGGCTCAGCGCTTGGAGGCTGCCGGGGTGAGGGGCTCTTGGGCAAAGGCCTTTTGTGCTCCGACTCAGCAGCTCAGAGCCACCATGAGGTGGAGGGATGGGTGGCTGGGGGATGTCAAGTGCTGTGCCTGTGAGGAGGTGGGGACACGAGCATGAGGGAGAGAAGGGCTTGAAATCATAAGAGTGTGCGTGCCACGTCCCTGGGGGTATTTAAGAAACATGTAGAAGTGACACTTCAGGGTATGTTCTAGCGGCTGAGATTGTTGGGTTGGGTCATTTGCTTTGGGATTTTTGTTTGTGGGTTTGGTTTTTTTTTTTTTGTTGTTTTTTTGGGGTTTTTTGTGTGTGTTTTTTTTTTTTGTTGTTTGTTTGGGTTTTTTTGGTTGTGTTTTTTTTTTTTTTAAGTGTGTATGGTTGGACTCTTATCTCAGAGATCCCTTTCAACCATGAAAATCCCGTGATTCTGACAGGGCTGTGCTTTCTGCTCAAGGCCCCCTTGTTCCTTCCCTTCAGCTCTGTGCCTCTCCCAGGAGGCAGAGGCTGTGCTTTCCATCCCCTGGGTTTACCCTGCTCAGAAGGCAAGGAGGATGACCTCCTCGGGAGGGAATTTTACATGTTGCTTCTGCCCCCACTTTGCTACGTGCAACTTCTGCTGAGCTGGCAAATGCACCATAAATAGCTGATGTTTCAGGAGCAGGATGAGGATGCATAACTTACAAAAAGCCCTGCTCGCCTGGGGACTTGCAGTAGCATTTGGGAAGACACCATCTGCAAGAATTTGGGTTAAATACAGTAGAAGAGAGGATGATTGCTGGAGGCACCCAAATCTCTTGGGGGCAGATTAACTAAGTCACAAATTCTGCCAGGAGGCATATGCCTGGAAGCAGTCTTGCTCGTTCAGTTGGCTCTCTGTTGGCCTTACCATTGGGTGTTTGAGGACTGTAGCCTGGCTATTGGCACTGACTTGGGAGACTCCTGCTGTCTGACTATTTCTGATGGTGTGGTTTGACTTTCTGCAGCGGGGAACTCGGATTACACTTTCCAAGAGCAAGCTGGAGCCTTTTTAGGGCAGGTATGTTGAGCAGACCACCTCTGCCTCTCCCAGGAGAAGGCACTATGGAATTAGAGAGGAAAGCTCTGTTGAGTTGGTGGGTTTTGGTGTGGTTTGTTTTTTTTTTGTTTTTTTTTTTTCTCCAGGGATACCCACACCACCTAAGGGGACTCCAAAATATATAGATGTTTCCTCACCAAAAGGAAGAGCTGAACCTTGTTCTTTGAGACATACTTCATGAAAAAAGAGGCCATGGTGGATGTTTCCCCATAGAGTTGAGGCTCTTACTGTGCACCCCAAGTTGTTGCACCTTGAGAGGGGCCAGGCATAGTGGGGTACTGCTGCAGCAGAGATGTACTTTGTTGGCTGATGGTGGTTCAAGTAATTGGGTTGGTGTGTGTCACCTCTTGAGTTTCAGGGCCTTCTGGGATGGAGAATTATTTCACAAGAGGACTGGAAGAGGAATTTAGCATTTAGTAGGCAGTGAAAGGGTGGTAAGTCTGACGTGGTTCAGAGGCAGCATGTCCCTCTGATATTTGCGGGTGACTTGACTTGATTCTCCATCCCAGGCGAGGACCAGGCCAGAGGGCATTTCTTCTCCAGGCAGGGAAGGCTGCCATCCTCCGTGTGTGCACTCTATCTGCAGTTTTCAAAGCAATCAGCTCTTCTGCCACAGCCTTTCATTGCAGTGCTCTGGTCCTGGGCAGCCAGATGCTTTGGCACCCGGGTAGGGTCCCTGGGGGTACCAGGCCATTCAAGCTGCTGCTGAAGATACGGTTATCTGCTTGTGATTGAGCATGGGCTGTCTCAGCTAAACCCTGCCTGCTCGTTTGATCCCACAGCTGGAGGCATCTGCAGTGGCTGGGCTCCTCCACGATATGATAGTTCTGGCATAACGCGTCATTGGAAGGAAAAAAAAAAAATAGTGCAAGCTCTGATCTCTGCATACTTCTGGGCTGAGTAAATTGTTTTGGAGCTGTCTGGGCCAGATACCTGTTCTTGTGAGCCTCATGAGTCGGGGACAGCTTTGGTGAGGGGATGTTGGGCATCTGAGCACAGGACCCTTTTCCCCTTGGTGTCTCCTGGCCTCCCTCCTCTCTGTGTAGCTATTGCTGGAGGGGGGTGGTGGGGGCTGCCCCAGCACATTCTGCTGTTGGTCCCCCTTGCTCAAAATTAAACACTAGAGCTAAAACCAGGAAATCTAATTTAATCTCTATGCTCCACGGGGTTAAAAATCACCCTGGCAAGACCAGAAGGCATCGGGGGCATACTGTTAATAAGGTGTTAATTGGGTACCGAGGAGGTGTGTCTCACATGTAAAGCTTGGGGTTAATTCTTTGAAAGGAGCAAGGCAGCACAGAAGGTGCATTTGGGAGTGCAGGGCAGTGCAAGAGCCTTTGTGACTGACACAAGGTAGGCTGGCTTTAGCAAAATCCAGTGAGTTGGAAGATGGGTTTGGAAAATGTGGTGGCACCGGTGGTAGAATGGATGGAGAGCTTGGGAAAGCCTCCTTGTTTGTAAGAAGTGTGAGTTAAAGCGGTGGCAGCCCTGAGTGATGTGCTCTGGGCAACCCTGCTTTAGCAGGATGATTTCTAGAGGTTCCGTTCAACTCTGACAATTCTGTGATTCTGATAGGATCTGGGGAAGCATTGGGTTGTTGGTTTTTTTTCCTTGGTTTTGTTCTGTTTTGTTTTTTTTTTTTTTTTTTTCTTTTAAAACCACCCCTTCAACTGGACTGAACCGATTGCCATCAGCAGAAAGTCTGCAGGACCCTGGCATGTGTGTGAAGCCCAGCTATTTTAAATGCCCCATGCTCTTGAGTAGCTTTGGGGTCCCTCCCACCTCAACGTTTTGGGCTGTTGTTACAGCGGGTACGTGTGATCTTATCTTCCACACGCAGGCTGGCACCGGCACCATCCTTTGGGCTGATGGTACAAGCCTGTATGTGTCCCATCACCCCAGGGGTGTGTGTGCAACCAGCAGAATTGATCTGGCCTTTTTACAAGGGAAAATTCCAGAAGAATGTGCTACTTTACCTGCCTGAGAGACTGAGATATTATTGAAATCTGCATCGTGAGCTTGTCGTAGGCAGTGCTGAGAGCAGATGTGAATATTCTCCTTTAGGAAGGGAAGCCCTTAGGGACATCAGCTTTGTCTCCAGTATTAATGGAAAGCAATATTGTCATCTGAGGGCTATTTGCTGCTTAAAACTGGCTTTACAGGCTTCTTGAGTGTTCTGCAAAGGACCAGCTTTGTTTCTAAATGTGGTAACGACCCAAATGAACAACAGTAGTTAAGGAATATTTTAAGAAGGGGANCCCCCCCCAAACCCTTAACTCTGCGTCATTAAATTAATCACTTCATCAATCACTTAAATTTTCATATCTGCTTTGCTAATAGGTAATAAGGTTAATGCTAACATTTAAGAAGGGAAAGAGTGAGAGAGAGAAGGAAGAAAGTATATTTGCAATATGGACTAATTAACACGTCAGAGTAACCTTGCTTTTGCTTAACTGCCTCATCAAACGGTTCGAAGGTCCGACCTCGCCAGCCATCGGGTTCCAGCGTGTGACACCACGCA
>VZRU01001501.1:186649-207067 GCA_013398155.1 Pedionomus torquatus | reverse complement strand
AGTTTTTAGCCTTCTAGCCTGGTGAAAAATTAATCTTTCAATGAAACACTGCATAGCTGATCACTGTGGAAGCACTACTTTGTCTTTAAGACAATGGAAAATTCGAACTATTCCACACCACTATTCTTTGGTGTAAAAGAAGTCACAAAAAGCAAAAAAAAAAAATGCAACCAAAGAAAAAAAAAGGTAGAGGAGATCAAGAATTTTGTTTTTACCTGCCTTAAGATCACCTGAGCAATTAAAATGTGAAAATTTACTTAGTCCACAGTATAGAAAAACACTGCTTTCCTGTATGAAAATAAGCAGCTAGATGAGAACGCTTCTGGAAATGTATGTTCGTGCCGTGGTGCTGAGATTGTGGGATAAATCTCCCGCTGCTGGGAAGCACCTTGGCAGGACCCTGCTGTTATCCCGGTGAGCATCCCACCTTTGGGGGACCAGTGTGCTGGCAGGTGACGCGCTGTCCTGGCTGTGCCCATTGCCTGGGGTGGCCGGGCAGCCTCTTGGGAAGCCCGTTTTTCTTGCTATTTCCATGGTTTTGGGGACCACGGGACACACAAGGTGGTCACCCTGATGTTGTTGCATGAGTCCATCCCCTTGTTTTAATATCAGCGTATCACAAGCCTTGTGCTATCGTGCCTGCCTGCCTTTGAATAGCTTTAATGTGCTTGATGGGCAGGGGGAGTTAATAAATTGGTTCCTCCTGTCAAACTGCTCTCGTACACTGATGGCTTTGGAATTAACTGTAACCACTCGGGGAGGGAAAAGGAGGGGGGAAAAAAAAAAAGAAAAAGCTGGAGACAGCATTGTTGGACAACTCAATGAAAACATCTGTTCAATTTGCAGCGGTGGTCAGAGGAGTGAATAAGCTCTGTGCGCTCCCTCTCTTAAAGATTTATGAATATTGCTTTTTACACCAGGGGGAAAGATTTCAAACGCTTGACATTTAATGGTTAGTAACTCAATTTTATTCCATTCATCTGCATGGGTTTGTCAAATGCCTGCTCTGTGAGGCATCCGGTATTGTATCCCTGTCTTTCTGCCTGGGCGCAATTAGGAAGGCGATTCCGTACCTGAATAGGGAGGAACCTCATTCTTGTTCTTTTTTTAATTTCTAATTGCTTATTAAGTTTGAGGTGAGGACCATATTATGGAGCATATATATATATATGGTCCATAATNTATATATATAATGCCCTTTTGCCAACAGCGGCATGGCTTCATTTCTTCCTCTGCTGTTGAGTTTCAAGCAGTTAATATGAACACAGGAGGGGATAAAGACTCTAACACGTGGTGAGTCCAAGGTAGACGAAGAGTTTGGTGCATGGGGAGAAGGCGAGGAGCGTTCTCACAGGCAGAGATTAATGGTTGTTACTAATGATTTTTGGGAAACAGAGGGGAAGAAATAGGTATGGCAGAAGACTGTAAAGTCACAGCAGTGCAGGAAAACCCTGACTCGTGAAATGTGCATTTTCCCATATGACAGCAGCATCAAATTAAACACGTCCTGCCAGATAAAACAATATTTCTGTACAAAAGAGCACTGATGTGAAACTCGGTGCGGTGGGATGCCAAGGCCAGCAAGTGAAGGGACCACACAGAAAGCGCCATCCTGTGTCTGCACCTCTCCTGTTGCCCCCGAAGCAGCTTTCCCAATGGCATAAAGAAGGATGGGGAGGTGAAAAAAAAAAAATTATATATATAATCTCCCTGGCTTCTGCAAGNTATATATTTATATATATAATCTCCCTGGCTTCTGCAAGTTGTTCTTTGTCTCGGAAAAACTGTTTTGGTGGTGGGGATGTCGTCTGCAGTCCCATCAGGTACGGAGCTGGGAGTGACAGCTTGTGGAAAGCACATCAGCCAGAAGCCATTACCTGCATATTTCAGTGTGGTGGGGGAAACGGTCATAAATTAAAGCTCTGTGCTGGAGATGGCAAGGGGGAAAAAAGAAAATTATGAAGCTGATACCATCGTGCTAGAACAAGATGCTTTGGCAGAAGCTGTAAAAATGGGCAGGATCCTCCACGTTCATGGGAGCAAGGGACAGAGCAGGGCGAGTCCCTCAGGTGCTGGGACGTTTTCTGGCAGATGGCAGGTAGAAAAGGTGTCCCCTGGGAGGAGAGGAGGCTGCTGCCCCCCTGGGTTTTATAGCAGGAGCTGGGGTTTGCATTCCAGGTTGTAGGTGTCTTTTATTTGTCTTCAAATTTTACTTGGCAGGCTGCTTGTTTCACACCTCGAGGAAGAAGAGACAACACATTGTGGTCCCGTTGCATTTACAGGTTGCAGAATGGGGAGCCTTTTAAATACAACTCCGATTTGCCTGTTGTTGTTAGAAAAAATCCAAATTCTTTCAAATTTAGCTCAAAAGCGTGCTGTTGGCTTGGGGGGGGTTGTTTGTTGGACTGAGTGAGTGGTTAGCTGGCTGCGTGGTTTCTCATCTCCCGTTTCCAGTCTTGCTCTTTGCTTTATTGTAGCCCTCGGTTCAGCACCTCTGGTTCTTGGGGATGCCCCTGTGCATCGTTTTGGGATTCTGCTGGGTGTGGGTGGGGGGACCAGCCCATGGGTCAAAGGCACGTATGTTATGGTGTGGAAAAGGAAACTTGTNGTGAGTGGTTAGCTGGCTGCGTGGTTTCTCATCTCCCGTTTCCAGTCTTGCTCTTTGCTTTATTGTAGCCCTCGGTTCAGCACCTCTGGTTCTTGGGGATGCCCCTGTGCATCGTTTTGGGATTCTGCTGGGTGGGGGGGGACCCACCCCATGGGTTATGGTGTGGAAAAGGAAACTCATGAGGTGCTTGTATGGGACCCATGAAGCTGAGCCTTGAATGCAATTAATATTTCTTGATAATAACTTGTTTCCAGGATAGCCCTGACCACGTTTTTTAAATCTTGTCCCATATGGCTAAACTTAAAATACTGTCTCCCTAGCCAAGCTTGAAAAAACATGGCACTAGCACATGTGGATGGAGCTAAATATCAGAGAAACCTGATCTGTCTTGCCAGGCTGCTGAGCTGGATAGCTTTATGGGAGCGGTGCGTTTTGCAGGCTAGAGTGAGGTGGGGAAGGCTGGCTTGGCTTGCAGTGAAAAGAGCAATTAGTGCCTGGCTGCTCTTGTTGGACTTTCTCCATAAAATGGGCTCGAGGAGAACTGGGGCGTTTTGCATGAGAAGATCTTTCCTTGTTGTGGGTCACATCAACTGCTTCTCGTGGACTTTGCATCCCTCGGGCTGACAGAGAGAGAGATGCCTTCAATGAAAGACATCAGGAGAGGGTTTCCTCTCCAAAACTTTATCCTCTTCCAAAAGAGCCAGTGTTTGGCAGTGGCAGCCTTGCACTCAGCAGTGAGTGCCTGGCTTCCCTGGCCTTGACTTCCCAAGTAGCCACAGCAGTCTGGGCTGGGAAAAAAGGTCAGGGTCCATTTGCTGCTCACAAAGAAGCTGGGTAGTTCGTATTGAAAGCCAAAAGTTCTGCGCTTGGCGAGCATCCTGTTGTAAAATCAACTGGAATCTGTTGGAGCTGCTGCTTTCCAGTGTTCTTTGTATTTCTAGGGAAGAAAAAAAAAAAAAAAACAAAAAACCAACTCACCCCAGGGACCAGCAATAATACTGCAGATGGTTTATTTCTGGTTTGCCCCTCCTGTATCCAGTGGCATCATCCAGGTGGGCAGAGAGACAATTTTCATTGGGATGTCGATCCCAGAAATGAAGGAATGCCCCTGAAAAAAAAAAAAAAAAGGCAAGCTAGCATCTGCATGCAGCCTTTTTTGAGCAAGAAATACCGTCAGTATTTGCCCGCCCCGGCTGGCGGGTGCTGGTAGGGTTGTGCGAGGTTGGTGGCCAGGGCTTTTAGCTGGGCAAGCTGCTTCACCAGGCGCGGTCTCATCCCTGTTATCTCTTAAACCCAGTGCCTTGTACAAGTGGAAGTGGCTCCAGGTGGTTGGGTAACGGCAGCTTTAATTGTGCTCTGAATGAGCTTAACTTCTTATCTGACAGTTTGACATCTTTATTATTATTAATGTGTGAATAATACAGTGTAGGGATTTTTTTTTTTTTAAACACAACTTTGGTAGCAAATGTTTTCCTTTTATTTAGTGGTCTCTGTTACTTTGCTGGTTAGCCACCTTCTGACCCAGGCTCCAAAGGCAGGGATCCCTGAGGTCAAGGGATGCTGCTCCCATTTCTTACCTTGTTAAACAGTCATTGCCATTACATTGCAGCTATTTTTATTTATTTCTGATTTTGAGCTGTGAGTAGAGGTGGTGGCATGCAAGTCCTCTGGTGAAGCTGGACTTAGTCAGGCCGGTGGAAGGGGTGATGGGACGGGATGGGTGGACTAGGGAACATTTCTCCCAAAGACCAGTCAGTGGAAGCAATATCCATGGGCAGGGAAGGATGGTTAGCACCATTCCAGAGAAAGATTATTACAGCCCTAAAAACTGGGTGTAGGTTTGCACCATTTACTATTGCCTGGCCAAAAGGGAGAAAAACCAGAATATGCTGTTGCTTTATTGTGAGAGGAGGTGGGGGTGGTGGAAAAAGAGCTGGCCGTGGGGAAATGCTGTTGGGGAGGGGGCTTAGGATGCTGCCAGGGGTGGGTGCAGGTGCTGTGGAACTCTGGGTGCTGAGCAGGGAAGGGACCCGTGGAGGGTGGGAGGTGGCTGCAATCCTTTGACTCCACAAAAGTAGTTTCTGTTCCATCACTTGCTATTAAACAGGATTACAAGGTCAGGAATGCCTCTGCCAGGGAGAGCTGCAGCCAACACTTCTATCAAAACCAATACTAATTTTCACTAATTAGGAGCTGTAGCTAATGAGTGTCACAGCTAATTTACCTCATCCACAACGAGGAGGGGGTCAGGCGCCCAGGATCAGAGCCTGCAAACCTGCCTCCTCTCTCTGCTCTCCTTTTCTCTTGGCCAAGTCACCCAGGTGACTTGCCATCTGCCAAGGGGCTGTGGATCTGTGTGCCACCTCCCCCACACCCCCCATCTGCCCACCACTGCTTCCTGGGGGAGGAGGGATGCTTTGGAGAGGCAGGGAAGGAGAGATTGTCTGATCCAATTCTAAAAGGAATGTGCGGGCGAGCGCCTGATCAGGTGAGGCGGAGAGGACAGGGCATCCCAGCATCACCCAGCTGGCAGAGTGGAGCTGATGCCAAGGGGGAGGCAGGCAGGTGACCCCCTGCCTGAGAGTCCGAGAGGGGGTTCTGGAGCTCGGCTCAAAACAGTGGTGGTGGAATCCTGAAAAAGAGCTTGGAAGGATTTGCACGGGGGAAATTTAAGGAAAGAAAAGGATGACTGCTGTCCTGAAGAGGAAGTTGTAGTGAAGCATATTTGTTCTTGGAACTCTTAAATTAATTTCAAAAGACTTTACGTTTTATCCCCATTCTCTTCCCTGCCTTTTATCCAAATTTACCAAAATCAGATTGACAGATGGCCCTTCCTCGCCCCCCTCCTCCCAAAAGAAAGGAGAGGAAGGGATAAGAGAGATTTAGGAGTTTAGAATGAACTAAACTACTTTAATGAAGTATTCATACTAAAATTAAAATAAGAAGAAAATAATAAAATAGATAAAGTTTATGCAAAACCGCATCAAGCTCCCAGGATGATGATCACGGCACCAGCAGGCATCGGGAAAAGTCCCAGACTGGACTCGGTGACCGACAGGAGCTGATTCCAGCTCTGGAGTCAGGAACGCTCGGATCAGGGGCAAAGGCAGGCAAATAGACAGGGTCCTCCTTGGACATCAGCCATTGAAGAAAATAAAATCGACCCTTTGATCCATCTGCTTTTCTCCTGAGCATGATGTGGATGGGATGGAATACCCCAGTGGGCCAGGTCTGGGTCCCCTCTCCTGTCCCCTCCTCCCCACAGGTGGGACCCCTCCACGCTTTTCCTCTTCCCACCCTCCAAGGGGGCCAAGAAGGCAATTCCCTGCCCTTGGTTGTTCTCGCAATGAGGAGAAGCAAGGGGCTCTCTGCACCATCCCTTGGTCTCCTCAGGTCTTAGCACTGGGCGAGTGAACAGTTTCTGCACAAGGTGCTGTTAATTGCAGAGTTTAGTTCGTTAGAAGAGGCCCAGCTAAAAAAGTAAAATTGTAAAACAGAGAATCGGTTCGTTTTACCTCAAGCCAGGACACTGGTGTACGTCAGGGCACTGGGGCCAGCCTGGAAAGCACCCTGAGCACAAAATGCTGAAGCAGTCTGTCTGCCACCACTTGTACAGTCCTCTGGCTCGCTTTAGGGAGTCTCTTTCCCTGACAGTATTGCTGTGGGTCTTTGATTTTTGTGACAAGCTGGACAAGCACTGCAAAGGGCAAGCTTGTTTGTGGGGATTGGATTTTTATTTTTTTTTTTTCCACCGGGGAGCTTGCGTGCCGTGCAGGTTGGCCTCCTGCAACAGCTCACAGGCAGGAGTGTCCCACGGATGTTGCCAGTACTGATGGAAAGGGAATTTCTAAAAGGGAATTCCCTGTAAACTCGATCCGATGGCTCAGGCAAGGGAAGAAAGAGGACACTCTCTATTGTCTCCTTCTAAAACAACGTGGGTTTTATGGTCTGTGCTGTCTGAACAAGCTGGAGAGTAACAATTATCCAAAGGGATTATTTTTTTAAGTAAGAATATAGTAGGGAAACCTGTGGTTTTCTTTCAGGCAGCTCATTGTTAGGGATGGCCAAAATTGTCTAAGTAATTCACAGAATGGCAGGGGTTGGAGGGGACCTCTGGAGATCATCTAGTCCAACCCCCTGCCAAAGCAGTTTCACCCAGAGCAGGTTTCACGGGTGGGTTTGGAACATCTCCAGAGATGGAGACCCCACCACCTCTCTGGGCAGCCTGTTCCAGGGCTCTGCCACCCTCCAAGTGAAGAAGTTCCTCCTCATGTTTAGAAGGAACTTTGTTGGTTTTATTCATGTTGCCCTAACTATAAGCCTCAGGAGCCTTCCTTGTTGAAACTGATCCATTCTGCCAGCAAAGGAATGAGCAACACACGTACCGGCAGCGCATCCTGAGATGTGCTTAAAAGAGGACCAAAGAGAGTTTCCTTATCCAAGGCCGCTTTCCTAATGGACATCTTCCTGTTTTGGATTTCTGAGGGTTTGAGAAAAAGGATTTGGTTTTTAGACATGCCCTGGAAGCTCACACTGAAACGCGATGTGCAGAGAAGAGCCTTTCTTGGAAACAGTCTTGCTGAGAGCATCTTTTTGGGGCATCCCAGGAGGTTCAGGTAGGAGCTGCTTATGGTTCTGGCTCTTGTTTGTCGGCACAGTGGGCTTTAGCCTCTGGCAGACCACCAAGTTATGTGCACTGCAAGTCCGTGTCCAACTCTCCAGCTAGTCCTGGCTTGGGCTGGTTTATTTGATTTGTTTGAGCTGTTGGTCTGTGAAATTGCCACCCAGCCTGTAGTAGCTTCCAGTAAGTATTTTGTCTCTACCTGCTCTAAGGCTTGTTGCACCCACAAATGGCTAGACTTCTTGACTTGTTCCTCACCAGCTCCTCCCGTGTCTGTCATCAGCCTGGGAGGGGAAAAGAGTATAGCAGCAGAAAGACTGTGAATGGGTTTCACATCCATGTCCTCAATGTGCTCAGAAATGATAGGGTCAGTGCTTCCCTTTTTGCCCCAAATGCTTTGATCTACAACAGGGACAAGGGCAAATTCTAGGCAAGCAAAGTCCCTAAAACCTTCATAGCTTAAAAAGCCTGTAGGTTTTCCCATAGCTGCCTTTACTTTCTTCATGGAGAGTCTGAGACTGCAGTCAGGTGCCTGCTCTCAACACAAGAGTAAGAAAGGGAGAGAGCAGGAGGTAGCCCATTTTTTGGAGGTACGCGTCTGGTGAGGGAGCCTGAGCTTTGTGGCCAGCTACACATCCCAAGTCAGTCTGCAAAAAGGTCCTGTACATGCTTTTGATACGTATGTGCAACCGACCCAGAGACACACACAGTCCAGAGTTTCCTTTGGCCAGAGCAAACCCAGAGGTCGATCAGATCCAAGCCGTGCTTGGGAGGTCAGCAACACAAAGTTTTGAAGGACGGAGAGGACTCCCCCTTAGCATCTTCTTAGCTAAATTTGCTGACCCCGGCAGTTGATCAGCTCTAATCTCTGACGGATGGAAACAGAGGAGCGCTGGTAGTAACGTGTTCCTCTGCTGTGTCAACTCTGGGAGTTCCCCCCTCCCCGTCCTTGAAACCTCCCATCCTCACCAGCCCACCCACCCGTGGTGCTGGCACCACACTGCCAACACAGCCTGTGCTGTAGATAACGACCGTGGGCGGCTGCTTTGCTGCTTGACCCTGCTTCCAGCAAAAAGAGACAGCTTGCTAGTACCTTGCCGGCACCAGAGGAACGTCTGGGAAACCTTTCAGGGGAAATCCCATCCTAGAGAGATTACGCAGTGTGACTGCACTGTCCTCGGATGACAAATCTATGGGTTTTTTTGTTAATGTGCTGGATGGAGTATTGTTTTCAAGGTTTAACCCAATTTCTATGGCACCTGTTGGAGTTGCCGTACCAGTCACGCTACAAAAATAATAACGTGGTGCTGACAGTGAAATATAAGCGAACAGCAGCCTCCATGATGGTATTTGTGCGTTGGAAGATGTAGCCTCATGCATCAAATGTCTTGTGGGAATGGATTCCTGATCCCTGCAAAAGAGGGGTTGGAGGGAGTGGATATTGTTTTGCAAACCTCTGCGTTGAATACAAGCAAGTGAGACTCGCTGTGCTGGGTCAGATGGAGGACTCTCTCTTTTTTTCCTGTCTTTATATATTGATCCATCCATCGAGGAGGTGGAGTTTGGGATGGGGAGGAGGAGGAGGAGGGGTGGCTCTCCATCTGGGAGGTGCTTTTACTCCATGGTGTGAGGCTCCAGCTGGGGCTCTGCTGGCAAAGCATACCTTCCTGCTGGGCAGATGGGATCTGTGGGACTCCTGCAGCAGCCCAAGGCTGACCACGCTTGCTGGTGGCTGTCCCCTTCCCCTGCTCTCCTGTTTTTCCATCACTGGGGGCCAAAGTGTCCGAGAGTTTCTTTGCACTCATTGCCCAGGAAAAATGACCTTCAGGCAGAGTAGTTCTTGGGGAAAAAGCTTCCCCGACCGTGACAGATTTGACTATAAATCTCCAGTATTAATGCCCAGGTTCCCAAGGTCTGTCATCCTGCATGCTGACAAGGCACGTGAGTTGTTCAAAAACAACGTTCTGACTCATCAGTCATTTTGGAGGCACGTCAGAGAGCTGTTGCTGCCAAGTGAGGTGGTTAAAGGAACCCTGTGAGCACACTTGTGGGGTACGTGGGGCAGATGGGAGGACGTCCTCAGCTGGGAGGATGCACTGGCATCCCAAAACCTGAGAAGGCTGGGATTATGCCCTGTGCAAGAGACGTGAGTCAAAAGAAATGAGGTTTGCACCGAGGTCTTTAATTAACTGCTTGAAAATATCTTTTAACTGCCTGAAAATATCTGGGTTAGGGAGGCTCAGGTCCGGAGCCCTGGAATTCTCATCACTGTTGAGTGGCTGAGACACCTCCCTGCTGTGGGATGAAATCCAGCTGTGCAGCGGTCCTGAGCCCCACAGCTGCCCAAGGTGTGTGGGGTTTCACTCATCTCTGTGTCCCCTACTCTTTTCAGTGCTTGGTGCCTCCATTGACACCCCAAATTGTCCTGTCTGAAGCCGTGCATCTTCCTTCAGTGTGTGGCTGTGAACACCCAAACCCAGGCTTGCCTTTGCCAGCGTTGCTGCCAATTTAATGCCATATTAGTGGCAAATAAGGGCAGCATCCAGCCAGTTCCCACCTGCTGCAAGAGGACAAGCCAATGACATTATTTTGTTTGGGTTTTTATGACTGTTCTTCACAGAATGAGAAGAAATGGGCACAAATATAAGTTCCATCTAAACATGAGGAGGAACTTCTTCACTTGGAGGGTGGCAGAGCCCTGGAACAGGCTGCCCAGAGAAGTGGTGGAGCCTCCATCTCTGGAGGCATTCAAAACCCACCTGCTCTGGGTGGACCTGCTTTGGCAGGGGGTTGGACTAGATGATCTCCAGAGGTCCCTTTCAACCCCGTAGAATTCTCTGATTCTTCATGAATAATTCTCAAAGAAGTAAAGAGTACCTCTTCACATCTTTCCTCCCCTCCCCTTTTACTTTTCTGATTCAGACTGGTTTTAAAATAGTCTCAGCCTGAGTATCTCTTATTGGTACAGGTATTAAGCTAGTTATGAATTTCTTTCACTCTGGGTCCTGGGCAAATCCTTCCCTTATTCCTTTTGCATTCACTCTTGGTTAATAAGGCTTATTAACACTCTCTAATAATGACAGATAGAATCTCAGCTAAAATTTGAGGAAACGTTGGGAACTACCTAGGTCAGGGTGCTCTCTCTGCATCCTGCCAAGGACAAGAGCTAAAATAAAGGATGACTAAAAGAGATGGAGAAGAAGAATGGCTGCCCTTTAATGGGATGGAGGAAGAGAGCTGCGATTCTTACTGATGGTAGGAAAACACCCAACACCCCTAATGAACTGCTGTGTGTTCCTGCGACATGGTTGGTTTGGTGGAGTTTGAAAATAGGCTGAGGTTTTACTTGGAGGCTTTTGGCTGTGTCTCATGCTGTGGAGACGTGCCAAATACTGGGGGCAAAGTCCCTGGAGCTGCGGGATTTGCTCATCCTTTCAGGCTTGATGATGCACTAAGACTTGAGGGACAGTTGCAGGACCGTGTGACTTACAGCCTTACAGTCTGCAAATCATTGTTCATCATGGAGAGAGCAAGGTGGGTGTTCTTCATTCAAGTGGTAAAAACAGCTCAGGAAAAGTTCAGCTTTCCCAGTTACAACCCTTACCACTGAGCTGCCCTGTCCATGCTTCCATTGTACCCTGGAGGGGAAGACACATGCTCTTTAGACCCTGCTCTTCCTCACGGGAGAGCCACAAATTCTAACGTATTGCACCTTACCTTAAAATAAGAAGCTTGCTGATAGAATGAGGAGTAACAGTTTTAAATCTGGAAGAGAGTAGATTTAGATGAGAGATTAGGAAGGCATTCTTTGCTGTGAGGGTGGTGAGGCACTGGAAGAGGTTGCCCAGAGAAGCTGTGGCTGCCCCATCCCTGGAGGGGTTCAAGGCCAGGCTGGATGGGGCTTGGAGCAACCTGGTGTGGTGGGAGGTGTCCCTGCCCACAGTGGTGGACTTGGAACTGGATAATCTTTACGGTCCCTTCCAACTCCACTCATTCTATGAATGTTGCTCTGAGCAGGTATCACTTCTAGAGTGGGTTCTTGGTCCCTCTGGCAGGTCTTTGCAGCGCTCTGCAAAGCCCGTCTTGAGAAGGAAGCTGAATTTGCCTTCAGGAGCTGGCAGCATGAGCATGGATTGCCAAAAGGGCACCTGGTAAGCTTGGGAGGTTTCTGAGATGCTGTGAAAGGGGATGGTTTTGCATGCAAGCTAGATGCTGGTGCCGCTGAAGGGGCTGGAAAAATACTCAACATACCTGATGTAGCTGTTGGGGCAGAGGTGGCTCAAACTTGTCTCAGATCTGTACAGGTAGCTCTGGGCAAGCAGACACTAAATTCAGTGGTCAATACCTCTTTCTCCCTCAATCAGGGCTTCAGGAGAAAGAGAAACTTTTGAAAGTCTTTACTTTGAGCATTTGAAAGCAGCAGCCTAAAACTGTGACTTATTGGATCACTTTTCTCTTCATGGATTTCCACTTTTAGAACAGTCTGTGAAACCTCAGTGATTGCTTTCTTTTTGCCTTCAAACAACACGGCAGCTGGGATTTAGCATAGAAGGGTTTTTTGAGTTTGGATTTCAGAAGTTTATTTGTTTTCACGTGTGACTGAGGGAGATTTTTTTTTTTTTTTTTTTTTTTTTTGAGCTCAGGCCGGTCTAGAGACCAGGCAAGGGCTGCCCAACTTGGCCACTGCTTGCAGCTCTGATCGGGCTTGCAGAAAGAGCTGCACACAGCCAGGCCACCTCAGGTCACCTTGGCCATAGGGAATGTCCCAGGCTGATGTATACCATGGGCTGGAGGTCCTGCTGGGGAGGTGGACACGGTGACTTGGGTGGAGCTCTTGGAAAGTCTACTGTTGGACATGGCAACGCAGTGGGGTGAAGGACCAGGAACACAAGGTCTTCCACCTTGTATCTCTTAAAAGTGGGTCATGTGGCTGATCTGCCTGTTCCTAAAGACAATGTAACCTCATAGAGAAATGGTAGCGTACAAAAATAAGCGGTGGATGAAAGTTCAGCCCTGCTGACATCCCTGGGACAGAGTCCTGCCTACTACTGTTCATCTGCCTCACCCCATGTAGCTTCAGGTCTGCAATGTGTTCTGCAAGTGTTGCTACTTACTTGTCTATCTTTTCATAGAATCATAGGATTGTCTAGGTTGGAAGGGACCTTTAAGATCATCTAGTCTAATCATCAACCTCACTCTGATAAAAACCATCACTACCCCATGTCTCTAAGCACTAGGTCAACCCATCTCTTAAATCCTTCCAGGGATGGTGCCTCAACCCCTTCACTGGGCACCCCATGCAAGGCTTAAGAACCCTTTCCCTGTCAAAATTGTTCCTGATCTCCAACCTGAACCTCCCCTAGGGCAACTTGAGGCCATTTCCTCTTGTCCCATCGCCTGTGAATTGGGAGAAGAGACCGACCTCCCCTGGCTACACTCTCCTTTCGGGGAGTTGTAGAGAGTGAGAAGGTCTCCCCATAGCCTCCTTTTCTCCAGGCTGAACATCCCCCAGCTCCCTCAACTTCTCCTCATATTTTCCAGGCCCCTCACCAGCTTCGTTACCCTTCTTTGGACCTGATCCAGCACATCAATGTTTGTGTGGTGGATTTTTTGGGGTTCTTTTTGGCCTTTTTTTTGTGTTAAGGGGCCCAAAATTGGACACAGCACTCGAGGTGTGATTTGCTCCTCTATCTTCAGAACAAGGTGACAAAGACCATTGAAAATCTTGTTTCCCTTGTCCAAAACGTAAAAAATGGACTTGTCTTAACCAGTAAAGACTTATCCAAGGTGTTGTGTTCCTTCTCACCCTCTGCCAAAGGGCAGTGATTTGTGGAGCAAAGCTTGGGGACAGCAAGTCAGACGACTGCCTTGGAGCAACGCTGCGTAGAAGACTGAAACTGATCTTGTAGGAGGATTTGTGGTTTCAGACATGCCACGTACTGTGTAAGCTACAATTTGTGGTGTGCAGGCAAGGACGAGTTTGGGCTTGTTGCTGGCCTGAGGGATTACATCCATCTTGGAAATAGCCCTTCACTCCTTCCTTTCTCACCCCACTTTCTCTTGCTGCTGTGATGAAATTCCTGCAGCAAGTGTTCCTTGGAGTTTTGGAGACAAAGTGTACCTGGGCTAATAGGACACCCAATAAGGAGCCCCACGGATGGTCGCAAGGTGGTGTGGAAGCTGCCAGGAGGTGTTTCTGCTGGTGCTTTGCATAAAGTCAATTAATTCTAGTATCCAACACTCTTCTTATTCTCTCTGCCATGTCTTCTGTGCGAGTTGTTTCGTGGTTGGTTTTTTTTTAAGGAAACTTAGGCAGGCTGAACGTTGTGTGTTTGCATCAGGACGTGTTTTTTTTTTCGGCAGGTGCTTCCACAGACCTTTGGAAAGCTCTTTCTGGAGGTACGCTGCTTTCCATCAAGATGCAAAGGCGTTCCCACCTGACCATGGTGACCATTTCCATGGTGTGTACAGGCAGTTGCCAACGCTCAGAGCAACAGTTGTAGAAGCAGTTAGTGAGAAACCCTTTGTCTGAAATATGTTTTTTAATAAACCGTTCACTGGATTTATTCAAATAACAAACAAATTCCTGTGAATCCAAGTCTATTTGCAGACAACTCACAAATGAGAAAGGCTAAATTAATTGAATGCTTAAGTCACTGGGGATGATGGTCCAGCTGTAACAGAGATCTCCAGATGTTTGTTTGCAGAAGAGTATGCTTTCATAGGAAAAGAAAAACACTCGTGGGTATATTAACTCGGAGGCAAGTTTACAGCTGTGTGCTTGTGCTCTCTGTCTTGCACTCCCACCAGCGACTGAGGAGCCCTGTTCCAAGGTTTCCTCTTGCAATAAACAGCCTCTTTATTTCTCTCTCATTGTTCTCCTGGCCACATTTAGACATCTGTGACGTGAAAAGTGAGGTAATGGCCCTGTGAAAGCCTCCTAGGCTTCAACAAATATCACCCTCGCTGTGCTCCGTGATGTACCACATGTTGCAAGTACAGCTGGAACGTTGCTGCTCCCAATTTAGGCTGTTGTGACTTGACTTTTGCCGTTTATTTGGGTGAGTTTGCTGCACTGGACCATGGATGGGGAGCACAAGATGCTGCGTGTTGTGTTGTGGCTGCTAGGAGCTTGCAGGGATGAGTGGAAGTGCTCTGGCGGATGGAACAGGGGGATGCTCTCAGTTGAGTTGAATCTGAAGACTGGAGGAGCTTTATCAACACTTTGGAGTCATCAGTCCAGTGCACTCTATCCGTTTCCCTTGGCTTTATTTTGTTTCTGTTGGTGAACAGCCCAAGCTGGTTTTGAAGCCCTGTAGCTGAAGTGCCCCATTACTCATAGGCGAAAGGACAATAGAACATGGGGCCGCTCTTAAATGTCTCTCCACGTCGGCGTCATTAATAACCGTAATGCTGGCATCACTTGCTCCTAAATAGCCTCATTTATCAACAAGTAATTTACTACGGTGCTGTGGCGGGGACGCAGATAAGCTTGTGCCTCAGATACCTGAGCACCACCTGCCAAGTCTCTCCCCACCTCTTCTTTGGCACTTGAGAAGGAGGAAGAGAAAGGGAGGGAGGTATGGTAGGAAATTCAGGGCTGGGTTGGATGGGGCTTTGAGAGACCTGGTCTAGTGGGAGGTGTCCCTGCCCTTGGCAGGGCAGTTGGAACTTGATGATCTTCAAGTTTCCTTCCAACTCTAACCATTCTATGATTCTATTCTGTGGTTAAATGTTCCATTCGAGATGTGGCAGCTGTTGCCATCCGAAAGGAGTTGGGTTGTGCTTGGAGGAAGGCAGCTTCAGGTCCAGGACCAGCGGGTGAAGGGGTTGATGAGTTGCATGTCTTGTATTTCCCCAGGGTATCACCTTTGTAAAGAATCTTCCAAGCATCTGGTTCTTTCTCTTGGCTCCCAATAAAGGTTTTGTGTGCTTTTCGAGAGTAAGAGGAGTAGGAAATGTAACCTTCCTAAAACTGACTGATTTGGGTTTCTGGCTCGTTTCTGTAAGTCTTGCTTTTACTGCAGCCATATTTTGGAGATCAAGAAGCGCTAACTCAACTCCTGAGGGATAAATCAGGAAGAGATTTCATTGCATATTCATTATAATGAGGCAGAATTCATCACCCAGCACGTTTTGAAACCTCGGGTAGTCACGGTGGCGACCCAAGGCCAATTTGCTTACAGATCTGAACTCTGCAGGCAAAAAAAGTCTGACTTCTGGTACTATTTCCTTCTGGCTTTGGGCTTTTGACGCACGTACCAAAGTGTGCTCATGCTGGAGCAAAACACCCTGCAATATTTGGGCTGAGGATAGCTATATTTATTCGCTCCCCTCAACCATTCAGCGAGTGGAGCAGCTGGGCCATAGGCAAGCTGTAGCACTAAAGGTTTTGTATTCCCTGTGAGATTGAGAGCCTCGGGGATGTTTCATCTTTTTGTAAAGCGCAGATGAGATTTCAAACAAGACATGAATGAGTCTCGCTTGAACTTCGCTTGTGCAAGTAAAATTTGCTGATGGGGTTGGGGTTTTTTTTTGTTGTTGTTTTTTTTTTTTTCTTTTTTCTTTTTTCCTTTCCCTATTCATATTGATCAGCTCCTCAGCTTGACAGAGTTGCTGGTGGAGGAAGTGGCTCTTAGGCAGCAATGTTTCAGAGGTGGCATCTTATGCTCTGGCTCGTCCCTGTTGCTGGAGCACAGCTGGCGTCGCATCGATGGGGAGCTGATATCCCTTAGCATCGCTGGTGTCATTGCCTTACTCCTCTCCTGGGGGATGTCTTGTCTTACACCCTGTGGGTGTCTTGCCGTCCTGCTGGGTGTCAGGACAGTACATAGGCAGTCCATAGGCAGTGCAATCTAACGAGCTTTATCTCTGACCTCATATTAATTGCAGAACAGCATCTCACTTCTAATTAACACAAAGCTATGTTACCTTGTCTGGGTAAGATGCAAACCTACTGCGTGTGTCATCTTACTCGTAAATCATTTATTTACATCAAATGGTAAAGCACCTCATTGACTGTGCTTCTGGGGTCCTGCTTTTCTTCTGTTTGCCCTGTTTTTTTTCTAGAAAGCTTGGTATGACCAAAGAGAAGCCATGAACTCGAGGATGCTGGGTCAGCTGCATCTTTTAGCCCCTCCCCTGCCCTCCTACAATGAGTGGGAGATTGCAGTGGGCATACACTCCTGTTTTTCCAAGTTGAGGAGAGGCAACTCCTATCCGAATAATCTCAGTGGAGCTCCTGTTATTTCATGGCATCCGCTAAATAGAAAGTAATCCCTGGAGCTAGGATTTGGTTTCAGTCATCACTACTGTCCCAGCCATCGGATTTGGTTGGTCCCCTCTGGCCATGTGGTAACTCTGAGCCTTCTATCTGCTCCGGACCTCCCTTTCTGGGAGGGAAGGCAGCAGCTTTTATGCCTTGGTGGTACTATCCCCTAGGCGATGATGAAGATTAGCCTTGTGTAATGTTTTCTAGGGAGAGTCCATGTCTTGCTTCAGCTGGTTACCTAATCTTTGTGCCCCGCTGGAAGATGCCTCTGAAAATACTGTTGCTTGACATCCCTGCTGCTGCTTGGTTGTAGCTGGCAAGGTGTCTCTGGGGAATCAAAAAGGGTGGCCACGGCAGGTCACCTACTGAAATGGTTTCTTCTGACCCGTGAAGCTCTTTGAATGGTGTCATGGTTTCTCTGGCAGGATCAGGAATCTCTTGTTATCTCTGTTCTTGCCAGCTGGCAGTCAAAAAGCAAGTTTGCCTGGCTTTGTTGAGAAAATTAATCCTCTGCCCTTCAGCTCCCAAAATGGGACTGACCCCAGCACCATGGTGCTGCAGATTTAGTCTCTGTGCTTGTTTGTACAACTTGTTTGGTCAGTTGGCATTATTTCTAGTTTCTGGAAACACAGTGACTCTGCACTAATATCTGTCATTACAGAAAGCCCCTAGCCATGTGGTTCTGACCTCAAGATCCATGGTAATTTAGCATTTCTTCTCTAAGGAACAGCTTGGAGGGATTGCTTGGGAGTAATCTATCTCTGCATGTAATCAGTAAGACTCCTGGGAGGAAGGTCTCCTTACCATATCCATGAGGACCTTTAGTTGTCTCGAGAGGTGGGATGTCCTGTGCTCGTTGGCTAGTTCATTAGTGGGGTAGCTGGCAATCGACCTTACTGCTCTCTACAGCTACTTGAAAGTAAGTTTTAGGGAGATGTCAGTCTCTTCTCCTAAGTCACAGGTGATGGGACAAGAGGAAATGGCCTCAAGTTGAGCCAGGGGAGGTTCAGATTGGAGATCAGGAACAATTTTGACAGGGAAAGAGGTCTTAAAGGGTTGAGGTACCATCTCTGGAGGGATTTATAAGCTGGGTTGACATAATGCTTAGAGACATGAGTTAGTGATGGTTCTTATCAGAGTGAGGTTGATGGTTGGACTAGGTGATCTTAAAGGTCCCTTCCAACCTAGACAATTCTATGATTCTGTAATCATATCCTTTAAAAAATAAAAAAGGTTGTGACCTTAAGGAAGAGGCCCTTGGCTTTTTGTAGTTCAGCTATTATCTTCATTAAACTTATAGGAACCCCATAGTTCATTAAACTTATAAGAATTAGTCTTCCAGTATCTGAAGGGAGCTCCAGGAGAGATGGGGAGGGACTCTTGGTCAGGGAGTGGAGTGACAGGACACAGGGGAACGGTTTTAAATTGGAAGAGGGGAGGTAGAGATGAGAGATTAAGAAGAAATTCTTTGCCATGAGGGTGGTGAGGCACTGGAACAGGTTGCCCAGAGAAGCTGTGGCTGCTCCATCTCTGGAGGGGTTCAAGGCCAGGCTGGATGGGGCTTGGAGCAACCTGCTCTGGTGGCTCCCCATAGCAGGGGGTGTTGGAACTCTTGATGATCTTTCAAGTCCCTCCTAACTCATGCGCCCTTCTGATAAGGTGGAGAAGTGTGAGTGTAAGGGCAGGTTTAGTGGTGAATACCTCTCCCCTGCACAGAGTAGACTTGGGCAAACATCTCACCCCAGTGACAAGGTGTCCTGAGTCTGCTCTGATGGTCTTCACCTCTATTTTGGATCTTGCCCAGTGTCCAGGCACTGGTGGGAAAGCAGGGTGAGGTGAACGTCTCACCATCGCTAATGATCTTGGTTTTCTTACTATTATGGCCCACAACATTCAAGCATAGAGCTGGGTGGTGTTTCCCTCCATTCTGGTACCTGTCACAGAGCTTCCTTGGACCAACGGGTGTTTAATTAGTTAAAAAATGAATATTTTTTCTTTTTTTTTTTTTTTTAATTTTGAGAGAGGTGGAGAGGTTGGGAGAAGGCAGAAAGGAACAAAGGGAAATATTCCTTACTTTTTCTGGGCCATTTCTTATTTCGAAAATTAATTAGAAGAGGATATTCTATGGATTTAGGATTTAAACTTTGTGCAAGAAGCGTTAATCAAGACTGTATTAACTAGGTTTTCCTTGAGGAGTGAGTGTAGGGGATTGTACAGAGTGTTGGGGGTGTTTTGGAGCCAGGCACAAGGCGGCATGGAACAATGCTTGTGGAGGTATTTGGCAGCACAGCCAGGCAGAGGGAATGGGTTTGCCTTCACAGGTAGGGAGTACCTTCCTCCCTGCTCATCAGAGATGCTAAAATTGGGGTTTGGATCTCATCTAGTCAGTGCTTCTGGGGCTATTCCATGACTAGTTTTCTAGCATCTTTACCAGGGCAGTTTTAAAAGCCCCCAGGCCATGTCAAGGGTTTCTGCCATTATTTAACATCTAAGGAGACTTCCCTGCTGGGAAGTCTCTGCTGACCCCAGATGTATGTTTGCCTTTGTTTTTTTTTCAGTTTATCCTGCCTCTTCCAGCCCCTCTATGTGTGTCTCACAAATAGTTGTTAGTCACGCGAGGGCAGCTCGAAGGAGCAAGGCTGCATCTAATCATAGCATGGTTGGAGTTGGAAGGGACCTCAAAGATCATAGAGATCCAACCCCTCTGCTATGGGCAGGGACACCTCCCACTAAAGCAGGTTGCTCCAAGCCCCTTCCAGCCTGGCCTTAATTTCATTCTAATATCAGCCTTTCATTTTAGTATCTACTATAAATCTCCCCCCTTCCAATTTAAAGCCGTTCCTCCTTGTCCTGTCACTCCACTTCCTGACAAAGAGTCCCTCTCCATCTCTCCTGTAGCCCCTTCAGATCCTGGAAGGCTGCTCTAAGGTCTCCCCAGAGCCTTCTCTTCTCCAGGCTGAACAGCCCCAGCTTGCTCAGCCTGGCTTCCTAGGAGTGATGCTCCAACCCTCTGAGCATCTTCCTGGCCCTCCACTGGACCTGTTCCAACAGATCTATGTCCTTTCTCTGTTGAGGACTCCAGAGCTGGACACAGGACTCCAGGTGGGGTCTCATTAGCACAGAGTAGAGGGGCAGAATCTCCTCCCTTGACCTGCTGTGGTTTTTCAAAAAATCCCTTCTCCAGCCTCCCAAGCCAAGCTGCTCAGGTATTGTTGACTATCTCCATCTGATTTCCATTTGGCAGTGCTTAGAAATCAAGGTAATAGTCCTGCCATGGTTGAATTTGGAAATGGGTCTTGCCTGCTTTGTACCGTCTTCTCTGTGCTCCTGAGAATTTCCCCCAGCCTTCAGGAAATCTCAGGCTCTGTAAGGGCGTTGCAGCGAGTGCTTTCCTGGGCTGATGGGGGCATCTTGTGCATTCCTGTCTTTAATTTACAGCTCTGCTGTAAAATACCAAGTTAATCTCATGTGATTTCCTCCCCATCCCTTCTCTTTTATAAGCCCCAAGTGCTCAGTGTTGGTACTTCTCTTGACGTCTGTTCCCCACTGATCCCCTTTTGTATTTATTCTGTAAGTTTACCAAGAACAGGCTTTCCATGCTGGCAAGCCTAAATACTTCAGCTTCACAACTCCCCTCTGCTCCTCTTGTTCTCTGACCCTTCTCAGACAAAGGTGTTAAGTGAATCACCAGTTAATTGCCTTTTAAAATTAGTTTAAGACCAAGTGCCTTGAACTTGCAACCAGTCTCCTAGTGGTGGGGATGCTCTCCTTCCTCTGCCTGGGAACAGGATCACACCCCAACTGGAACCATCTCTTCTCCTTCCTCTTCTGCTGTGAGGATTGAAGAGAGGAGGACAGATATCAATAAAAGTGAATGAGACTTTTTGACAGAGCAGCTTCTGTGAGGGAACTTTTTTC
>VZRU01001501.1:124794-181343 GCA_013398155.1 Pedionomus torquatus | reverse complement strand
TTCCCAAAATCTAACTTTGCATTCCTGCAGACCAGCGGGAGTGAGAAACACGGGTGGGATGATGCGCTCTGCCCAGAAACACCTTCCCTTCCTCCCCAGGCTGTTCTGAACTTAGGAATGAAATTCCCTGATGGTGGGAGGTAGCTGTAACGCAAGGAGACAGAGAAGAGTTAAATGTTCCTTTGCTGGCTGATTTCTTTGTGCAAGTGGGTTTGCAGAGTACAAACCATGAATGCCACTATGATTAGAACTGGCTGGGATGCGGTTTTCCTATTCAGCAGGATTTTTAAGATCGTTTCTCTTCCACTGTGAGTTACAACCAAGACCGAGACCTTCTGGGGTTTGAAGTATTTGCAGTTCTGGAGGGAATTGCAGATACCCTGTTGATCTAGGGGTTTTGTACAAGATGTGAAGGGGAAAATTCTATTTCTCATATTAAATCTGGCAGAACGGAGGCACAACTCTGGATTTTTCTTGTCGTAATTACATGGGGGTGGTCACAGTCTTGCCCATCTCCTGGGGCAAAGAAACCTTTGCTAATAACTGTGGCTTCAGATGTCCTCCAAAATAAAACCAAGCTAGCAGCATTTCCATATCAAGGGTCTGACGCTTGAGAAAGTGTAGGGTCAATCCAGCACTGGGTTCTAAAGAGGTGGGAACACTGTAGATGAACCAGCTGATTGCAGCGATTTGGACAGGGAGTCTTGCTTTTGGGTCTTTGTCCAAAATGTCTTTGATGGTGAGGCATCACTCACTTGCAACTGTGTTGGTGGGAGGAATTTTTTTTCCAGTGGTTAATGGTAGTTGCTTGGTTTTTTTAAAAAAACAAACTATTCCTTCCCCAAATAGAAATTTGTCTGACTTTGGGCATTGAGTCTTGCTGTGTTTTCTTGCTCTGGAATAGTCACTGTTTATGTATTACATTTTGTCCTCTTCAGAGGTGTGCTCAAGATGGCCTGAGTCATCTCACTCTTCTTTGTCATAAATGAAGCAGTCCAAGTTTTTAAAGTCCTTGTTAAGTTTAAAATGTTAGCTCTTGAGCATTTGTGACGTCCAGCCTCCTCTTGCACCTAGACCTGAAGATGGTGCAGCCAATCAAGCAGCTTGCAGAATTGCAGCCGTGGCAAAATCAACCATACAGCCCTGAAGTTGTTCCTCCAAGTGCTCCAATTGCAACATGACTCTGCTGGCCAGGCCATGGAAATAGTTCCTTGTGTGCTTGAATCCCTGGTCCTGCCAGAACAGCTGTTTTCAGGATAAAACCATAGAATTTTCTAGGTTGGAAGGTGTCTTTAAGATCATCTAGTCTGATCATCTAGTCTAATCATCAACTTCACTCTGATAAAAACCATCACTGCCTCATGTCTCTAAGCACTAGGTCAACCCATCTCTTAAATCCTTCCAGGGATGGTGCCTCAACCCCTTCACTGGGCAGCCCATTCCAAGGCTTAACAACCCTTTCCCTGTCAAAATTGTTCCTGATCTCCAATCTGAACCTCCCCTGGCTCAACTTGAGGCCATTTCCTCTTGTTCTATCACTTGTGACTTGGGAAAAGAGACCTGAGATATCCTCCTCTGCAGCTGTGGTGTCCCAGCCTTTTTCAGAGGCATTTGGAGCAGGGCTGTGAGAACAGATTTTTACCAAACTAGCCCAGATTATCAAGTACTTCACTTGGCTGCTTGGTCATCCCCGTTATTCGCTATAGTGTCACCTCAGTTTGTACCGACAGCAACTCTACATTTTGCTAGGATGTCCCCCAACTGTTGAGGGTGGCCTTGGGACCTGCCAGGCAGCTGGGTCTTCGCTCGAGTGCGCTTCACTGGTATCACACTGTGCTAAATTTTTAATCAGAAAGTCACGCAGTGCTAAGTCAAATGCCGCACAAAAGTCTATTATTTCTTTGCAGTTACCTTTATCTGCCAAAATTGTAATCTTATCAAAGTATAAAATCATTTTTTTTTGACAAGGCCTATTTTCCATAAAATCATGCTGACTGGCATTAATTATGTTCCTATCGTTTAATTCTTTATTACTTGAATCTTGTATCAGCTTTTTCAATTATTTCAGCTGTGACTGATGTTAGGCCAACTGGTTGGTAATTGCCTGGGTTGCTCTGCTTACCAGGCTGTGGCACCACATTTGCCCCGTGGTCTGCTGGAGCTTCCCTCCTCTTCCCAGATGGATGAAATTTTGGCATGACCAGATGATTTGGGATTGTAGGGTGCCCTCATACTGGCAAAGATGGCTCATGCAGAACTCGTCCCCTTCTCCATCCTTGGGGCCAGCTGACCAAGGATCTCCTGCCCTCTGCTCACCAGTGTTTTTCCTCCTATTTTCTCCCATGTTCTGTCAAGGGGGGCACAGAGAGTTGATGGGTGGGCTACAAGCAGCCAGCTATGGTTGAACCTACCACAATAGACTTTGAATGTGCTCAGAGGTGTCACAGGCCCAAAATGATCCTGGGAGGTTCTTACAGTGCTGAAATGAATCTCCAGGGGTGGTGGATGTAGAAATCATCCTACTCTGGGAACAGCTTGGAGTTCACAAACAGGACACATGGATCCCATGCAGCAGCTTTGGAGGGTCCTGGTGTAGTCTTAGCTCTCTGGCTTCTGCGCCCTGGCCTCTTGGGTGCGGTTGGGAAGAGACATTTGTGATTGTATGCCATGAGGGACGGCCGAGTAAGGCTGTTTTTGGTTGGGGTATTCAAGATGATGCAGAAGATGCCTTCAAACATGATTTGGCAGGAGGCAGTGAAGGATTTGTGCCCTTATCTCTCATTCTCTCAGAATGCCTGGGCTCCACATATGCCAAAAAGGTCACCACTTGTGGCTGCTGTGGTTCTTAAAATGAACCCCAGGTGTATGTCTGGCTCCAGGTCCAACCAAATCCCTATGCTGTGAGGCACCTGTGGGCATCGTGTCCATGCTCTTGGCCTTGGGATCTTTGTTTTTCACCTGGAGATGTTGTATCTGCTGATGCCCCTCAGTGGGGGAAGAGGTACATGCTTACCCAGAGGAGGCATGAGTTATTCTGCTGTCTCTAGGGCCTGAGATTGCCATGTTTCTGCTGAGCTAATGTGACTTGCTCTTTTGATAAGAGCGAGGGAGGAGAGGAGCTGTGAGTACAGTTTATCTGGACTAGAGAGAACAGTGGGACGATGCACAGCGTGACTCCTGTTGCTGCTCTAAAAATGTTTGAAGCATTGTACTGCCGTGGGAAAATGGTTTAGGGATGACTTAAGGGTGAAAGGCAGAAGACTTGAATATTTTCCCCCCTGCTCTGTCCCATTTCACTCATGATTTCTTTCCTCTCCACCTCTCCCAGGCTCCTCGGTGACTCAGCTGCTGGCAAGGGACCTGGATGACGACCCGCTGGTCTTCGGTGTGGTTGGGGAGGAGGCCAGCCGGTTCTTCGCAGTGGAGAGCGTGACGGGTGTTGTCTGGCTCAGGCAGCCCTTGGACAGAGAGGTAATGCTGTTTTCTGCTGAGTGGAGTTAAAAAATCCACATCTCTGCTCACGTAAAAATGATGACCCTCCACCTTCTGCAGCAGCTAAAGTGCAGCCTGGGTGTTGCCCTCCTGAGGAGCTGGGGAGTCCTCCAGGCACCTGATGTGTCCCCATCAGAGTCTGTCCTGAGCCACCCTGTCACTGTCCCCAGCTCAGTGGGGACACGGGGCGCTCTGGTTCCATCTGACTTGTTGGTTTTCCTGGGTTCCAGTGTAATATTCCCAAGTTTAGAAGTGAAGAAAACAAATGAAAACAACCTACCAAAGATCGGGATGCTCATACGTTCAGGGAAACTTGCAGGCTCCCTCTTTAAACTTACATTCCAATTAAATCCTTCACCTCGCATCTCTTCAGACACTGTTTTAAATAGTATACCTGCTTATTCAATCTCGTAATGACTTTCCATCACCTCGTAAATTCAGGCTGCTGGATGCTAAATTGGGCAGGATTTTTGCCTCGGAGCTGTTTCACGCCCCTGTTTTCTGATGTGCAAAGCTGATATCCCATCCAGGTGCCTGTATTACAAAAACTCCTGGGCCTTGCCGCGTTTCTGGAGTGAGGAGTAGTGATAGCACAGGTGCTCAGACACGAGCGTGGTAAAAAAGGAGAAAATACTATATGACTTGGGGAAACGTTCTTAATTTCCCCTGTGTTCCTCTCGCCCATGCTTAGCACTTCCTTTGCCAGCAGCAGCGCTGCAAAGATAAATTCATTAACGCGCCTCAAGGCACTGGTGGTCCCAGTTGGAGCCAGCCAGATGCGAGGATGCGGAGGAGCGGGGCAGTGGATGCTTCTCAGGCTGGGGGAGGGCAAGCCCAATTTTACAGCATTCAAAGAGCGGGGCTCAGGGAAAATAAAATGTTTTTCTTCACCTCTCTCCCCTCTGCCTCCCTGTGCCAACAGCTGCTGGCGTGAGTCATAAATCTTCCCTTATTCAAATGCCTACAGCTTCCCAATACTTCCGATAACAGCCTTAAAGGGCGATCAATAGACTTTTTAGGTGTCTTTTGGTGGAGGGTGGGAAGGGAAGGAGCTGAGCGGAGCAGACCAGGATCATAGAATGGTTAGAGTTGGAAGGGACCTTCAAGATCATCGAATTCCAACCCCTCTGCCCTGGGCAGGGACACCTCCCACCACACCAAGTTGCCCCAAGCCCCATCCAGCCTGGCCTTGGATGAACTGGGAGAGAAGCCTGCACCCATCAACTGATTTCAAGGGCTCAAAGTCAGCAGCACGTGGAAGAGGATAAAGATGGACACGTGTGGTATCTTGATATGGATATGGGAAAGGGGCAAACAGGGATTTATGGTGGAGGAAGCAGGATGGCGTGAGAGGGAAGGGGATGGAGGTGGACAGCACGCTGGGAGCAGAAGGCCCCTGGATGCATGCAATCAAAAAAGTCAGGGAAGAGAAAGCCATACAACAGAAGTGGTGGGGAAAGAAAAGCAAGAGAGAAATTCTTGTAGGATGGAGGAGAAAGAGAGAGACTTGAGAAGAGAGAGGCAGTCCTAGTAAGGTAAATGATGAAGGAAAAGGGAAAAATAGATAAAAAGATGAAGGAGAGAATGTACAGGGGCAAAACAATTTTCGAAGGATTTTTCTCTCCCACAAAGACTAGAAGGAAAACAGGTTTTTTAAAAAAGACACACCTCAAGTCTAAAAAATGTATACTAAAATAGAAGGGTAGAGACATAAATTAGCATGTGGCAGCTTTCTCTGATTATTTTATCAAGCTTTTTAAAGCAGACACTCAACAGGTTGATTCTTTTTGCTTGTTTTTTCTTTCTTTCCTACTGCTTTGTCCCTTGCGGTGGTGCCCATGGGGTGAAGGGGGAACAGGGTTGAAAGATGCTGATGCAGTAGGGGGGGATATGACAAGGAGCAGGGGCTCTCCTCTCCATTGCTGTTTCAGCTCTTGCATTCTGCCTGCAAGCAGTTGCCTTGAGGCAGGATCTTGGAAAGGCTTTCTCAGGTCAAATTCCCCAGTTGTCCAGACAGGGGGATTGGGAGGATACAGATGCGGGGGCAGAAGGGGTGCATGCTCTGTTGAGCTCTTCCCCAAACCCTTCTCTGAGACAAACTGCTGCTCTGCTGCAAGCAGAGCTCCTGGTCTGGGTACCAGTGGCAGCTGCTGGTCCCTGAGCTGTTCTTATTAGGGATAAATCAACCAAATCTGCTGCACAGAGAGCTATTTCAAACTTCCTTTCCAGACTTTCCTGCACAATTTTTTGGAAAGATTGAGTTGCTGGTCTCTAGCAGCTCGGGCAGGGCAGGGGTACTGAAGGAGGGAAGGGATTGCTGGGACTAGAAGCAGCAAAATGCAGATCATGCTCAGGTGCTGGGTAGGTGTGGTCCATCCCTGCATGATTTCTTGGTAAAACATGAGCAAAAGGATGGTTGGTGGAAAAGAAAGGTTAGGAAGAGAAGGTCTGCCTTTACTAGCAATATTTCATAGAATTATAGAATGTTTAGAGTTGGAAGGGACCTTAAAGATATTTTTTAAAGATGTAATTTCCCTGCCCTGCCACTAAAACCTCTTCCCTACTTGACCCTCACCCCAGCACCAGTGACTTCAATATATTGTCATCTAAGACCAAGCTCTTACCTTAATTAGACCAATTAAGAGGCAGAGGCCTGCACAGGTGTTTTTGTTTTTGGTTTTTTTTTTTTTTTTTTTTCTTTTTTTTAAATGGGTTTATAGGTTTTCAGCCAGTTCTTACTCCAGACCCTGGGCTTATCCCAGTGACCACAGCTATGCGATATTCCAAGAGCTGCTGCTTGGCAGATAAGTCGGGGAAGCAGCAGCAAGATTTAGATGTCCTCAAGTGAGGCCAGGTTGTATTGTCATCTTGAACAAAAGCTAATTATGCAGCTTTATTTTATTTTTTTTTTTCCTTTGGACTTTCTCCTCTTTTTGCTTCATCCCTGTATCATCCCTGCAACACCGTGGGTGGAAAACTGCTTTTCTCTGTCTTGCACTTATTCCCTCTTGCTACCTGCAGCGTTGGGGATGGGGAAGGCGTGCAAAGAATGCTGGGGCTTGCTGGCACGCCACAGAAGGTTAAACAGCGGGTTCCTCTCATCTGCTTCAGCCTGGTTGTTTGTTTTAAAGTGTTGGACTTTTAGTGGAGGAGTCGGTTCCTTAGTCCCTGCGTCCCCCTGACCCACGGCAGAGCGGCTCCTCACCTTGCCTGGGAAATACAGTGGAGCCCCGCTGGCTTTGATATTTCTCTGCATTTTATACTCAACATAGGTAATTGCACTCAAGCACTTCTTCTCTTCTTGAAGGTCCTGAAAGCATTTTGCATGTAATAATATTGGCTAAAAGTCCCAAGCCTGCCATCTGCAGATAAACACCACGGTATCTTTAATTATATGTTTTTTTCTTCTCCTTCCCTTTCAGACTAAGTCAGAATTCACGGTTGAATTTTCTGTCAGTGACAGCCAAGGGGTAAGTGTGACTTCTCATTTCATGGTCCACGGCACGGGCAGAAGGGAGCGGGGAGGATGAGTGTGGGTTGCCAGGGGACCTTCTTCTGCGTTGTGCCTGGGGGGTGTGTGTGTGTGTGTGTCTGGGGAGTGGGACCATGGTCTAATCATCTACCTAATCTATTAATCTAATATTGATCTAATCATGGTCATCACTTGCCAAAAAAAGCAGCCGCAAGCTCACCTTAGGTTTTAAATCCATCCATAAAGCTGAACCCCGTTTCCTGTTGTTATCCTTGTGGCCGCAGGTGATCAAAGGGACGGTCAACATCCAAGTGGGAGACGTGAATGACAACGCCCCGCAGTTCCACAACCAGCCCTACAGCGTCCGCATCCCAGAGGTAGGGGTAGCCACAGCCTCCCTAGGCTTCTGGTTCTTCTCTTGGTGGCCATACATACCTTATTGCCACAACAGAGCTGCCCGCTGGCCACCAAAGCACGGGACTGTCCTTCTGCCCTGGACACTCACTGTGCTCAGGGGGAGGATTAAACCTCTGGAATTTACTGTTTGAAAATGGGTGGAGGTGAAGTGAGGGCATTTTGGGTGTTGTGGAAAGGCAGGTGGAAGAGAAGGTTTGGAGACTGGAGCTTTTGCAGCCTTGGTGACCTCTTTCCCGTGACAAATGTAAAGTTGGAAAATTGCTGTTAAATAAGAACCTGTTTCTTTTTCTCTTCCTTTGAGTCAGAGGGTGACCTGAGGCAGGACTAAATATTTCCCCAAATGTCTGACTTCTGGCTGAGTTTTGCCCTTCCTTGTGCTTTCCCTTAACGTTTCCATAGCAGGACTTGTCCCCCCTCCATGATGTCCTAGGAATAAAGTGTGTCGGAAGGGACCACAGAAAGATCATCTGGCCCAAGTTTCCACTAAAGCAGGGAGAATTTTCATGCTAGATCAAGTTGCTCAGGGCTTTACCCCAGCCAGGTGTTGACTATCTCCATGGATGGAGATTAGACAACCTTCTGCCGCTCTGTGCTGACCATTGCAAGGGTCAGACCATCAGGGAGAGCTGGTGTGTGTGGAGCTCAGCTTAGCAGGAATAGGTTGAGAACTTACAGATCTGATGGGAGTTTAGATGTGGAGCAAAAGGTTGTTGCTGGTGCTAGGAGGACAAGATCAAGGTATTGTATTTGAAACAGGGGATTAGTAGGGCATTTCACCTCCTCCGGTAGAGGAAACCTCTCCCTCTTACATGGGTGCCAGGGCAGAGCCCATTTTTCCCAGAGCGTGCCTCAGGGTGTGGATGAGGCCAAGTGTGCATCTGTGTGTGTGACAGCAAGCAGTGTTCAGCAACTGGGAGGTGCAAATGATTGTATTACACCGTTTTTTTTAATATGCTGACTGCTGGTGCCCTGCCGTGCTGGGCTTTGATCTTCCCCTGTCCCTCTGCTGTGAGGATGAGGTTTCTTCATCAGGTTGCTTGTGATCTATGAGCCGGGAGTTTTAGTCTTATCCTTGCGCCAAGTCATCTGAAACCTCCCTCTGAGGATGACACTGGGTCAGAGTCATTTCTTCTCCTCTTTAAAGCATGAACGGTGCAGAAATGAGTTGGCAAAAGCTCCACGAGCTTCTCCTTGCTCTCTGGCCTTTGGAAGCTGATGGGTGGCCGTCTTCCCTTGCTGCCGCTCCTCCCGGTGGCCGTCTGTCTGCTGAGGTCTGCAAAGCCAAAGGAACATCAGTAGGACTGAAGGAGAATATTCTCCTCTCCCCTGCCCTAAGTTTTACCTCTAATTCTGCATTTACAGTAGCTGGTACAGAGAGCTCCCTTCTCCAAGGAGAGATGGAAAGCGGGTTCCTTGCACCCTGGGAACTGGTGCTGTGTTAAGCCCCAGTGTTTCTATACCTGGAGCAGTAGTTCCATACCTCCTCTTGTTCTTTGCTTCTGCTCCAAGAGCTGATATTGCAAATCTCTTAAGCCTTCCACATTTCTGATCTTAACCTCTGTCAAGCCTGGGCAGCAGGGAGGGCAAAGGTCCAGTATTGGCTTGGAAAATTAGAGCTGGCTGAAGAAAGGGTGCTTCAGGCAGGTGACCTGGACCATAAATGAATAAGAGAAGAAGAGGCTGAACCCCACAGCCTGCCTCTTGCACGTCACGTTGCTTTGTGTGTGAGCTGTGCTTTCGCTGGGAGGGATTTCCAGGACTGTCTAACTGTTTGGGGTACAGCAAGCACGGTGCTTCCCTCTCTGCCTCTTGGCTTTCAGGGCTGCGCTTTTCTGGAGGGTGGCCTAATCTAATTATCAGGCGTCGTGTGCTGGTTTCTGGTTTCTGTCCATGATCTTTAACCAAGGGCAGCCCATCAGAGGTAATGAGCCACAAACTTGTTGCTCAGCCAGTATCCTGGAGGCACTTCTGGTCTTCTGCTGGGGAGCCAGTATTTCCTTGTCAAACTCTGTGGAAGCAAAGGGTGGTGTCCCACCACCTAAGTATGATCCTCGAGGGACATAAGCAGCAAATTTACTCTCTCTGTGCTGGCATAGCTCTTGAAGAAGAGATGCCCTCTTGATTTGAGAGCTTTGCTGAGCCACGGGTTGTCCCTGTTGCTTGCCCACAGGTACTCAGAGCTGTAGGTGATGTGCTATGCAGATGTGCCTTCAGCAGCTGAAGTCCCCTGAGCCAGGGGACACCTTGGGTGCAGCTGAGGCTGGGGACCCAGTCGTGGCAGTGGGGATGACAGTGTCCCCAGGTCACCCCCGTGCTCCAGACAGCTCAGGCCAGGGTGAACAGCAAAGGCATGGGTAGCAAAATCTGTCTCAAAGACCACCCAGCCCAAGCTGAAGGGCTTATTACTAATGAATAAACAGGGGCTGGAGCTTGGGGACGGAGAATAGGCTCAGCAGAAGTGCTAGTGTGGCTTTGTATAGGCTGGCTCCGTGCAGAATTGGCAGCTAATGAGGGTTTTTCTCTTTTTAATTTTGAGATAAATGGGTGTATCGATTTGCAGTTGTCCTAGCTAATGGAGCAGCAACAGAAAGGCTATTTAAGCCTCGCTGCTATTGTGTGGCACTAGGAAAGTCAAAAGAAGAGTGTGCATAAATAAATGGAACATGAAATAAACTGACCTTTAAAAACAATACTGCCTCTAAATACGCTTCCTGGCGTTTTATACAGTCTGCTTGATTTGAGAATGGAAATTTATTTGGGCACGGGCTGTGGACGCGATTCCTCTGTAGCATGGGAAGGGGGGAGAGTTTAACCCTGGGTTCCTCTGGGGTCGCAGCGGTTCTGATCACCCAGGCTGGGGATCGCTCGTGTGTCGGGCTGATGCCGCTGTTCCTCTGCACTTGTCCTGTCTTAATTGCATCCCCGGCACCTGCCTGGAATAGCTGAGTGGGGGCCCACGTGTCAGGAGAGCGGCGTTGCCCCAGCGTAATCGTCCATCCCGTCTGGGCAAGGGCGCCCCGTGATTTGCTTGTCAAAAGGCAACGAGGCGGCGCGGACGCTCTCAAGTCGGGCAAGAAAAAGGGGGAATCCTGCTAGAATTGGCAACTTAATTCACCAAGCTGGCCTCGACAGAGCTCATTAAGTTCTCGTGTATTCATTTCAGGCTAATGGCTGTCATGCTGACTGCTGTTTGATTTGCTGTAATAGACTTTTATGGCTTTCCAGTTTGCTAGGACGTGTGTGCCTGTGTCTGTGCCCTGTGGCGCTGCTGGAGTACATCAGTTACCCGCTCATGTGCTTGCTCCTCTGACCTTCAGGGTTTGTTCTCCTCTTGGATGCGTCCCTCGCGCTTCACCTCTTGCACATGCTCTTTTTTTGACCCTCCTCATCCTCACCCAGCCCCAGGGTACCATCGTCCTGAGAGTCTCAGAGCCTGGCTTTTAAGTCGGGAAATATATATCTCCGAGTCCATGGCAGGCTGTTGTGGCGATGCCTCTGTTTCTGACAAGTCCGATCTGCTTTATCTAATCTATTTTTCCATTTGACTGGATCTGTAGGAAACTCCGTCTTGTCGGATTGTCATGGTTCAATGGGTTTACATGAAGCGAGCAAGTGAAGTGGAGCCAAGTCCCCACGTTGGTTTTGTGGCACCTGGTGTGGTATCGGGATGGGGGTGGACTGTTCCCGTAGGTGCCTGCTGAGCTTTCCCGTCCCAGCTTCCAAGTATGAGACCTTCAGGGGCACACAACCCTCCATTTGCCTTTCGAGTGACCACCAAAGAATGCTATGGGGTTGGAAAGGACTTCTGGAGAAGCAGGTCCACCCAGAGAAGGTTGCACAGGAACATGTCCAGGTGGGTTTGAATGTCTCCAGAGACAGACTCCACCACCTCTCTGGGCAGCCTTTTCCTGGGATCTGCCACCCCCTAAAGGAAAGAAGTTCCTCCTCTTGTTTAGATGGAACTTCTTATGTTCAAGTTTGCACCCATTCCCTCATGTCCTCTCACTGGGCATGACAGAAGGAAGACTGGCCCCATCCTCCTGACACCCACACTTGAAGTATTTACAGGTGTTGATCAGATTCCCCCTCGGTCTTCTAATCTCCAGACTAAAAACGCCCAAGACCCTCAGTCTTTGCTCATAAGAGAGATGCTCCAGGCCCCTCATCATCTTTGTGGTCTTCTGCTGTACCCTCTCCAGCAGTTCCCTGTCCTTCTTGATCCCAGGAGCACAGATCTGGATGCATCTCTTCAGCTTATGCTTAAAACATCATGGGGCTCTGCAAACTGTTCTCCCACATCTGCTACTTCCAGGTATTCCTCTGTCTACAGGACCACCTTTTGGGTCCTGCAGAAGTTCCTCAAATGCTGAGGCCATTGTGTGGTGTGGTAAACAAGTCTAGTACCTTCTTGCAAAGAGCCATTTTCCCCCATAACCCCCACCAATGCCCTGATCCTGCTGATGAAGTTCAAACCATCTGTAGTCTTCCCTTGGTCCTGGAGCATTGTTAGTCCTCCTGTCTGGGCAGAAAGGTCACTTAATTGCTGGTGTCTTTGCTGAATGTTCCCTCAGGAGGTTTCCAGTGGGTTTTTCTCTTATTCAGTGTTCTGTCCCATCCCTGGAGGGGTTCAAGGCCAGGCTGGATGGGGCTTTGAGCAACCTGGTCTGGTGGGAAGTGTCCCTGGCCAGGGCAGGGGGGTTGGAACAAGATGTTCTCTAAGGTCCCTTCCACTCTAACCGTTCTGTGATTCTATGGTTCTCCTCACCTCACTCCTCTTACAGTTAACACACTGAGTGGTTTATAAAGTAATATGTATTACTGGTTTGCGTCATTCAGCAAAAAGCTGTCCTCAACCAGGCTCTGGGCCAGAGACTGCCGTTTAGCACCCCAGCCGTTCATCAGGTGACAGTTGCACTATGAAAAACTATCTGTAACATGACAGGAAATATTAATTATAATGGGTCTCTGTTTTCAAAAGGCACTTGCTGCATCTATAACCACAACCATCCACGCTGGGAACGCGCTCATCTTGTCTGGAGCTCAAGCAAGCACCAGTAAGAGGCAGGGCTGTGGGAAAGGAGTTTAAAGATAGAAAGGGAAGTTTCTGGACATCACAGCATCGGCGAAGCAACTACAGTCCAGCTTGTAAGGTGTCGTGCCTCCTGAACTCAGCCCTGATTTACCAATTTATTTTAATTGTGAGGCAGGCAGGCACTTACCATCAACAGCAGCCCCTTCTGCTCGGGGAGTAGCCTTTGGGATAGAGCTTTCACAAGCTGCTGGTCACTGTTTCCATCCTTAATACGGTGGAGCAGTTGAAACAGTGGCTTTTATGATGTTTTTTCTTTAATTGTGCAGAAAGGTGTTTGGCAGGAAGGGAGAGAGAAAGGAGGGGACCATCGCTGCCCTGTCCCATTACACAGCTTGGAACTAGACCGTGCTAGATGGTGAGCAGGGACAGAGAGGATCAGAGAAAGCCCCCAAAGCCCTAGCTGTAATTAAAATTATTATTTTGCTTTAATGGTAATAATGTTGGTAATTACATCGGTTTCCTTGCCATCCTGCCCGGGAGTCTTCAGGGGCTCATATAATTCTATTGCGATGGTTCAGATGCCTGATGCTGCGCATACGAAGCAGCTGTGATGTGCGTGAGCTCCCGCTTCAGCCCCATTAGCCATTCCCTTACACGCTCCCAGAAACCTTCTGGGTTTGGGTTCTGCCCCCCCTTACCTTTAAATAAAGAGCCTTTAAATTGAAGGCGATGATAACAGAACTGATAAGAAAGAGGTTCCTGCCATGTTGCAAAATGGGCTATCATCATTGCTGGCTGCTTTCCTTCCTCATTCCTTTTCTTCTGGTTTTTTTTTTTTTTTTTCTTTTTCTTCTTTTCCCCCTTCTCCTGGTTCACTGTTGTCCTTCTCTCCCTGCTCCTTTGCTTCTGTGCAGGTTTTAGTACCAAACAAATAATTTACAATGAATAGCGCATCCACCAAATCCAACCTTCCTCTCCTTCCACCTTTGCGCACGCAAGATTTGCAAACCTATTGAACTCCCCCGCAGCACTTTGGATGCCACTTTAGTTAGTTAGTTAGTTAGTTATGGTGTTTTGATTCTACGAACTTCCTAGAAAGGCAACAAAAAAAATTAGCAGCTGACTCAAGCTGTGTTCAGTAAATGCTTTTGGATGGAAGCAAGTTGGTTGTCTTTCCTGGGCAGACAAGCATCGGCATCTCCCCTCCATCCTGGCATCCCATCGTCATGCCCTCGGGGACCAAGGGTGATCTGTCACCTCTGGTGGTTGTTGAAGAGGGAAGCGAGGCTTTGACTGGCGAGAGGGTCACGGGTTGCGCAGGTACTTTGGCGATAACCTGCAGGAGGTGAAACCCTTGCCAAACTTCCCCAGCATCCTCATTTAGAATTGTGCTTGCTGGGTTGCAGTTGTGTGCTGGGTTTCAAAGCCAGCCTCCATCAGCTCTGAGGGAATAGTTGGCTGACAAAATAAGGGGTTAGATCTCCATGCTGTCTCTCTGGCTTCACAGACCTGGTCACCATGCATTTGTTTTGATGTTTCTCCTTTCCAGATAATTTACCTTTTTTTTTTTTTTAATTTTTTTTTTGGGCAACCTTTAATTACTTTCCAGCTTTGTCCAGCGAGCTCACGGAGCAGAGGCACCTCGTGAAGGGTGTGCTTTCCCTTCAACAGCCTTGTGTGCAGGCACTCTGTCCATCTATTAAAAAGCTATCTCTTAGCTGGATGAGATAATTCTTTTGAGAGGGGTTCATCTGCTCCGTAATCACTAGATAGAATGGAATAGCCTTCAAAGAAACCCTGCCTTCTCCCCTCCTCTCCCGAGCCCAGCCTGCAGTATCTGCCGAGACGGGGTTGTATCTGTGTGATTGAATGTTAAAATGTGTCTTTACGTGTAGAAAATTTCCAAGTCGTGGTTTTGCCAGCGGTGCGGCGGGATGCCCTTTTCCATCCATCATCGAGGGGTTGGCGAGTGACCCTCTCCTCCTGCCTGGCGCTGGCCTGGCAAAGCAGAAGGAAGGTGGAGCCGAGGCAGCAGCAAGCGGAGAGGGGACGGAGGGATGTGAATAATGCAGGAGGCATCAGGCTGAGCTTTGCTCCGACGGGTGGGATGCCATGTCTGTTGGCATGCTGGGTACGTTTGCCTCTGGGGTGAATTGGTAAATATTCATAAAGATCCCAGCTTTCCGCATGCAAGCGAAACATAAACGGTCTGTTTAAGTGCAGGGAAGATTGGGCGCTGTCTTGGGCATTCGTTCTGGCTTTCAGATGCTGGTCATTCCTTCGGGCAAGAGCTTGGAAGCGTACCAGGTGGCGGCTGCCATCTTTTCCCTAGTCCTTTCTGCCAGCACTGAAGAAAGGCATTTAAAACAGGCTGAAGGGTCTTGGACAAAACTGCATTTGGGCTACAGGGTTTGTGCAGCAGATAGAGGATCATAGAATGGTTTGGATTGGAAGGAACCTTAGAGAACATCTAGTTTCAACCCTCCTGCCCTGGTCAGGGACACCTCCCACCAGACCAGGTTGCTCCAAGCCCCATTTAGCCTGGTCTTGAACCCCTCCAGGGATGGGGCAGCCACAGCTTCTCCAGGTAACCCAGGCCAATGCCTCACTGCCCTGACAATAACTAATTTCTTCCTGAGATCTAATCTAAATTTCCCCTCTTCCAGTTTAAAACCATTACCCCTTGTCCTGTCGCTCCACTCCCTGGTAAGTAGTGCCTCTCTATCTCTCATGTAGATATTTCATCAGAGTTGTCTGTGGGATATATGTAGAAACTTTGGTTTTCAAGGGGTGAGGTCGTGGAGCATCTCTGTGGTAAGATGAGGAAGATTTGAGTGGTGGGGCTTGGATGCAGGGAGCTGCAGATGACTGGGGGGCTGATGGAGGTCTCTCCCTTTCCTTGCACGGAGAGAGCCATTGTGTGATGAAGCAGGTGCTTAGATCTGGAAGCATCCTTCCCTCTGAAGGTCATCCGTGTACAAGTTGGTTTTTTGTTGTTATTTCTGATGCATGTATTGTGATGCCAGATGGAGAACGTCAAAGGGTCTTGAGTGATGTCCTGACATCATAGGGAGAAAGAAAGTCTCTGCCTCTAGCAGTCTTGTCACTTGTCTGGCTGAATAGGAGACCCTGGTCCTTTAAAACACGTGCCCGAGGAGCGAAATGAGAGACGCAACAGAAACTACTGGGGCGGAAAACTCCAAATGGTGTGGAAGTAATGTGTAAAGTGTCCTGGAGATAACAGTCATTTCCACCAGGCAAAACTTGGGCTCTTTCTGGAAGGATACTGCAGCAAGGAGGTGGGGGGGGAGAGGGGGTACAGCCTGAAAATTAGAAATAGTCATGCTGTTCTGACCAGTGTAATGCTGGGGTAGGTGAAGGGGACAGGGGAAAGCAGAAAGGGGAGAAAACAGCAGATTCAGGGCTGAAAGTAAAGCTAGTGTGGGGCAGCAAGCAATTTGGTGCCTCTGTGGAGGAGCTGTCATACTGGGAAAATAAGACTCCCAGCGCCAAAGAAATAATGTTGGGGCAGAGGAAGAGAAAGAGCAGAGAGGCTTTCTCCAAACAAAGAGGGGAGAGGTAATGTAGACAAACCAGGAATCATTCTTCTTGGAAGAAATGGGGACAAGGAAAAATTTTCCTCAGTTGCTGGGCTTCCTGAGCAGCTCCAGGGCGCAGGTCAGATGCTCTGTAGGAGTTTCTCTCGATGGGTGTTGACACCTGGTATCCTGCTCGTCCCTTGCTGATATTTCAATGCTCTGAGTTAATTGTGAGCATCTGTCCCAGACGCATCCCTGAGCTCAGGACGGCTGACCCCAAGTGATACCAGCTCCTTGGGATCCCCTCCTTGGATGCCCCGTTGGCAGCAAGGGACTGGGTTGCTCAAGCCCTTCCTCCAGAGCAGAGGCGGTGGCTTGTGGTCCTGCAGAGCATCTCTTGCTGCAGCAGGGATTTGGGCTCGGGGCTGAAAGGCTGCTCTTTTCCAGGCGCCTGGAAGCACCCATGCGGGGCGTTGGAGCCACAGCCCTATTGGTATAATTACACTTACACATCTGGGCAGCAGATGGCTTCAAGGTCTCTTCCTTGTCCCCAGCAGGAGGAAGGGCTTGCTGCTGCCAGGAAAGGGCGGAGGAGCTAATGAATGGTGACCTGCCAGCAATTAGTTTTGTTTTATCTCTCTTTCCTCTGGTTACATATTCTCCCAGAAGCCTGGGACGCAACTTACTATCTCATGCCAGGCAGCAAGACACATCTCCTCCCTTTGCACCCCTGTTTTGTTTACCTCCTTCAGCCTCCATCAGCTTTTAAGTCTGCGGTGGGGAGCTTTTGGGCAGCGCGTGGTACAACCGCTTGGTCCAAGAACCAAAGAACCTTCATTGAAAGTGATTTGCTTAATTATTTGTTGGTTTGGTTTTTTTTTTTTTTAACTCACATAATCACTGGGCCCCCTTTTTCAATCGTGCCACCTAAAGGAGGGTCTGATGAAGGTCGTGCAGAAATGGAGGGTGCCCCATTTCTGGATACGGGCTCTTATCCACCCGAAGAGGCAGGCACGTTAGCATCCTCGCTCAGCGTGGCTCATGAAGGTGGAGATAGAGCTGGGAGAAGCAGCTTGCCAAAGCAGGTTTTTTTTTTCAATGAAAACGCTGGTTTGGATTAAGATGGAAATATTTAGGAAAAATGTTGCCATTTTGACAGCGAAGCTGGGCAGAAATGGCATTTCAGAAGAACAATAAAAATCGCTCTTGCAATAGATTCATTCCAATTTCTTTTTCAGAATTGCATTTTGTATTTTATTAGTTTGTAATGTGTCAATGACAGTCATGTATAATAAGCTTTCTACCGCTGGTCATACTTTGTGATACAATAATAGGCTAAATCAGCCTCTCTGTTTTTTAAATATTTATGTGTGAACTGAACTGTTTGTATCAATTTCAAACTATTTTCATTACAAACAGGAGACGTTTGATTTAGGAACAAGTTTCAGTCAGTATTAGGCAGCCGTTGCTTAATTTCAGCCATTAATTGCTGTTGAAACTTCAAATGTAGTTGATTTATTCTGTCAGTGTGAATAATGAAGAGAGCAGGAAAACTGAATCTGGGGTTCTAGGCAATTTTTGTTTCAAGGAAAAAAAAAACAAAAACAACAACAACAACAAAAGAAGAAAGTTTTTAGTTTTCAAGATATGTTTTATGGGAGATTTAAAAAAAAAATAACTTTTTTTTCCCTAAATGAGAATGCAAACCAAGTCCTCGTGGGTTCAGACAGCTGATATTGTGCAGGAAGGCTTGCAAGGTGGTTTTGTGCACCCATGTGCTTGGATGTGCAGGCAGAGGGTCTCAACAAAAGAGCCACCTCCATGTCCTAAGTGCTGGAACATGTCCAGAGGAGAGCCACCAAGCTGGTGAGGGGTCTGGAGAACAAGTCCTATGAGGAGAGGCTGAGGGCACTGGGCATGTTGAGTTTGGAGAAGAGGAAGCTGAGGGAAGACCTCATTGCCCTCTACAGCCACCTGAAAGGAAGGTGTAGAGAGGTGGGTGCTGGTCTCTTCTCCCTAGTGAATAATGACAGGACCAGAGGAGATGGTCTGAAGATGTGGCAGGGGAGGTTTTGATTAGACATTAGGAAAAATTGCTCCACTGAGAGGGTGGTCAGGCACTGGAGCAGCCTACTCAGGGAGGTGGTGGAATAACCAACCCTGGAATTATTTAAGAAATATGTAGATGTGGCACTTCAGGGCATGCNTTTTTTTTTTTGGTATGCGTATGGTTGGACTCAATGATTTCAGAGGTCCCTTCCAACCATGAAGATTCTGTGATTCTAATGCAGGATACCTCCAAATAAGCAATGGAAACATGAAAAGGGCCACAGGTGCGAGGAAAGAGCTGGTGGTTGTCACTCTGTGTTGCAGAGACTGTCATAGAACGGTTTGGCTTGGATGGGACCTTCAAGATCATGGAGTTCCAACCCTCCTGCCATGTCAAGGACACCTCCCATGAGACCAGGTTGCTCATCCACAGCTGGGTTTTGGGATTGGAGTTGTTTTTCCCTCTCTTTCCAGGGACTGATTTTTCACATCATGATTCATGGGTCTTGCTGGGGTGTCCACTTGTCTTCTCTGGGCTCAGGCAACGGTTATACAGACAGCCCCCTTGCTTTTCAAACTCGCCTTGGTTTCCATCACGTTGACATGTCACTTCCAGCTAGACTTGGCCCACAATTGTAAATCAAACTTGAAAGGGTAATGGGAAGGAGGGAAGGGAGAAGAGGAGATATTAATTATAGTCAGCCACCTCCTGCCCAGCCTGCGTGTGATGAGTCTCGGTTGCTCATATGTGTTCGGAGGCATCTGCTGCCTCTGAATGACCTTAGGTCTGGCTCTTTATACCAGGGTCACACCAGCATTACCTTCATAGCATTATTTAAGAAAAAACAAAAAAGTGGGTGGCTGTAACCCATGGGCTTGTATGCTCATCCGATGCATGTTTTGCTTGTTGTTTGGGTTTTGGTGTGTTGTTGTTTGTTTTGGGTTTTTTAGCACTTCCAGTTCATTACCAAGAGTGGAAGATTATAGAATCATAGAGTAGTTGGGATTGGAAGTGACCTTTAAAGGTCATCTAGTCCAATCCTCCTGCAATAAGCAAGGACATCTTCAACTAGATGAGGTTGCTCAGAGCCTCTGTCTAGTCTGATCTTGAATGTTTCCAGGGATGGGACATCTACTACCTCGCTGGGCAAACTGTACCAGTGTTGCACCACCCTCATTGTAACAGATGTCTTCATTATATCTAGTCTAAATCTACCCTCTTTTAGCTTAAAACCCTTACTTCTTGTCCTATCACAACAAGCCCTTCTAAAAATTCTGTCCCCGTCTTTCCTGTAGCCCCCTTAGGTACTGGAAGGGGCTCTAAGGAGCCTTCTCTTCTCCAGGTTGAACAACCACAACTCTCTCAGCCTGTCCTCACAGCAGAGGTGCTCCAGCCCTCTGATCATTTTTCTGCTCCACCTCTGGACCTGCTCCAATGGGTCCATGTCTTCTTTTCTCTGCTGAGAGCTCCAGAGTTGGATGTAGGACTGCAAGTGAGGTCTCACCAGAGCAGAGTAGAGGGACAGAGTCACTTCCCTCGACATAAGTAACTTCTGCTAATTAGTAGTAAATCAAGGTAAGTTGAGAACACAGCCCTCTTGGCTTTGGAGAAAGAGGGACCTCCTTCCACTTCATACTCTAGCCAGACCTTGATGAGCAACCTGAATGGGGAGCAATTTCTGCTGCGCGTGTGGTTTGGAGGATGCTGAACCTACACGGGTCAGGAACTGCTGAGCCAGCACATGGAGAATCACGCTACTAAACGTGCTGGAAACACACGGCCAGATGTGCGCTTGTCGATTTTCTCAGCCTCCCAAGAGAAAACGCTGTCCTCTCTGAGATGTGCTGCCTTTGAGGTAGGCTGAGAGGGTTAAAGTACAAAGCTGTTCCACTGCGGTGGTTAGCTGATGGCCCGTGAAGCATCGTAGGGGTTTTCAGCTGGTTGGTGAAACAGCAGGACAGGTGGATGTTTTGTTTTCCTGTATATAACTTGTGCATTTAAGGAAGGAAATGTTGCAAAGAGGTTTTTTCCTTCTGTCTTCCCCGAGGGCTCGAGCAGCGTAGTTCGTTCCAGCCTTTACAGTCAACAGGGAAATAGGTGTTGGGGGTCGTGAGACTGGGGATGTCTCTGCCCTATGGGACATAGCTGTGACTGTGTCCACCTTGTGTACAAACTCCTGCTCAGTTCTGAGGGCTGTGGGAGGTTCAGGGGATGGGCTGGGAGAAAGCTGGATGCCTGCATCCTACTAACGCGACTGGGCCAGCCTGCTGTCCCACCACGTATCACAGGGGACCTTCTCTGGAAGGCTTCCCTTGATGATCTCATTTCTGAGGGCCTTGAGCACCAGAACTAGCCCTTTCTCTAGTACAAATGGTGCTTTTTCAGCAAGGTTGTATCTCCAAAGTATGTGCTTTATCATTAGTCTCTCATTATCACCTTAACGGGTGTCTTGTGCGCTCATACGTCATCTTTGATGTGCTTGGATGATGTCAGGAGGCCAGCTCTTCTCTGGAAGATGGCAGACCTGTTTTTGACTTTTATTTGTGTGAAGCAGTGAATCCTTTACCACGTTATTTTCTTATGGCAAGAGCCTCAGTGGCTGCCTTGTGCTGACCTGTCTCTGTGGGGTGTACGAGGCCATTTGGTGGCCCGAGCAGCAGCTACGGTGCTGTCTGCTTCTGCCTAACGTGCATCTCCAAAGAGCCTGATCTCCGTGAGCCTGATGCTTTGGGACTCTGGAGCCCAAGAGAGAAGCGGAGACTGGAAAAAAGAGTGAGAAGGAGCCCAAATTCCCAGCAGAAAGGTGCGTGGCAAGGAGAGGAGAAAGCAGCCTAGCGGAGAGCTTCAGGAGAGGTGGGCAGCAGGGACAGGAGAGCCAAGCATCATGCCAGCAGCAAGTCACATTCCTTCTGCATGTTTGCACTTGAGGCGTGCTTTTGGAGGGGGGGGTGCGGGTGGAATTTTGGCTAAAAAGCCTCATCAGAGCTTTATGGATTCAGAATGTGAAGGGTAATTGAGCTGAAAGCCGTTCTCTTCCCACAGCCTGTGTTGCGGGACCTGCTGAAGCACCTTCAAATGCCAGCCTAGGAATCCTGCTGGAAAAGCAAGAGGAGGGGGAAGCACCCTCTCATCTGGGTCCCCTTCTATGCCTAGAGCTTGCGGGTGAGGGTAGGAGATGATCGCTACAAGGGTGATGCAGAGGGGAAACTAGAGACAGATTCATGTTTTGTGTGAAACGAGCACAGAAGGTACATCGGGTTCCTGAGCTGCAGCCTCCGTCCCTGCAGGCATCGGTACGATCTCCACAGGTGTCCCTGCAGCTCGGACGGCAGCTCCCCACCTCCAGTCTGTGGTCCTTGTCCTTCCACTACACCCCTTCACCCTGCAGGACGTCAGAGCGGGGTCCCACCAAGCAGACTCCTGTCCCCTCCCTGTGGCACCCGTTGTGCCGCCCACATGTGAAGAAATGCTCCCGAGCATCCACTGGCATGACCAAATGAGGGGTATTTTTTGAATGATTAGAAGGACTAGATTACTAAAAGAAAGGGAAAAAAAAGAAAATAAAAATAAGAGGAGGAATATGGCTAGTTGGGATGAATGTTATTAATAAGGACAACAGTGAGATGGTAGCCATCGTGCTGGTCCCCTGCCTCTCTAAGGGAAGGAGTGTGTGGAAGGGGAAGGGGATGAGAGCTGCTGGTGTGACCTGGAGGAGGAGCTCAGCAGAAGGGTCCTCCGTTTTGGACCTCCAGCACAGCGACGGCGTGAAGCGCACAGCCCGATTGTGCACCTTGTCGTGCGTTATTGATTGCTGAACAGGCGCAGTTAAGTGCCCCTCATTAATATTTGTTTTGGTCTTTTCCCTGAATTCCGATGAGTGGAGGAGACGCTTCTTATCTCTCTCCTGCAGGTTTTCTTTCTAGAGGATTCCTCCGGCTGGTGACAAACGTGGGCTTTGCAGCCGCTCGCCCGGCTTTTGGGGGGAGGGATGAGTTAGTAGCTGACACGAAAGCTTGAGGAATCTGTGGAAAGAAGGCCAGGAACCAAAATTAACAGAAAATTTAGAGGCAAAAATGATCTGCTTGTCTTGTGCAGGTGAAATACGGATTTCCAAGCTCAACTGGGTTTGTAAATATCTTAGAAGGGTCTCTTTGGGCACGTAGGTCATGCTGGCTAAATTTTTAAACATATGAGACTGAGGGGAGACCTTATCACTCTCTACTACCTGAAAGGAGGCTGTAGAGAGGGGGTGGTGGTCTCTTCTCCCAAGTTACAGATGATAGGACAAGGGGTGATGGCTTCAAGTTGCGCCAGGGGAAGTTCAGGTTAGATATTAGGAAATATTTCTTTACTGAAAGCGTTGTCAGGTATTGGAATGGGCTGCCCAGGGAGGTGGTTGAGGCACCATCCCTGGAGGTATTCAAGAGAGAAGTTGACTTGGTGCTCAAGGATATGGCTTAGTGTTGGGTGGTGTGGGGTGTTGTTTATGGTTGTTGGGTTTTTTGTGTGGGTGTTTTTGTTTGTTGTTTTTTTTTTCCCATTGGTTGGACTAGATGATCTTAAAAGGTCCCTTCCAACCTAGGTGATTCTGTGAGCAAGGACAAATGGCGTGAGCTGTGGAGCAGGTAGCCAGAGACTGCTTCTCAGTCAGTGCGTTTCTACCTGGTTTTGAGGTTTCAAATTAGGAGCAGAAGCTCTGGCCAGTGGATGCATTGTCTGTATCTTCTGGGATGTGGTGGTGCCGTTGGTTCTTCAGCTTTTCCATCACTTAGAAGACGGCCATCTCTTCTTTTCCTTTTATCTCACCGTTCTCCTGGAGATGAGGCCTGGCTTGTGCGTTTCTGTCACCATTGGCCACGTCCCACTATTTTTTGACGAGAGCCTGCACCTCAGCGTTGCGCTGTTGTGGTCCACTCTGGCATCATACCTTTTTGTTCCAGATGGTGCTTTTGAGGCAGTCTGCCACCGCCACACGCGTTGAGAAGCTGCCTGCAAAGGTTTCTCACTGTGGCTGCTTGTTTTGCCTCCCTGAACAGCAACCTTCTTGTAGAACAAGGTATGGAGGAAGGTGTCCTACCTGCTCTGTCACTTGTTGTTTGATGTCCTGGGTCTGGAGTGGCTCCTTATTTCTCTCCTTTATCCCTCCCCTTGCTGTGCGGTGGATGACTCTTCTCTCTGCTTTCTGTACCCCTTCTCCTTGGCACCGGGACACTCTAGATGCCCACGTAGCTCTGAACCGTTGGGTTATGGCTAGTCTCTCTCATCAACTGAGTCACAAAAGGGGTTTCTGAAACTCGACTGTAGCTTAAATAGGGCAAAGCACTATTTCTTTCTTCTTATATAATGTCATGTTTGTTAGGCTTGACTTAACTGCAACTGGTCCACCCAAAACTATTGAAGTGATTTTGAGCAGCAGTTTCTATCTGTTCAGGTTGTGCTCCCAGGCACTTAGGTGCAGCTCCTGAAATGAAAGATTTCTGGTGTGCCCAAAAGCAGCGGCGAGAGCTATTTTAATGTGGTCGCTTCTCTGGCTTTTCAATGGAGAGTTGGGCTCAGGTCTGCTGTGAAGTAATATTAGAGTCCATGGAGCATGAGAAACTGTGTTTGTTTGTGGGTTACAAATGAAGACCTGTCAAAAACCTTTTTAAGCAGAGACAGAAGTTTTCTTTTTCATGATACATTTAACTTAAAGGCTTTGCCTCCCGAGGAGGCTTGGCTCTTCTCTTTCTCCTTTTCTATGAGTTTGCAAAAAATCTGCTTGGCAAAAGCTGGTCTTTTTCTTTACCTCTGCCTCCCTATACATTTAGTGGGGTGCTTGGATTCTCTGTGAGGTGCTCTTGCTTCTGGAAAACAGTGTAACGAGGAATCAAGGGGATGATGAGCACTGGGAGAGAAGGGGAATGGGACATGGTGCTTGCTGCAAGTTCTACACCAGCTTCTTATGGGAAAAGGGTGCAGGTTGTCTCCATTGATTTGGTGTCAAGACGTGTTTTTCAAAGGGTAAATGCGTTTATAGGATTTCTGTCCTTTTGTTCTAAGAACTAGGACATAGTTCTTGGACACGAGAGTTTGCTAGAAGAGTGTCACGTCAGTTCTTCATCAATGTGTTTCATGTTGCAACCCCATTCCTAGGTGTGCTATGCAGGTGACGTATGAAACAGGGTATTGCTCATTGCCATCCACTGTGACTGAACATTTAATTTAGAGCAGGCTCCTCTGGACAGGCATTGGAAAGCTGCTTTCAGGCACCATACCCCACCTAGTATTCTGTTTGCCATGCATGGGAAACTGCTGTGGGCCACGTTGATCAGGAGGCTGGAGCCTATGACTCTCCTATGAAGATAGGCTGATAGAGTTGGGGTCATTCAGCCTGGAGAGGAGAAGGCTCTGGGAAGACATTATAGACACTTCCAGAACTTAAAAAGGGCCTACAGGAAAGATGGAGAGGGACTCTATCAGGGAGTGTGGTGATAAGACAGGAGGTAATGATTTTAAATTGGAAGAGGGGAGATTTAGATGAGATATTAGGAAGAAATTCTTTGCTGTGAGGGTGGTGAGGCACTGGAACAGGTTGCCCAGAGAAGCTGTGGCTGCCCCATCCCTGGAGGGGTTCAAGGCCAGGCTGGATGGGGCTTGGAGCAACCTGGTGTGGTGGGAGGTGTCCTTGCCCAGGGCAGGGGAATTGAAACTCCCATGAGGTTGAAGGTCCTTTCCAACTCTAACCATTCTGTGATTCTATGTCTGTGCCATCCTTTTGAGCAGCTGAAACATCTGCCTGGCTGTGAGTTCAGAAGTACAATACAACCAGACACATACAGAATATGAAGGGGTAGTCAGAGTTGATGGGATTTCATCATTATTTTTTTTTCCCTTTTGTGCACTTGCTCCCCTGGCTCCAGGGTTGTCTTAAGACGTTTGTGGGGAAGATAAGAAATTGTCACAACCAGTGTTTTTGTACAAGCTCAGAAATGGGAACAGCCATTTCTGCACATGCAGGTTAAATAAAATGGGGGGATAAGAGATGCCAAGACATGGGCTGGTGGGTTTCAGCCTCAAGGCAGGGAGGTCTCCTCTGGTTTAGGTTCTTCTGCACCATCCCTGTGGGGAGGATTCACACCTTTGTTTTCCTCCTGTTTAGAGCAGCCTTTCATTACCATGCTTGGGGAAAAATGGTGCATTTCGTAGCCTTCCCAGCCTTTCTTAAGCCAATTGGCTGTCATGATGTCCTACGAATAACAAGCAGAGGTGTTTTAGGGAGGGAGATGTTCGTCTCTAGGTGTTCAGCTACCTGGAATAGTTTCTCCCCTTGAAGGTGGGACAAACTAATAGCATTACTCTGCTCCAGCTGAGTGCATCTTGTTTCTAATTAGCAAGGGATCTTTGGTAGGAGACTTTTCTTGCCACAAGCTGCCAACCCCCTGTGTGCCTTGCTGCTGTGCCATGGTCTGCTGCTGCTCCTTGGGTCCCAGGTGGGATTGGGGCTCTGGTGGGGCCAGCAGGTGTCAGAAACTCAGAGAACTGCCAAGTTGTACCCAGTAGGCACCCTGGCAGGGGGGTGATGAAGAGGAAGAAAATAGAGGATGAAGAAGAGGCGCTGCATGGCATTCATTGAAAAAAAACATCTGCCTGTGAGTACCAAAGGACCTCACTTGCAGAGAAGGAGAAACAGCATGCTCTTGAGTGTTTGGAGGTTTTAGCAGTCCAGTGGGAGTCCCTGGAAGGGAAATGGTAGTGACGACACATGGTGGTGACCTGAAGCTCAGAGAAGTGGTGAAATGAGGAGGCTTTAATGAAGAAACTTGTTGTTCTGTGGGTGTTGCACGTCTTTAGTTTGTTGCAGATCCAGCTGTTTCTGCATCTATTTGCATGAATTATTTCTTAAGTGAAAGAGAGGTCAGTAGCGGGGGAAACTGGATCCTGCCCAGCTGTCCTGGCAAAAGAGTGGTTCCTGGAAGAGAAGGCTCTGGCTTCTCCTCATCCATGTAGGACAATGAGCTGGAGTTAGTTGAAACAATAGCCACAGGTTTGATATCCTTGGCAACGTGTGTGGCCGTATATTTCACCACCTGCATGAGGTCTGTCGCAGCTGAGCACCAAGATTTAAAATAACCCAGATAAAATAACACAACAGAAGATGACAGCTCCCTCCAAACCCCTGGGACTGACCCACAGTCCTGCTGAAAACTGACTGCAGTCAGATAGGATGGAGTCAAACCAGCTGAAATAGCAGCAATTTGCATCCCTTTAGCACATCTGACACTCAAAGTTAAATGGATCCTGCTTTAAAATGAACTTAAACCTGAGCTGGCAGGAAAAGCTCAGCCAGATACGTGTCCTCCCCCTTCCTTCAAGGCTGTTGTGTGCAAATCTCCAGGAAGACTGGCAAGGCTGTTGCCCAGGGCACTTAGGATGACCTGGAGAGAAGATCCCTTCTTTCCTTTTCTGTGTTCAAGGATAAACCAAAGTCTCTCCTAAGGAAGCTGCACCACTGTAAAACAAGACTGGGTGTGTTCCTGCAACTCCTTCTTCAATGAAGGATTAGACAGAGGGATTGAGAGCTGTCGTGAGTTTTCCCTGCCTCAAGTTTCTATTGACATCTTGTTTCTTCCTCACCTTTTTGCCTTGTACGAGGCGTGGGCATCCCTTGGATGTGAAGTCAGGAGACCTGCTCCTGCTGTCCAGCGGCCATATCAGATTGGAGCCCAAGGGGGTGAGGCATGTCCAGGGTTGGCCAGGATGCCCAAGGCAGCATTTCTACTGGTTTCCAGCTCAAGGAGGTACGGGAAAGATGACAAGATAGATTTTGCCCTGGGCAAGTGGACAAGTAGGACTGACTCCCATGCTCCAGCAGCCGTGAGCACTGCTGCTCATGGCCAGTGCTGTGTGGCTGCCCCTGCTTGATAAGCTCTCCCTTTTCCTTTATTTTTTCCCCAAGTCTCTTTGTTCCTGATTTCTGAGTTATTAGTAGAATAGATCTTGCTTCTAGCTTGGTGTACTCCTGTCCCGTGTCCTTTCTCATCCTCATCACCTGTGCTCCCACCAGGTGCTCAGACTGCTTGAAACTGTCTTTGGGGCCCTGGTGCTCACAGACATGTTTGATGGTTGCTCCCTGTAGATCATATCATGTTATTTGCTCCAATGGTGAATGTGGGATCTCAAACATTTCCCCCCTTTTCCTTGCTGTGTTCTTCCAGGAGAGATTTCACCTCAGGAAGCTTGCTTGGTTTGGGCTGTATATTTTGGGTTGGCATGTCGAAAGTGCTTTCATTTAACAGATCTTTCATCAGAGTCAATTTTTCTATTGCTTTTTCCCTTTGGGTGTGCTTGGGGGAATTTATTCTTTTTAACAGGTTTATTCCAGTGTCAGGTATTAAAAGGCTGGGAGGACCCTTTGATTTGATGCCCGGAAAATGTATTTGGTCTGTGAGAACCTGACAGAAAACCAGGAATCATTATGAAACCTCTCCCAGACCAACAATCGGACTGGGACCTAACTCCTCCTAGGATTGGGGTGGATGGATGGAAAAGAGAGAAAACTGCAAATTCTTCTGCCCACCTAGCGACAACCTTCTCCTCCCATTTGTTTCACTCTTGGGTCTTCTTCTACTGTCATAGAATCATAGAATGGTTAGAGTTGGAAGGGCCCTTCAAGATCATCCAGTTCCAACCCCCCTGCCCTGGGCAGGGACACCTCCCACCACACCAGGTTGCTCCAAGCCCCATCCAGCCTGGCCTTGAACCCCTCCAGGGATGGGGCAGCCACAACTTTTCTGGGCAACCTGTTTCAGTGCCTCATTACCTTCAGAGGAAAGAATTTCTTCCCAATATCTGATCTTAATCTCCCCTCTTCCAATTTAAAACCTTTACCCCTTGTCCTATCACTACACTTCCTGACAAAGAGCCCCTCTCCAGCTCCTACCACCAGCTAAGTCCTGCTGGTGGTCCTACAGGAACCCTACGGCTGATAAAGGTGCCAGACGTCTCCTTGTGTATTTGAAGCGGTGCCTCTCTAGCTCCTGCAGGTAAGGTGTGCTGGTGGGGTTAGCTCTCTGTGCGTCTGCCGGCTGCCCTTCCTATTTCTGGTGGAGCTGTACTGGTGCTATCAGCCCTAGCGGGATCTGTAGAAATAAGCACTTTTTCAGCTCGCCTTGTGAAGGCGTGAAGACAGCGATTTCACTCACAGAAAATGTGTGAGCTGAATGAAGTCCTTGTATTGAGGACTAAGGAAATGGGGGCACGGAGACAGGATTATTGTTTTATTATTTTATTTTTTTTTTCAGCGCTATTTTGCCCTTATTTCTCCATTATGCCCCTCGAGTCTCAATTTCCTCATAAATGGAAGTAGAAGCAGGGTGGTTTTGGTTTGGTGATTTGGTTAAATCTCTGGGAGGGATTAAACAGAGAAATACCTCCATACATCTCCCTTGTAGCTGAGAGCAAATTTCACCACTGATTCCAGAGCTTCTGAAAATGGCTTTGTCTGAAAATGAATTTTGGCCTCTCAAAGTTCAAACATTTATCCTGAGCCAGAAATATACACAGATTTGCTCTCTAATTTAATAAAGTCATCCAAATAATATGATTTCTCCCATAACCATCGTTTATGTTTCACAGCAAAATGATAATGAGAAAGTCATTAGAAGTAATAAACAAAACAAAACCCACACAGCGAATCCTTCACCGAGCCTGACTGATGGGAAGAAGAGGAGCATTTGGATCTTAGGCCACGTAATGTTTGCTGGCTGCAGCTGTTTTGAAGTAGATGAGTTCTTGAAACATTACTTTTGCTCCTTGCATTTTAATGGGCTTTTGCTGCCGGAGCAGGTTGGGCACTAAGGGTGGACGGGAGCAGGTCTGCAGTGAGGGTTAATACTGCTCCAAGTTGGCATTTTTCTTCTTTCACCGCTTGGATGTTGGCTACAACTGATGATTTACAGGCCCCATTCATTCCCTCAAATCCTCCTTCTTTATCATGACTTCGACAAGGTGCTTTTGCTTTGATTTCCTGGCTAAGACTTGAACCCAGCGTCCGTTGAATGTGTAGGGAGCAAGAACCACATCAAGATATCAGAACTCCCCTCTCTCTTTTTTATTTATAACTGTATGGGCACCTTGGGCTGCAACCTGAGTATTTGTTTTTGGGTTAATCCTCATCTTGGTGAATTTTCCTTTGACTTCAGTGGGCATGCTTCGATAGCTCTTTAATAGCCTTTATCGTTGCTATATCTCCCCTCTGGTATCCTTTTCCTACCCGACTGTGGCCCTCAAGGACACAGTTCAGGGGCAGATTTGGCAGTGTTAGGTTTATGGTTGGACTCAACGGTCTTAAAAAGTCTTTTTCCAACCTAAACTGTGATTCTGTGACTATGTTGTTCTCCCCGCTGTGAAGTTGTTCCAGATGGGGCCATGTGAGGGGCTTGGTTGGTATCACCTTAAATTTGGGATACCGGGAGGACAAAGCAGAGGTGACCAGAGGGATGGTGTGCTGGTGGTGGGGGTCTGCTCCCACTGCTCGTGCCGGGGGCTGATGCCATGCGGGGCGGTGAAGCCCTGCCTGCCTCCAGCACAACACTTCCAGAGATGACGTCGGTGGGGTGAGTTGGCTGACACTGTTACGCTGTTCCAGCTCTGGCATTCGTTCTTTTTGGCCCAAAATAGCTCACATCTGTTGCTGTTGAGTGTTCGTTCGCTACTTCTCATCCAGGCTTTGGGGGAGGGATAGAACCTCAAGAACAGCCGATATCTGGTGGTTTATTGGGGCTGTTGGGCTTTCTTATGCGTCTTATTCATTGGCTCTCTGATTTTTGCCTTTTGTTGATTTTTGTGCTTTCAAAATCATGATGAAGGTGCGTGGGCTCAGCATGAGTCTATTTTCTTTCATTTTAAACACAGCAAGGTGAGCTGCTTTTCTGTCCAGAGTCAGGTCTGTCAACGGGACATGCTGAAGGCACCCATGGATCTTTCAAACCACGCACGTTCCCCAGCCGTGGCCGCTGTACCCACTCTTTCCATTTAGCTCCTGTGCTTAGGGAAAGCATCCTCCTCACAGCTGGAGGATGCAGTGTGCCACAAGCTGTGAAACTCTGCATCAGGATGAAATGACCCCTCCTTAAAGCTTGCTTTTCTGGCTCCCACTTGAACTCTCCTTATTTTTAGTGCTGGCTGCTGTTTTGTTGTAGTCTGTTGACCCTCCCCAGATACTGGGTAGTTCCGACGTGTGCATAAAGGTTAAATCCTCTGCCTTTCGTGAAACTCAAAAACGGAAGGGTTGAGTTGCCCTTCTCTTTGTTGTGTATTTTGAGGGATCGTGTTGCTTTTTGCTGTTTGTCTAGAAAGCCTGCGGGGAAGGGGGCACTGGGAGCTGGGAAGGGGATACTGGAAACAACAGGTTTGGCTTAGCCAATGTAGGAGTTCCAGGGGGGGAAATGAAGGGCTTTTCTTCTGTCCACCTTTCTCCTCTCCTGCTGTCCTCTGACCCTCATCCCTGGGCTTCACCGTTCTCGCTCCCAGAGGAGCCCAAAGGGCTGTTTGTGGCACTGGTGACACTGAGGCAGATGTGCTGAAGCTCCTCCAAGCCAGAGGCTGCCTGTGTGCCTCCCCCTCTGCTCCTGTCCAAGAGGGTTAATGAGTCCTTAGTTTTCGACCCTCCTTCTCTGGCCCTGAGATGAGTGCTAGCAAGCAGCTCCTCCAATTAAAAACAAAACAAAAAACAGAAGAAACTCTGCTGGCAGAAGGTTTCAAAGAGCGTGTCTTGTGCATTGCTCTTTTCATGTTGTATAGTTCCTGTCGGGGCTGATGAACTAAATGATGCAAAACCAGAGCTCTAACAGCTCTTTTTACCTTCCTTTGAAAAAGAAATAGTCCATCCAAGCCGTCCCTAGACAAACCCTTGCCTGCTGACATTTCATATATTGCTTTTTCAGGGTCCTCTTCGCTTCCTTCTTGCTTGCACTGTGATCTCCCTCCTCTCACCTCTGAAAAGCAAATCTGTTTTAGTTTTTAATCTTTGCAAAATGGTTTTAAAAATAATAAATGAAAACCAGAAGAAGATGTGCATGTCCTAGAGCTGCACTCTAGGTTCTTCTGACCTAGAGTGGTCAGAAAGGAGAGAGCTGCATTGGCTTTTGCTCGCTTTTCCTACCCAGATACGCTGTGAACAATCGGCTGTGGGATTCTCGGGCAAAACCACTGAGTGGAGAGAAGGGTCCCCAGAGGAAACAGATCTCCCCTTCTCCTATTGCTCCACTCCCTGACAAAGAGTCCTTCCCCACCTCTCCTGGAGCTCCCTTCAGATCTTGGAAGGCTGCTCTAAGGTCTCCCCGGAGCGTCCTCTTCTCCAGGCTGAACAGCCCCAGCTCTCTCAGCCTGTCTTCATAGCAGAGGTCCAGCCCTCTGAGCATCTTTGTGGCCTTCTGCCAGCAGGTCTTTGTCCTTCCTGTCCAACATGAGTTTCCCCCAGACCATTGAGAGCTGCTTCCAGCATGGGTGGTTTTTTTTCAGCAGCCTGCTTTCGGCAGAGAGCTGCTGAGTGCGTGAAATCCACGCTTGGGGAAAAGCTGAAATGCCCAGAGCCATGCGTGTTAAAAATTAGCTGCTTCATGTTTGGAGAGCAGGTCTTCATCTGGAGGTGTATGAATTTGTGTTTTCCAAGAGACTGAGCCTAAGGATGCTTTTGCCGATGTACACCTGCTGTATCAGGGAAAAGTAAAGTGAGATTGTTGTCCTGTGTTGTCACCTTAGCTGCTTGGATGCACAGCTGTCCCTGGAGAACAGGGTAGCTTGTGTAGGTAACAGGCTGTGCTTGGGCAGAAAACAAAAGGAATCATCACTTGAGAGTGCTGGAGGAGACCCTAGTGGCTTCTCGTGGCTTTGTGGCGAGGTGTAAAACATACATACTTGTAGTTTTCTGGGGATGTCAGAGGCTCTGTAGGATGAACTTTGCGTGTGTCTACAGCATGGAGGAGTTGAGCAAAGCATGGAAATTGCCATTTAAGAGATGCTGATGGAACATGACTGTCTTTTATGGGAAATAAGGGGAATTGACAAATCTGATTTGTTTCATGGCTGCAGGGATGCTTTGTGTATACTGGCAAAAATAAAAGAAGAATTGTAAACCCATCCTTTTTTTTTTTTTTCCTGCTGCCTCTTTTTGATACATTTCTGACAGAAATGCCAATGCAAGAGCCTGCTTTACCTAAAATCCCTGCTGGGGTGTTACTTGGCACCATCCACCATCGGAGCAGGATCCACCCCAGAAAGAGGAGCTCCCTTTTGCAGGAAGGGTCTTGAGTCTTTGCTGGATGATGGAGCAGCCGTGTTTCCCTGCCTGGCTTTGTGACCCCTCACAGGGATGTGGCAGCATCCCTAGCCTAAACATCCACCCTGGGAAAGGGCCTGGCATCACTCTGAAGGCAATTCTCATTCAGCAAAGGGTCATTTGGAAATAGTCAGTCATCAGGCACTTATGGATCTTTCAGGCCCCTTTCTCTCCCTAATAATCCCACCTCTTGGGGAGGTATTGATTCTCCGCTGTTGGCTGCCTCTTGGTATTCTGTGGTCCATTTTTGTCTGCGTAAATCGCTGCGCTGTCATTTTCCCGCAGCAATTACCTACTCTTGATTTCTTTCATCCCAAGTCCTTTGCCAGCGATCTAAACTCTGTATTGACAAACCACCCTGGAAAAAAAATAGAGAGGGGTCGGGCTTTGGGAAGAAGTTTTACACAACAAAAAAACTTTAGGAAGTGTTTCCCCTGGCGTGTGATTCTCAAAGGTGCTCAGTCGGTCATGTTTAACTTTTTGTGGGTTTTTTTGGGGGGGCTTTGTTGACATCCAGTGTGAGGAGGTGGCTGTGGTCACCTACCCTGCCAATGTGATTTTTTTTTTTGCTCATGCTGGAAATTGTAGGGCGTTATTTGTCTTGCTGCTCTGCAAAGGTTCAACCTGAGCTGTCCTCCATCCTTCACTGGGAATGACCACCCATTTGTGTGAGCTGTGGCTCTAGGTACTAGAGAGGTACTAGACCAAGTTAGACCAGAGACAGGTGTCAAGCAAGCTGTGCTTTGGGTAGACAAAACCCCAATGTGCATGGTAATGCAGACCAAAATCAACAGCTGTGTTTACCTGGCAGTTTTGGGGCCCAAACTTCCATATGTTGTTGTTCTGAGGAGCTTGGGTCTGCACGTGGTTGCAGCAAGGCTTGAGCGTTGATCTAGAAAACAAGGTGGAAAGCTGAGGAGATGCCTCTTCTCCGACAGAAGCAGTTAGGATCAGTCAGCAGGGGTTTTATGTCACTTGCTCTTGCTGTCCCTTGTGCTATTAAGCCGGTATTTTGCATGCTTGGAGGTCATTCCAGCTTGTCACCTGAGATGGTGGCTCTGCTTCGGGCAACCTGAGAGATCCTGCAAGCAGCTGGGTGAGATGCTGCCAGCCGTTGCGTGTGGGGACAGGGTTTGTCAAGCGTGGGAGGTGTCAGACCATGGTTCTGCAGAACGGGGCTGTGCAGGGGTGCACTGGAGACTTGGGAGCTCATAGACCCAGCAGTATCACAGGCAAAAAAGACAGGCAGCTTCCAAGCTCCATGATCTGGTTCCGTTTCCAGTTGGAATTATAAGGGAAAAGGCTGAAAATGCCTTTAAAAGATGAAAACAGAGATTTGTGTTGACATTTCTAGGTCCCAAGAGCCACCAGGGAGAGTAAATGCCCGCAAACACACATTTCAGAGGCCTTTTGTGCCACAGCACATTTTCCTAAAGACACAGGTAAAGAGGTAGGCAAAAAAAAAGATGGTGATGAAGATCTCGGTGCATCGGCTATGAGCTTCCTCCCAATTTCCAGGAGGTGGTCCTTTAATTCAGGGGTTACGCTTCAGCCACCTGAGGAGGGGTGGAGATTTGGGAATCAGTCCTCAGTGATTCTTATTTTTTTCTTTCCAGACGGATGAAAGTTGAAGGAAACAGTGATGTTACAGCAGCGAGGGGCTTCCTTCGGCCCCGTCTGCTGCGGCACAGAACCTGCAGCCCCCCAGAAGGGGCAGGTGCTGGACTTAACCTGGCACAAAGTCACCCTTCCAAACTTGAAGGCATTTTGTTATTAAAGCGGCATGCCTGGCCGATGAGGGCTCTGGCTTGAACAGGATCCCCATCGTAGTAGAGAATAAATTAAAAAGTCAACTGGCCGCGGCCGCCTGAGGAGCGCCGGGCCCAGAGATAGGGCCAGAAGTCAGATAACAAACAGTGTCCAAAACTGCAGCGCCTGGTGCAAGGCGTGAAATTAAAACCTTTTCTGCCTCCTCCTGCATGCTGTAACAAAACCGCTCCTGCCACAGTCTGCCAGCAGCAGGAGTGAAGAGGAGAATAATTAAATACGTGGAGATTTTTTGCATCTGAGGGGAGGGATGACGCTTCTCAGCCATGGACCTTGGCGCTTTGGTCCTGTGGCTGGGCTAAAGCTGGGAGGGTCTGTTAGATGTTCTGCCTTCTGCCTGCCTCCGCTACCCACAGGTGGGAGGAACAGTGGAGGGGTTTTTGGCTGGTTTGTTTGCTTGTTGCTTTTTTCCTCTGAATTTGCTCCCTCCACCTTCCCTTCTGGGCTCAGCAGCAGCCCTGGGATGTTCCAGTGTCGTATCGGCTCTTCTCTCCCCAGACCTCAGGAAGGACATCTCTCTGGAGCTTACCAGCCAGGAGTGTGATGGAGAGGGCAGCACTTTTTAATCAAAGTTACATTAGGTGAAGCTTATGTTATTCACTCTGCTTTATTGCAGCTATTTTTACATGGGGGTTAGAAGTTAATACTACTCAGTGAGCGTGGTTTTGCGGAATTCTGGCAAGCACCAAAATCCATCAGCAGATACAGAGTAGGAAAGAGCCCAAGAAAAAAAAATAAACTCAGTAGCTGAACTGAAAAAACTTTTCAGTTTTTTCGACCAAAGAAAAGACCAAACAAATCCAAAAATTAGACTCTTGATAATAGAGGGGTCTGGTCTGGAGGGGCAAAATCCAGGCAGGTCCATCAACTGTAATCAGCAGAAGGGCGAGCTTTTGCAATCAGCGCAGAAAGGGGAGCGAGAGCCATAGCAGGAGGGCTCGAGGGGCTGTGGTGTGGCAGGGTTGGTTATTCCCTGCTTTGGCAAATGAGTCCTGGCCCTCCCCCAGGGTCCTCGTCCGCAGCCAGGGTCGCTGTGATAAGGCTTAGTCTGATTCTGGTGTGGAGTGACATCGGCACTGCAGAAACGGCTCTTGACTTGCAGCCCGTGTCTCAGAGTGAATTTATTTCAGCAAATAAGGCTTTGCAGGGTTGGGTGGATTTGGGGTTTGGTTTGTGGTATGGGTGTTTGTTGTGTTATTCTGTTCTTTTCCTCCCAGGTAATGCCAAAGGTTTAAGCCATGCTAATTCCTTGGCCCTGGCAAGGATGCTGGCATCTCCTCTGCTGGTTGACAAAAGACGTCATGAACTGAGAGAGGAAAGCAGGGATTTGTCCTTTCCAGAAAAAGACCAAAATGCACCTTTTTTTCTTTCTGTTTTCTCTTTTCCTCCTTTTTCCTGTTCTTTAACACAGAGATCCCTTGATGGAAAGTGCTTTCCATGCAGGTGCTTTCTAAGCCTTTCCTTAGTGCATTACCCCCACAGAAGATGCTATGGTGAGGCTGTAGGACCCAATTGCCCTGGTTCTTGTGGTGTTCCCAGGGGCGTTCAGTGACAGAGGCCCCTTTACAAACAAAAGGTCAATCTGATATTGAGTGCTTTTATAATAGAACACCAGATATTCCTAAAAACCACTTGTGGTATTTTTCAAATCCACTTGACACAATCGGTGTCACAAATTTTTGGCTTTGACCCCTCTTCTGTTGCAACTTCACAGTGTCCTGGGTCGGTTCTTTGGGCTGTATTGCAAAGGCGAGTTCCTTCAGCAACACTATTAGAAATCAAAGGGAAAAATTGTTTGCCTTAACATAGAGTTACGAAGCCTCAATCAAGTGCACAGAGTTGCAGCAAAAAAACCCCATTGTCATTGCCCCAGAAGCTGAAAAGGTCAAGGGGAGAGGCTGCAAGCTGGGAAGGGTGTGAGGAGACACCTGGAGACCACTGGTGTTGAGCAAGGAGCTGGGGACATCCGTGTTGCTTGTGGCTTGGGACATTCCTGCTTGGCTGGGGACTGGTTCTGGTTGTGTTGTGGTATGGAAGTGGGGGGCGATTTGGTTTTGCTACCATCCCTCTCCAAACCAAGGTTAGGGAGTAGTCTGAAGGGGAACTTGGTGACTTTTTGAACTCTTCAAGAGGCTTTCTGCTGGCTGGAGGGGAGGTTTGAAAACCCAACAATGCCAAATGCAGCCCAGGGCTGCAGAGCGGGACTGCTGGAGCTGAAGGAGCTTCTGAGAGTGACAGGAGAGGGCTCTCAAGGCTAGATGCAATGTCTGTGCTCTTCCCCTGGCTGTTAGTGTAGAAGTCCTTAAGGATATCCTCTGGAGCTCTCATGGAGCGTGTTAAATATTTAGGATGATGTTTAATGTAGCATCACTGAGCTATGGCATTATAATTACTCGCCTGTATTGAAGTTTACACACAAAGCTTTCCTGTAAGCAGAGAGTGCCCCTGGCAAAGGTTTGAACCCTGGTTGGGGCAAAGAGTGTGATGAGGAGGGCTGAAGGGAGGAGGCAGGTCTAGGAGTTCATAATGAGCATCTCTGTGGAAAGTCTGAGCCAGGGGTCCTTTCAAAGGGGAAAGAGGAGGGGGAGCCTCACACAGTGACCACCTTGTGCTCCCATGAAGAGTAATGTGCAAGGGATAATGAGCTCGTGGCTGTGGGGTTAAGCCCTTCCTCTGCCACAGGTAGATCTACCCAGCAAGGTCGCTTAGGGACGAGACGTGTGGTTGTATCTCAGGTTGAGTGCTCTGGGTGGGACTTTATTCCTCCGACTTCAACCTAGAAATGAGCACTATGAAAGAAAAACTGGTGGTTTTGGCTTATCCCACCCCTTGTTCTCAGCACTAAGGACAAGTGTGCTGGCTCTTCCATGTGGTAGTGGGTGCAGATACCCATGTCCTAATAGGCAGAGAATGGGTAGTGGCGTGGGAGAGGCTGGGAGGAAAGTATCTAGGTAGTCTCTGAAAACCCATCCTGGTGTTTCTGGGTGTTTTGCGTTGCTCTTGGGGATGAGAGGTTTAAGGAATAAGAGAGAAAAGGAAAAAGTTGTTACTTTTAATGTGAGGATGCATCAGAGCTTTGTCCAACATGATTGTTCTGTGGATCCCCTTGATAAGCTGAGATTTTGAAAACTGCCATCAAAATTTGGCTGATTTTGCTGTAACTTAACCAATGGGGTGATCAGCCCTGATAGTGTCCTGTGCTGATGTTCTGCTGTACCTTCTGCACCTCACTCTGCTTCCACTGCCTCGTTACAGCCTCAGACTTTGTCGAGGCTTGAAAGGTGTCCCCAGCTCCTGTTTGGGTTGTTTCTTGGGGATTTAGACGCAAAAAAAAATCAATTTCATTGCTTCAGTAGCACAGTGGTGTTCATCCTGCCAGTAACAGGTATATAAAGCTGTGGTGTGCAGTTCCTCCAGGGTATTGACTTGGTGCCTGCTCGTTCTGGGGCCACCTCTTCAGAAGCAGCTCCTGCAGCCTTCATTTAAAACGGGGAGACTGTGTGTCAGAGCGTGAATCAATCTGCTGTGCTTTGGTGGCAGGGTTTGTAACGTCCTAGCCTTGTAAACACAGGGTGGTAATGTTATTCCCTAAATACATCCAGTTTAGCTTATCCCCATCTCCAGACTATATAAGCGGAGGTATGATGAGTCAGGTCAGTGCTGGCTGATGGCATTTGTGGTGTAACAGCATCATGCTGAGCAAGGTGCCCTACCCTTCTCTACTGGGGACTGCTTTTTGCCAAACTGAGTCACTTGAAGGTCTTTGAGGTCATGCCAGCAGGTTGAGGTTGACCATTGCCCATGCTGATGTGCTTCATTCAGAGTTTCAAATCAGCTGTAGGAGAGCTTGGGCTGCAGAGCACACACCTTGGCTTTGGAGCGTTTTGGCCTTTGCTTTCCTGGGGCTCCTCTATGGTGAAGGGGATAGGGAGGGAAATTCAGGTGGGCTTGGAAATTTGAGCTCCCCTAAGACTGACAGTAGGTTCCTGCCAGACATCAGCCATAAGCTTCTGATGGTGACGACAAGGAGGTGAGCAAAGGTGAGAAACAGTGAAAGAAGAGAGGGGAAGCCTTGATTTATTTGTAACCGCCGTGAGTTTTGTTTAAGTTTGTAACCTGTAAATCGGTGATGCTTAAGAAACAAAGTTGGGCCGATAATCCATTTTGTCAGCTGTGAATGAGGGCAAAGCTGAGGGGAGAGGAGAAACAAAGTGACCCATGTGAAAAGAATAGACTTAACCCCATTCCTCAGGCGAGGTCTGGGGGGATTAAGCTGGATTTGTGCCTGTTTCCCACCATGCAGATGCTACCCTGAGCTGAAGGTTTTTGGCCTAGAGTGAATGAAAGAAATCCCAAAGCATCGCTCCTCTAATTCACCCAAATGTGCCAGTCAATGCAGCCGGTGAGCTGAGTCCTCTGGGAAAATCCTTTTCATTAGGAGCCCTGCTAGATGGGGAACCAGGACGACATGAACACGATCATCTCAGCTGATGCACTGAGATCCCAGTCAGGATTAAAGAAAGAAAAAAATAAATAATAAAAAAAAAGCTAACTGAAACAAACCAGCCCAGAACTCAAATGACTCAAAGAGCTTTATTGCTGCAAACAAGCCCTCTAGATTTTAATCACAGCTTGGAGGGCGTGTTGGTGACCAGGAGAGGAGGAGAAATGCCCCCATGATGTGGCTACACAGCTGCACCCGATGGTTTACATCCCCTTACTCCGGGTACTCAGATGAGCAACCCCTAACATGGGATACTCCTGCAGCCGAGTTTTGCCTCTGGAAGGAAATTAGCTGGAGAACTGCAAAGCAAGAAGAGAAGTACCTTGGAAAAACATGTTTCAGAGCCGCCTTTTCCCACTGCCTGCGTGGAAACTCTCAGCCCTGCCGAGGGCAGTGCTGGGAGCAGATCTGTCCATTCTTTCCTCAGGGAAGGATCTAAAACTTATAATTTAATGCCAAAAAATGACAGCCACAGTAAAGTTACCAGGTGTGTGATGCTTTATAATTTCCCCTACCGGTAGCCGGAGGCAAGGATTACTTGCCTCTCTCTCTCTGTCCTCTAGAGGCTGATGACTTTATTGGCCCTTTTCGTGCTAACATTGCTTTTCCACTTCACAAATAACTGCTGTGTGGGTCTGCATGGTTAGCATTATCTTGGTGAATTCAGAGCATTAATTCTCAGTCTGTGTTTGGCTTTGAAGGCTGTTCTTTTGTTATTTCCAAGCTGAACATCAGTGTCTGGTCTGACATGAGGTGCTTCTTCCCTTCACAAACCTTACTGTGTTCCCTCTTGCCCCTTTTCCCCTCCTTTTGAGGCAGGTTGGCTCCTGATGCTCCATGCTCAGACACTTTCTTTTGGGACCACGACCTTATTCACGATGTATCTCAGTGCTCTTGCACAATTTTTCCTTCCAGCTGTCTGAGGCCCCCAATCATGTCATCATGAAAAGAGTTGAGGATCGTGGGTAGTATGCACAAAACAACAAGTAGAATTGCAGCCTTGGACTCCAGGAGAGCTAACTTTGACCTCTTCCCAAAACTGCTTGAAGAAATCCCATGGGTTAGGGCTCCCATGGAAGGTAGGGGTGTTTCAAGAGAGCTGGTTAGTATTCTCCAAGCTCAGGATCAGTGCATCCCTAAGACCAAGAAATTGGGCAGGAGACCTGCATGGTTGAGAAGGTAGCTTCTGGAAAAGCACAAGTGGAAGAAGTTTACAGGTCATGGAAGAAGGGACTGACTGGTTAAGAAGATTGCAAGAATGCCATTAGAGTATGTAGGGATGAAACAAGGAAAGCCAAGGCCTCCTTGGAATTAAAATTGACAAGGAATGTCAAAAGTCAACAAGGACGGTTTCTTCAAGTATATTGGAGGCAAAAGGAAAACTAGAGAAAATGTGGATCTGCTGCTGTGCTGTGGTGACAGAGGATGCAGAGAAGGGCAGAGTTACTGAATGCCGCCTTTGCTTCAGTCTTTACTGCTCAGGCCAGCCCTCAGGAGTCCCACAGAGGAGGGACACAGAGGTTACAGAGAAAGTCTAGATGAAGGAAGACTTCCTCTTGCCTGAGGAGGATCAAGTTAGTGATCAGTTAAGTAAACTGGATATCCACAATTCCATAGGTCCTGATGGGATGCACCCACAGGTGCTGAGGGAGCTGGCAAAAGTCATTGCGGGGCCACTCCCCATCATCTTTGAAAAGTCCCAGAGAACAGGCAAGATGCCCAAGGACTGGAGGAAAGCCCATGTCACTTCAGCTTTTAAAAAGGGCAAGCAGGAAGACCCAGGAAACTACACACCAGTTGGCCTCACCTCCATCCCTGGAAAGGTGATGGAACAGATCATTCTGGGTGTCATCTCAAAGCATGTGGAGACAAAGAAAGCTATCAGAAGTAGTCAGTATGGATTCACCAAGGGGAAATCACGTCAGACTAATCTCATAGCCTTTTACAATGGTATGCCTGGATGGATGAGGGGAGGGCAGTCTGCCTTGACTTCAGCAAGATTTTCGACACAGTCTCCCACAGCATCCTTAGAGGTAAGGTTATGAAGCGTGGATCAGATGAATGGACAGTGGGGTGGATTGAAAACTGGCTGAAAGACAGAGCTCAGAGAGTCGTGATTAGCTCGGGGAAAAAGACCTGGGAGGCCTGGGGGGAAACGGGATGNACAACAGGATGCCCAAGAGCCAGCAATGGGCCATTGTGGCCAAGAAGGCCAATGGCATCCTGGGGTGCATCAAGAAGAGTGTGGCCAGTAGGTCAAGGGAGGCCATCCTGCCCCTCTGCTCTGCCCTGGTGAGGCCCCATCTGGAGTACTGTGTCCAGTTCTGGGCTCCCCAGTTCAGGAAGGACAGGGAACTGCTGGAGAGGGTACAGCAGAGGGTCACAAAGATGATGAGGGGCCTGCAGCATCTCTCTTATGAGGAAAGGCTGAGGGGCCATCTGATAAACGCCTACAAATACTTAAAGTATGGGTGTCAGGAAGATGGGGCCAGTCTTTCTTCAGTGGTGCCCAGTGGCAGGATAAGAGGAAATGGGCATGAACTTGAACATAAGAAGTTCCGTCTAAACATGTATAGGAACTTCTTTCGTTTGAGTGGGGCAGAGCCCTGGAAGAGGCTGCCCAGAGAGGTGCTGGAGTCTCCACCTCTTGAGACATTCCAAACCCACCTAGACGCGTTCCTATGTGACCTGCTCTGGGTGAACTTGCTTTGGCAGGGGATTGGAATGGATGATCTCCAAAGGTCCCTTGCAACCTCATATCATTTTGTGATTCCCAGCTGGGAACAGCCTTGCGGTCAGAAGAAGGTGTGAAAAAAAACCCTAATTGTGCTGTGTGGGGTACGAGGAGCTTCTTCTGCTTAGAGCAGAGGGCAGACTCTGTCCTCAGGGTGCATCCTGCTCATGGAGGCAGGTGGCATTGGGGGTAACAGCAAGACAAAGCTGCTTTGTGCTCGGATGTGGTGTTGTGCTAAGGAAGAAGTTCTCAGGTCAAAGCGTGTGAAGCTGGGGTGTTGTGCGTTGATAAACCCATTTTTGATAGCATCCCTGCTGGCAGAGATGAGGTTGGAGCACGTGGCACGTACGCCGTTCCTTATGCTGCGGCTCTGGGATGCTGCATGAACTGGCAGACTCCATGCTTTCCTTCCCATTTCTTGCTCTATTGGGTCACAAGATTTCCTGTCTTTATGTTGTAATTAGCTTGGGGTAGCTCCTTTGCTGGGTTTTCCTGCTTTAGAGGTTAAAGGACAAGTCATTAAGTCTTCATATATTCTACTTAAAAAAGAATAATATTCCCTGCACGTTCCCTTTATATCCCAGGTTGGCAACTGCTCTTTCTGCCTTTGGGTGCTGCAGAGGTGGGGGCAGACGGCAAATTTGGGGTGCTAGCTCTCAGGGGACAGTGGTGGCCAGATGTGCTGGCATCCCTCCTGGGAAGCCGTGCCACGACGCGGTTTGACAGAAACGCTTCGTGCTGGAGTTTGCTGTTTTAACACGAGTGTTTCAGCAAGAGCAAAGCCCTGTGAGGAGACCCGAGCTGAACTGTTATCGATCCTTCCTCCAGTAATAAAGTCATCCAACAGGAAGACAGGGAAATATATATATTATTATTTTTTTTGAATCAGCACAAGCAAGAGCAAAATCTATACGGCTGTGTTGAGAGCAGTACCTGTTTGCGGGCTGCTGCAGGAGTTTATTTTTGATGGATCTTTGGGACTTACAAATCCCAGACTTCAAAGAGGCATTTTCTTTCTTATTTTTTCTGAGAACAAATTACTTGCTCCACCTATGGTCAGAAGTGAGCTGCTCGGTGCTGTGAAAGGCACTTTTAGCTTTTCTACCAGAACAGGGGGATAAACAAGAGGTAAAAATAAATAAATAAGCTGGTCTATCGGGCAGATTGCTATCTGCCTGGCTAAAATGGCAGTGCAAGAGACAGGGGGAAGAAAGGTGATCCCCTTTAAAGGAAGACCTGTTGGAATGGGTCCAGTAGAGGGCCATGAAGATGATTAGAGGGTTGGAGCACCTCTGCTATGGAGACAGGCTGAGAGAGCTGGGGCTGTTCAGCCTGGAGAAGAGAAGGCTCCAGGGAGACCTTAGAGCAGCCTTCCAGGATCTGAAGGGAGCTCCAGGAGAGATGGAGAGGGACTCTTGGTCAGGAAGTGGAGTGATAGGACAAGGGGGAATGGTTTTATATTGGAAGAGGGGAGATTTAGATGAGATATTAGGAAGAACTTCTTTGCTGTGAGGATGGTGAGACACTGGAAGAGGTTGCCCAGTGAAGCTGTGGCTGCCCCATCCCTGGAGGGGTTCGAGGAGAGGCTGGATGGGGCAACCTGGTGTGGTGGGAGGTGTCCCTGCCATGGCAGGGGGGTTGGAACTCCCTGATCTTGAAAGTCCCTTCCAACTCTGACCATTCTATGATTCTATGAATACACATGCTAGATCAGAGGATCTTTTGAAGGTTCAAGACGGTCATTGAGTGTACGTGGGATAAGAGGAGATAATGAGCAGTCCTGGTGGAGGGTTGATGTGAAAGCAAGTCCTTGGCTGGTTGGGTTGGGCACTGGGTCACTTCTCTGAGGTGGCTCAGGAGCCAGGCTGGCTCAGAGAGGGTTGTGTGAATAGATAAGCATCCACAGATTGCATGTACATATTTGCAGTATAAATGAAGGCAATAGCTAATGATTCGTGGCTATTATTTGAAGGGCCCCACTGTTACAGATTTATTTGTCATTTCTTGTAATAACACCGATGATAATGAATTCATTTGTATTAATGTGGGTGTCGTGGACTTCCGTTGATATTCTGCATTAATTAATGTACCATTAAAAGAAAGTGTCACCCAATTAATATCAAGCCGAAGCAGCGCTGCCAGTGTCCTGTCATTAGGGTTCCATTTGTAATGCATTGTAGTAACGCTCTGCCTTAATGGGAGTCATTTGCAATCCAGAGTGCCACTCCATGGGCTGCTATGGGGGTGCCAGTTTGCACCTCCTGTGGCAAGGATTGCCCAGAAAAATGGATAGGGACAGGCTGCAGTTCAGAGTAACCCTGGTTATTGCCTGGGCTGGGGCACAGCAGCCTGTGCTGCTCCCATCCTCCCCGGGTCTGGTGTAGGTGGCCGCTTCCAGACATCCTTCGTCCCCAGTTTAAAGACCGGTGCATTAACTTAACCCACCTTCTTGACCTCTTCCTGGGTTTAGAAAGTGAAAGTTGGTGACAACAGCAAATAAAATGGGATACANAAAAAAAAAAACAAAAACCCAAAAAAACAACAAAGCAAAACCCCAAAAATACCCCCCAAAACAAACCACCAACCCACAAACAAAAGGATCTGCCCAGTTTATGGTATCACCCCCCAAGCAGAAATCAGGAAAGGGATTTCTTCTCTCGCCCTTTAACGTACGTTGGCTGGTAGCAGTAAATCACACTGGAGACTTGATTTTGCTTCTGAATTTTAATGTAATGGGGAGGAGTAGCAGAAAAAAATCTCACCGGCTGCTGCAGGTCAGGGCTGCCTTTGCTTCCCTGGACAAAAGCTGCCTCGAGAGCAGAGGTAGGAGTGGAGACCTTGGCTGTGGCCACCTGGATCTGCCTGGTTCATGCCCACCGTCTCCAGCGAGACTTCAGCCCAAGGGGCGCCGGGCCATCTGCGGTGCAGACCCTTGCAAAGCGGGAGATTTGCTTCAAACACCCTCTTCCAGCAGGAAGATCACACCAGCAGGAGCAAAGCAGGGGCCATCAAAGCCAGGAGCTTTCTGACTGACAGGTTTTCACATTCTGACTTTCAAATGTCTCGTCAGACCATCTTGGATTCCCATCTGCCACCTCCAAAATTGGGACTGACATAATAGCAGCCGGGGGGAGGGCAGCACAAGCTGCCTCCAAATCCTTGCCCCGGCCCTGCCCAGCTCCTCAAAGGCTGGAGGTGGATAATGGGCAGAAATGGGAGAGAATTGTGGCTTCTCCAGTAGGATTTGGTAGCGGGCACTGAGTTGGTGAAATAGTGGCTGCTTCATCATCCGTTTCTTCTGTCATTTCCCAGGGCAGTGGGAAGCAGTCTGCTTTATAGGGTGAGCCCCATCCTTAGAAGAGCTATGTTTTTTGGTTCAGATAGAGGATTTTGCGTTTACACCTAAAAAACCATATAATATATTGGTTCAAAGCAGTTGCCAGCAATTTGCTCCGTGTCAACCGTCTGTACCTTTTGTTGTTTACTCATCTCCCAACTAACCTCTGTGCTTTCACTCTTCCGGATGATTGGTAAAAACGTCAAAAAATGGACAATGACCTGCAGGTTCCCAGCAAGAATCCGTTAAAATTCGACTTGCATGATAATATTCCTTGTTTGCAATTGTATTTTGAGGGCTATATGCTAGCCGACTGTTGATTTTGAATTATTCTCGGTGTTAATCAATCTCACAGTGCACCAAGTCATATGGCTTAGAGAAGATGATGTATGGGACTTTGATTCTGTTGCCCTTTTTGACCAAGATTGTTGTCTGGTAGAAAGAGGAGAGAGAGAATAGAGCAGGATCTATTGTCTGTCACTCTTATGGGAGGTGTTTATGGTGCTACTTCCCTTCAATTCCCTATTAGCCGAGAGCTATGCTGAGATTTTTGTTATGTCACTGTGATTTGATGGAGCTGAGAGGTCTGAAGTCACTCCCATCGAAGAAATCCTGTCGGTTGCTCTGCCAGATCTGCTGCTGCTCCTGCTGAAAATCATCAGGAACGGTCCAGCGAGCACCTTGGCCATCGTCTTTAACTCTCTTTGGCAGGAGTTACCAGACCTGCTGACTGAGATGTCTTGACTGGAGGAGGTGGCTGAAAACGTGAAGCTATGGTTCCACCAGAGCTCTCCCCACCTTTTCCAAAGACAGAATGATCAACCCTACTTGGGTTTTTCTAATCTCTCCCACTCTTCTTCTGTGCTCAGGATTTATGGTCCTGTAGCAGTACGTAGCAGTCCATCTCTGTGGCTTTTTTGGTTGCTGGAAAGGTTGCCACAAAGGTTTCCCTTCCCTGAGTATGCAAGCCCATTGGCATTAGCTTTGTTACTCTTCATTACTTCATTGCAGAGCTGTGAGAAGCCGCTCGTGGTCTCCTAAGATCTGGGGCAGCAAACGCAAACCCAGGGTGGAGTGTAAGAGCTCGACATGCCTTGAAATAGGGACTGTTGAGGGAAATGAGCTTTGACAGACAAAGCTGGCTGTCTGCTTAAATAGCTGGTGACAGAGTGGATGAGATGGCTTCTTGAAAGCTGGTGTGGAACTGGCTTTCTTCTCTTTGCTCTCTTGCTCCTGCTGCTTCACCCACCTGGCTGCTTTCCGGCTGCTTGTTGGTGTGCAGGGATGCGGAGGATCTGAGCAACGAGATGAAGGCAAGGCTCAGAAGGAGAAAAGAGCAGCAATTCCCTGGCTGGAGATGGAGGTTATGGTTCAGCCCCTCTGCAAGCCAAAGCCTCGAGCTTGCTGTGGTCTAGGGCAGGCAGCTCCTTTCGTGCTTCTCCTCCCCTGGCTTTCTCTTTCATGTGTAACCCATTCTGGATGAGTGTCTGAACTGTGCGGCCACTGTTGCTCCCTGGAGCAGAGAGCAAAGGGCTGACAGGTCCCACTTGATGTACCACTGCCTGGAAGGGACCGTGGCCAGAGACAGTTGGGAAGTTGTAAGTAAGAGAATGAATGTATGGGGGGTTTCTTTACTTTTTTCTTGGCTTTAACCTCCTCTTCCACCTGCCCTCTCTGAGCTTGCCCCTCAAGCCGTGCCCTGCAGAAGTGATAGGTGCCACCAAGAGAGGTGACAGAGCTGCTGTTCATCCAGCTTTTGGGGATGTCATGCTATAGATCAGCTATCCGAGCCCCACACTGGCAAGGACAGAGTTATTATGGGTGGGAAACGGGGCAGCTTTGGGCTGGGAGAACAGCTTTATCCTGCAGGAGATCAGAGCATCCTCTCCCATTCGTGGCTGCTTGCCCTCTGCCTGCCCAGAGCTGCCGTCCTGCCAGTATGGAAAATTCCCCTTTGGGCTTGCTCGTTGTGATGTCTCTTTCTTCAGTGCCGTGTGTTGGGTCGGGTTGTGTCCACCACAAATAAGCGCTCTCAGCTCTATGTGCTGTTACCCAATCACTAATTCAGTCTCCAGCTCCAATAACCATCTATTCCAGCTGTGTTTATGGTGTTTTCAAAAGCTCCTCAATTGAATTATAGCTCTGCGGTGGCCGTTTGCCAGTGTCACCCGATAATGAGGGAGGTCACTTAATAGAGATGGCAACAAGAGATACATATTAACAAGAGCTGATTGAAAGGTAGGGTGAATTTCAACCAAAAAAAAAAAAAAAGAATTTAAGAAAGGAAATTACCAGGTTTTAAAATCAAACTTTGAAATTGGAAATTGCTTGGCTTGGACTAGCAGTAATGCAATTAATAAATGTAATTAAAAGTGTAATAAAGAATACGGGAATTGGAAGTCTGCGCACATCCCTGTGAGCCTTTAGAGCTGGCATGAAAGCAAGGGACCCAGCCTGGCAGCCAGGCCACTTCTGAGATGGAGCTGGGGATGGAAATCAGAAGTTGGGGCTGTTTTTTCCTCTCAGCAGAGCCTAGAAGAGGGGCTGGCACTCATTCTGGCTCTGCCTTTGCAGCTTTCTCATGCAGGAAAAGAAATCCTGGGTAGGAATAGGTGACTTAAATTTGTCCTAGGCAGCCCAGGGAGGAGAGAGCCAGGATTTCAGCTGTAGCAGAGGAGCACTTGGATTCAGTGTCAGGTCTGTTTCACAGCACCTCTGAGTTCACAGAATGGGTAGAATTGGAAGGGACCTTCAAGATCTTTGAGCTCCAACCCCCCTGCCCTGAGCAGGGACACCTCCCTCCACACCAGGTTTCTCCAAGCCCCATCCAGCCTGGCCTTGAACCCCTCCAGGGATGGGGCAAAAAAGATGCCCTGGCTTGGGCAAGAGGCATCAACCCCCCTGCTTCCTGTCCCTGCAATGGGTCAAGGTTGGTGAGAGCACCTATGACTTGAGCAGGGGGATGGCTGAGCAGGCTTTTAGCAGAGCACAAAGCTCCTTTCATCTGCCCCTCTGCACCGTGGCGAGAGACAGGGAGAGGGAAAAAAGAGCCGCCAGGAACAGCAGCAGGGAATTATTCAAGAGTAATAGGTTGACCTGAGAATATAGCAGGAGCGCGAAGCAGCGAAGCATCTCCTGATGGGAGCGGTCAGCTCCTGCCTTGATGCAGGGATGTGGGGGGAAAGCAGGACCTGAAATAGGGCTGGCGAGATGGTTTTGATGCTGATGAGAAGATCCTAGCGCGGGCAGCTCAGTGGGCTGCCTGCTGCTCCAGCCCTTGTGCCCGTCGCTGGATGCCCCCCAGTCCGTTTGCATCGCCTCCTCTCATCCCATCGACCTTCAGACAGCTGTTCGGCCAGATTGCCTGCCGTTTTTCCACATTATTTGCCTTGGTACAGCACGCACACATTCGCATCCTAATCATTTCTCCCAGCTTTCTGCTGGGGCGCTGCTGGGTGACTTTGCTCTGGGAGGTCAGGTGGAGGTCCTCTGTGTGGCCAGCCACTGGAGCCGGGGAGCCGGCTTGGAGTCACCACCCCCCAAATAAACCCAAGTAAGTATTTCTAATGCCCAACCGAAGCTCGTAACATCCTGTCTGTAGGTTGGATGTTGTTTGTATAGCCGAGGAACTAGATCCAGATCTCCTCCGCTTCATCTCCCACTTTTACTTCTATCTGACCCCGCTGTAAAAAAGAAGTCAGTGCCACATATTGCCCCTCTCAGCCCTTTGCCCGCAGGGCGCTCGGTGTCAGGCCAGTTGGGTAAGACTGATGGATCAAGGCACATTGGAGGTGTTGGCGGCCCGTGGCCCGTGAAATGGCTTTGCTATGGTGGAAAGCTCTCAAAGACGCAATGCAAATCTTACTCCGTTAGCAGAGTGAGCTGCTCTCTGACAGCTGGAGGGTTTTATAAGCTCTGGGAGCAGGCACCATGGGCTGGTGAGACAGCACGGATGCTGGCTTTTCTGCAAGCAGCCTTTTCTTTTTAGCTCTGTGTGTGGGGAAAAAAAAAAAAAAAAAAAAGCTTGTTTGCCTTGTTTTATGTATGCCTTAGAATTGTTCCCCCTCAACTTTTCCTTGATTTGGGAGGTTTTTTTCCTCCTCACCCAGCCCATACCCACTCTTTGTTGTCCTGCTGCTGTTTTGGTCCCCGGTGCTCCTCCTCACCCCAGCAGAGCTCGCTCCTCAGCTCTCGGGGAATTTTTGGTGGCAGATAAGAGGAGATTTGCGCTCTGACGTTTTGAGGGAGTTCTGCTCAGCACCCCTCGTGTTCAGCCCTGTAATCTGCCTGGGAGGCCAGGTTGCAGCTCTGGAGGCTACATCTCCTCCAGGTTGTAATCCATCGTTGTATTGCCACCTTGCCACTCATCAGGAATTTTATTACTAATGCGTTTTATAGCAGGATTCTTAACAAGGTATTAAAGACAATAGGTGTGGCTGGAGAGCGGGGCGTAAATATTTCAAAATCACCCTTTTCTGATAAAGTTTTCTTTGGCTTTAACTGCCCTTTGTTGGAGAATATTGCATAAGGCTTTGGTGTCTCAGCTGTCAGTGTGCCAGGGTTAACACGGGACACGTCTCTGTCTGGTCACTCATGCTGAAGGGTGGCGTGGGAAGTGACAGGCCAGGCCAGGGGAGGTGTTTGCTGCCATTGGGCCACATTTGGGCCATAACCGTGAGAGTTTTTGGATGGAAACAGAACTTTCTGGTCGCTCGATGGTTGTTACTGCCTTGTACTGCTGCGTTAGTGTGAGAGAGGTGAGGTCTTGGTCTCTCCTTTGCCACCTCCTTGCACAGCAACAGCCTTTTGTGTTTGGACAGGGATTTTAGGGTTGTTCGCTCCTTATTTTGTTCCAAATTTATCCTTGGTAATGGTGATCCACTGAAACGGAGTAGTCTTGCAATGGTTAGATATTTAGGCTCTTGTACCTTGCTGCTTTTGGGTTGGTCTTCCTGGTGCTTTCAGTGGCCACATACCAAACATGTTATTGCAATTCCATATTTCTGGTAGACAGGACCCCCAGAACTTCCTCCTAGAGCATTTTTACAAGAGTTTGAAGCATTCTTATTCATTTACTGCAAAATGAGGGGCACACTGGCTGCCTTGCACCCCAGGATCCCCTGACGCATGCAGAATTGCAGCTCGCTCACCAGAACCTGGAGCTGCCTGGGGGGACCTGGATGCTGGACCCGCTCCTGCTGAGCTGTCAGATGAAGGATGGGGTGCTGGAGACCGGTCAGGAGCGGGTCCCGCTCCCATTTGCCTCCCTCTTGCTCCACAGGAGGCATCTGTCTGTGTGTTTATTTTTGTCTCACATCTGCTGGCGTCGTAACAAAGATTTAATGATATGACACAGTTTTGTCACCAGTTCTGGTTTTGTTTGTTTGTTTGTTTGTTTTCCTCTGGTGAGTGAAGCTTCATCGCTGACTGCTGGAGGGATTCGAAAGCTTTAAAAATGACAAAATTTGGCGACTTGTGTAGAAAACTCACCTGTTTGCCCCAAGCACCTGTAGGCTGTCGTCTGCCTGCATTTTTTTTTTTTTTTCTGGACAGAAAATACAGAATTTGCTGGGTTTGCCTGTCAGTGAACTAAGCACAGTCACAATTAATCTTTCAGAAGGAAGAACAGCCATGAGGGACACGCAGGAGAGTCCTATAAATGGGCCAAACGCTGAAAAATGCAGAAACATAGTCTGGAGCTCGCCTGGCATGTGGTTTTCCAGTCCCATCTCCTTGCGACGTGCTCTCTGCCTGTTATTTACCATCAAAAGTAAACCCAGCCAATTCTGTTCCTCCGGAGGTTTTGCTCCATTGTTTAGATGATGGGCTGCATCTTTTGAGAAATAAATACGCTGGCCTCCTGCTGAGGAACGCCTTGAGCCTGCTTGACCCAAAAATGGCAAGAGGATTTTACTGACATACTTCTTGTGCTTTTTAAGGCAGATGATCTGAAATTCCTCTGAGCCCCCTGACTGTGTCCTGCCTGGCCGTGAACATTGAAAATGAGCTGTCTGTTTTTTCCTGGGGGACTGTCAGTATGGGATGTCTTCATCCCGCAGCTGGTTTTGCCGTGGCAGAGATTTTTGTGTGGCTTTTTTTTGGGGGGGGAGGTTCTTTGTGGGGTTTTGTTTTGCTTGAAATTAAGCTGGGGAAAAAAAAAGACCCAACGCATCACCCAGAGCACATCTTACATGCCTGCATCCTTTGACCTGCCTGCTTTCAGGAACAAAAACATGCATTTGGTGGTGAAATTCCCCCAGTGAGCTGTGCACTTTGGGCAGTATCAGAGATTTTCCCCCTTTTTGACCGTGTTGTTCTGCTTCAAGCTCCCATAACACTCTTTCTATTGCCTGGGAGTGCTGCTTCTCCCCTCCTAAATTCACCAGCGCTTGCTTTGCTCGTGCACCCACCCTCGTGCTTACAGGTCCCCACCGCCCCTTGCTGAGGTCCTGCCTTCCCAGCCCTTGAGATGTTTTGGTGTATGTGCTCATTTCCAGGGCCAGCCAGATCTTTCTCCAGAGCTGTCCTGCTCGTAGGGATTTTGCTGTCTTGGCCAATGGAGGGACATGGTCAGTAAAACCGTAAAATAAGGATAAAAATAAAGTGAGCACCAAGTTAGAGCCCAGGCAGTGCCTGTGGGGGCTGGAGCTGACAGCACCAAAGCTGGTGACCTCTGTGTCCCTCCAGACAGCTTCTCCTTTGGAAGGACAAGGAGATGAACTCTCTTCAAAGCCTGCTTTTGGGCTATTGTATGAAATACAATGACGGGCAAATCAAGCTCTCCTCTTTCATAGCTGGCCCCACAGCCCCATAATCACGGGTGACCAGAGCGGATTTGCGTGTTGGGTGACCAGAGAGGATTTGCATGTTAAAAGGAGTGGCTAGGGGCACTTAAAAAGAAGAGGAAACATGCTCATCGGGTCCAGCTTTATCCTTATGAATGTTATTATTCCCGGGGACAATACACCCCAAACCTCATCAGTGCAACCTCGTGTCTGCTCTGTTGCTGCCTTTCCCCTCCTCCCTCTATTAATGGTTAATTTGTAATGCTCTTGGTCCTGACATTGATACCCCGGTGGCTCAGGAGGAGGAATTTGAGAAGGCAGTTGGTGGAGCGTGTGGAACGCGGCTGTCAAAGCAGCACTCTGGCAGCAGCGACAGGAGGGCTGTGGGATGCTCCAGGCTGATGATGGCTTGGGGGGAGGCAGGTAGCTGTAAGAAGGGTGGGGAGATGCTCTGGTCCTGTCCGAGGAGGTGTCTCAGGTGCATTCGGAGAGCAAACACCCACCATAACCCCCACCATGAAGGGTTGCTCCACCCCACCACGTCTCCCGAGCTGACAAAGTCCTGGTTCCTGAGCTCTCTGAATGCAGCAGCCAGGACTCATGTGCTATGTGCCTGGCACAGAGTCAAGGGCTCACATGGCAGCAGGGCAGACCTGGGTTAAGCGTGCCAGAAAAGGAGCAGTTATAAGGCAAAGGGTAGCAGGCTGCTGGGACGAATGGGCTGGGGAGGCTGTGGCATCTCCATCACCGAGAGGCTTTAAGGATGGGAATTATTTAGGTGTAGCATGGTGACAGGTTTCTCTTTTGAGGTCCCTTCTACCTATCTCTTATAGAGTTTTACAGTTGCTGATTACGAAGAAAAACTTGAAAGTGCTTTAAAAAATAATCCGTGGGCCATGCCCTGTGAGGCTTTCTTTAGCGGCTTGATTTTGAGAGGGTTAAGAAAAAAAGAGAAAGAAAGCAAATGAAAAATCTAGGTGGGAAATGCAACCTCTCACGCTTCGGCAGAAGTGACACCGCAGGAAGGAAAGTGGAGTTTTGCCGGAGCCTGAGGCGAGCTTAGATGTCAGAGTGTCCCTGCAATGCCGGGTGGCTGGATGCAAGGGCAGGGAGGTGTGAGGGACGTGCTCGGATGAAGGTGTGAGAGCCCAGCACTCCTTTTGGGACCCCAAATGTGGGCCATGCCCTAGGTTCCTCGTGCTGCCTGTCAAAGCTTGCAGCAAGTCCTGCTACCTGCCTTGAAGGTAAGTTTCTGCTGGCCTGAGCCTCCCTGGGACAACTTGAAATGCTTTGGTTCTTCTCTGGTGCCATCACCTAACATTAAACTAGTTAAATCAGATCTCCAAGTGTGGAACCCTTGTTTCTCATGCTTTCTAGTGGAGGTGGTACACTGGGCCAACCTTGCTGGGGTTCACTCCAAGCCTTGTGGTTCCCCAAAAACCTGAAAAGGGCTAGGTTCCTTGCTCAGCTTTGGCCAAGGATTTGTAGGAGGAGCTCGACTTGGAATCAGTGCCCCATCTTCTGAGCCCTGCATCTCCTTTCCACTTTCCTCATACTTCTCCATGGGCTGAGGACGACTGATTGAATGGGAATGAAGTTTAACAATAAAACGGGGATTCTTGGGGAGAGGTTTGTGGAAATAATCCCCGTTATCCCATAACCAGCCAGTGTTGCACCTTGCTGCTGACCTTTGCTGTCTTCCTTTCAAGTTTTAGCTCTTCCTCAGCCCTTCCTGTGGCTGCGAAGGTGTTAGACGACCGTTCGGACTTGCCCAGGCGGGTTGTGGTCCCCGTGTACCTGCAGCCCAGCTCCTCAGCAAAGCCTTTTTGCTTGCCGTCTGCGCTTCTGCCTTCAGAGAGCCCAGAATATGCATTTAAAGATTTGCATAGGAACATGCAGCTGTTCCACCCAAAATGGATAATTGTTCTCCCTTCTGTGGAGTTTAACAATAAGAAGTGCCAAACTGCACTTGCCATTGCTGATTTTGTGCTCTCAGCTGCATATTTTACGCATGTAGATTAGTTCCAGATTTACGACGATTTCACTGTTAATGCCTGTGTTAATCAGGCCAGGTTGTAGTTGCTGTGGAAACTCTTGACTCTGAATTTTACGTAAAGTTCTGCGTTGCATTTAATGCCTTTTTTTAGAGGCTGTCTTCTATTTAATGCCTCATGGTGAAAAACAGAGAGGGAAGCGGTGTTGAAAATAAAAGTGCCTTTGGGCAGAAAACAAGTTTCAGCAAAGAGAGTAATTTTTCTGGAAAGTTGTGATGTCTGGGAAAATAAGGGTTTGTGATAGAGTGCCATCTTGACCGCAGCTGTATAACTATTATTATAAGTGTGTAACAACTATTATAGCTGCTTCAATACTGTAATAAAGAAAAACAGCTGTATAACTTATAAATGTCCTGAAAATACAGGACTGAAGTTCTTGGGTCTCTAGATATTCTTTTAGGTGGGCAAAGGAAATTGCTGATGTGTGTTTGATGGGAAAATAGGCTGGTGTACAACTTTACCTATATATTTTTCTCTTTTTTTTTTTTTTATTATATTTTTCTTAATTTATTTTTTTATTTATTGCCAGAATACACCAGTGGGCACTCCCATTTTCATCGTGAATGCCACGGATCCGGACCAAGGGGCAGGAGGCAGCGTGCTTTACTCCTTCCAGCCTCCTTCCAATTTCTTTGCCATCGACAGCGGCCGTGGCATCGTGTCGGTGATACGGGAGCTGGACTATGAAGTGACTCAGGCTTACCAGCTCCAGGTCAACGCAACGGTGAGTCTTCCCCTGCCTCTGCTGCAGGAGAGAAAGGGCGTTTTCTAGAGGGATTGCAATGGGGAAGGAGCTGCTGCTTGCTTCTTTTATTGCCCTCCTCTGGCATCTTCTCAAGCACATCCAGCATTTTCCACTTTGGTATTACAGCAATGAGGTACCTGGGTAGATTCAAGTCCTGCTGTGCAGCTCGTGGAACCCAACTGCGTCTCTCCAACAGCATCTCACCTGTGTCAAGGGTGTCCTGGGTTGAGAGGTCCAGGACTAACTTTTCTTCTAATGCTGGGAAAATTGCACTTTTAGAAGACTCTAGTGTATGAATTCAGGAAAATATTGACTTTATGGCCAGCCAGGCTCTGTGAGATTCAAGGTCTCAGTGTGTTCGAGCCTTTGCCAGGTGCAGGGACGAGGAGGAGCAAGGCCTGGGCGTTTGACCCGAGCTGGCCAGCAGGATTATTTCATACCGTGAAGGTCACATTCAATACAAATTAGAAAAGTTTGCTGTGTAGCTGGCTCTCCCTTGATGGTGGCAGGTCCAGACAACTCCTTGTCCTGGTGCCGGACCCCTGAGAACCTCCTTTCCCCCCAAAGTCATTCCACTCACAGTGTCCAACATTGGCTGTCCCTGCTGGGAGCTTCCCCCAATAGAATTGGCTGAGTACACTTGCTGTAAATCTTATATCAATCTTATATTAATGCTGGTTCTTTAGTATTATTGTTAGTTTTTTAATCTTATTCTATTAAATCTATTTACATTCCAACCCTGGTGTTTCTTTGCATTTCCCTATTCCCCTTTCCTGGGTTGGGAGGTATCATCAGGTGACAGAATAATTGTCTGCACGACAATAAATTGTTATGGGTTTTCTCAAACCATAACACAGGGGCTTGTGCATAGAGGCCAGCAGCTCCTTTAGTGAAGAAAGCCAGTACAGGGCATACAGAACATTACATTTTCCCGTCTCATTCCTTGTATATCATGGCTTATCACAGCTGGATTTACCTGTAATAAACCCCCTGACTATCAGCTGAGTTCAAGCATCAAGAGTTAAAATTTTGGTGGAAAGAGGAGGAGAAACCAAGATCCTAATTACAGTTGATGCCAGAGGGGACACTGTTGGAGAGTCTAGGTGGCCACCATGGCAAATTCTTGCCCTTGAATTGGAAACTTCTTCCCTGGTGTCAAATCTATAAAACGCTTAACAGGGAATGTGTGGTTGAGGAGCACCTCACAAGCAGGTTCTCTGTATGATGGCTCCTTTCCTATCTCAGATGCAACAGAGGAAGGTGAAATTCAGCCCTACAATACATCTGGCCGACTGTGCACTCAGGAGAGGGGTGGGGGGGACCCTTACTGACCCCTGCAGGCAGCTGGCTAGAGCTCTTGAAGCATGTGATTTAATCAAGATCATTGCCTTGATGCAGAGCCACAAATGTCAGGAAGACACAGAGGGATGCGCAGGGATGGTTTGCTCTTCACGGCCACGGAGGCTGGGTGTTTGCAGACTGCAGGGCCACAGGCAAAGGCTCAAACTTTCAGCTCATTCCCTGCTTATTCGAGGCAGTGGCATTTTTCCCAGAAGCTTTATTTTTTTTTTTTCTGAAACATACCTCATTTTATTTTAAATACTTCAGTGATCAGAGGTCCTCTCCACTGTTTGTTCGTTCCTTTGTCAGTCTCTTCTCGGTGCTGTGCTTTCCCAAGGCATGCCATTGAACTATCTAGGAGATGAGGAAATGTGGGACCAAATGCTAGCCCTGTTGGAAACATACCTTTCTTCCACGTGTTCAATTCTGCTTTCCTCAGGCAGTAGGATGCTATCTTAGAATCATAGAATTGTCTGGGTTGGAAGGGACCTTTAAGATCATCCAGTCCAACCATCAACCCAACTCTGATAAAAACCATCACTACCCCATGTCTCTAAGCACTATGGCAATCCATCTTTTAAATTCCTCCAGGGATGGGGCCTCAGCCGGTTCCCTGGGCAGCCCATTCCAAGGCTTCACAACCCTTTCTATGTCAAAATTGTTCCTGATCTCCAATCTGAACCTCTCCTGGCTCAAATTGAGGCCATCTCCTCTTGTCCCATTGCCTGTGACTTGGAAGAAGGGACTGATCCCCCTGGCTGCACCCTCCTTTCAGGGAGTTGTAGAGAGGCAGAAGGTCTCTCCTCAGCCTCCCTTTCCCCAGGCTGAACACCCCCAGGTCCCTCAGCCTCTCCTCAGAAGACTTGTTCTCCAGACCCTTCACCAGCTTTGTTGCCCTTCTCT
>VZRU01001501.1:79599-124536 GCA_013398155.1 Pedionomus torquatus | reverse complement strand
GAAAATATTGACTTTATGGCCAGCCAGGCTCTGTGAGATTCAAGGTCTCAGTGTGTTCGAGCCTTTGCCAGGTGCAGGGACGAGGAGGAGCAAGGCCTGGGCGTTTGACCCGAGCTGGCCAGCAGGATTATTTCATACCGTGAAGGTCACATTCAATACAAATTAGAAAAGTTTGCTGTGTAGCTGGCTCTCCCTTGATGGTGGCAGGTCCAGACAACTCCTTGTCCTGGTGCCGGACCCCTGAGAACCTCCTTTCCCCCCAAAGTCATTCCACTCACAGTGTCCAACATTGGCTGTCCCTGCTGGGAGCTTCCCCCAATAGAATTGGCTGAGTACACTTGCTGTAAATCTTATATCAATCTTATATTAATGCTGGTTCTTTAGTATTATTGTTAGTTTTTTAATCTTATTCTATTAAATCTATTTACATTCCAACCCTGGTGTTTCTTTGCATTTCCCTATTCCCCTTTCCTGGGTTGGGAGGTATCATCAGGTGACAGAATAATTGTCTGCACGACAATAAATTGTTATGGGTTTTCTCAAACCATAACACAGGGGCTTGTGCATAGAGGCCAGCAGCTCCTTTAGTGAAGAAAGCCAGTACAGGGCATACAGAACATTACATTTTCCCGTCTCATTCCTTGTATATCATGGCTTATCACAGCTGGATTTACCTGTAATAAACCCCCTGACTATCAGCTGAGTTCAAGCATCAAGAGTTAAAATTTTGGTGGAAAGAGGAGGAGAAACCAAGATCCTAATTACAGTTGATGCCAGAGGGGACACTGTTGGAGAGTCTAGGTGGCCACCATGGCAAATTCTTGCCCTTGAATTGGAAACTTCTTCCCTGGTGTCAAATCTATAAAACGCTTAACAGGGAATGTGTGGTTGAGGAGCACCTCACAAGCAGGTTCTCTGTGTGATGGCTCCTTTCCTATCTCAGATGCAACAGAGGAAGGTGAAATTCAGCCCTACAATACATCTGGCCGACTGTGCACTCAGGAGAGGGGTGGGGGGGACCCTTACTGACCCCTGCAGGCAGCTGGCTAGAGCTCTTGAAGCATGTGATTTAATCAAGATCATTGCCTTGATGCAGAGCCACAAATGTCAGGAAGACACAGAGGGATGCGCAGGGATGGTTTGCTCTTCACGGCCACGGAGGCTGGGTGTTTGCAGACTGCAGGGCCACAGGCAAAGGCTCAAACTTTCAGCTCATTCCCTGCTTATTCGAGGCAGTGGCATTTTTCCCAGAAGCTTTATTTTTTTTTTTTCTGAAACATACCTCATTTTATTTTAAATACTTCAGTGATCAGAGGTCCTCTCCACTGTTTGTTCGTTCCTTTGTCAGTCTCTTCTCGGTGCTGTGCTTTCCCAAGGCATGCCATTGAACTATCTAGGAGATGAGGAAATGTGGGACCAAATGCTAGCCCTGTTGGAAACATACCTTTCTTCCACGTGTTCAATTCTGCTTTCCTCAGGCAGTAGGATGCTATCTTAGAATCATAGAATTGTCTGGGTTGGAAGGGACCTTTAAGATCATCCAGTCCAACCATCAACCCAACTCTGATAAAAACCATCACTACCCCATGTCTCTAAGCACTATGGCAATCCATCTTTTAAATTCCTCCAGGGATGGGGCCTCAGCCGGTTCCCTGGGCAGCCCATTCCAAGGCTTCACAACCCTTTCTATGTCAAAATTGTTCCTGATCTCCAATCTGAACCTCTCCTGGCTCAAATTGAGGCCATCTCCTCTTGTCCCATTGCCTGTGACTTGGAAGAAGGGACTGATCCCCCTGGCTGCACCCTCCTTTCAGGGAGTTGTAGAGAGGCAGAAGGTCTCTCCTCAGCCTCCCTTTCCCCAGGCTGAACACCCCCAGGTCCCTCAGCCTCTCCTCAGAAGACTTGTTCTCCAGACCCTTCACCAGCTTTGTTGCCCTTCTCTAGACCCGCTCCAGCCCCTCAATGTCTTTTTTTGTGGGAAGGGACCCAAAACTGGAGCACTCTAGGTGGGGCCTCGCCAGTGCCCAGTACAAGGGGATGATCACCTCCAAAGTCCTACTTCCACGTTGTTCCTGATCCAAGCCGGGATGCTGGTGGCCTTCTTGGCCACCTGGGCACACTGCTGGCTCCTGTTCAGCCCACAGTTGATCAACACCTCTTTTCTGCCAGGCAGCTCCAGCCACTCTGCCCCCAGCCTGTAGCACTGCAGAGGGTTGGTGTGACCCAAGGGCAGGACCCAGCACTTGGTCTCATTGAACTTGACATTGCACCTTGGTCCATCCAGCTCCGTCTAGCCCTGTATCCCAGGAGCACTTACCAGTGAAGATAAAATGGAGGCGTATCTGGTACTTGCTACCTAATACGCTCCTAGCTTCTTGTGATTTCCAGGCCAGGGACTGAAATATTTAGTCTTTGAACTGGTTTTGATTTCAGCTGTGGGAATATCTCCTCAGCTCGGTGGCAGGGAGCTGGTAATTTCTAGCAGAAAGGCAATGAGAAACCTTGGGACAAGGGTCAGCCCTGGGAAGGAGGATGAGCTGTACCAGCGTAGTGGGAGCTGGGGAAGCAAATGTGGTCTCTTGTCTGGCTGGTGAAGAGTTTGCTTGGTCTGGAGCGAGAACTGGATGTGGTGAATTCAGGGTTGCTGCAAGAAGAGCTGTGGAGGCTTGGATCAAGGCAGGAGCCATTTCATCCCAGGGATGTGGGGCAGAAAGAGGTTGGGAAGGGCAGTGTGAGAGGCAGTAGGTGAGGAAACTTGAAACTTGTTTGCTTTTTCAGTGCTATCTGTAATATTTTAAGCAGAATTTAAAGAGGTGAATGAAAGGGGGGGAAAAAAAACATTATCTGAAGAAACGAAAGACTTGAGCCTGATAACGCTAACATCAGAGTGCAAGTTGGAAATAAGCATCCATCCAGGACACAAATGCTGAGGCCTGCAGGTTAAGAGGATAATGCACAAGCTGTGTTGTTGAATACGGTTTAAATTAACATTAATCTTCTGGCAATCAGTCCTTGCCGCTGTTCAGAGCCATTTTGCAGAAGTGTGCGGTAACCTCTAATGGTCGCCTTTCTCCACGAGGCTTGATTAGGGGGTGAGGAGAGATTTATTTTCTTCCCTTTGTGTGTTATCTCTTTGCTCCTGCCCTTTTAGCAAAGGGTTGCTTTTGAGAACGCATGGGACGAGGCTCCATCAGAAGAACCCGACAACAGCAGGGCACTGCCAGGGCAAGCTGGTGGCAGCGTGTACTGCTGTGGAGTTGGCTGGTTGGAGAAGGGTCTTGGGTCTTCAAGCCCATGAGCTGCAATGGGGTGTAAGGGAGATGATCGATGCTGGTGGGATTTGTCGAGTTCTAGCCAACAGAGCCCAAACTATGTGGAGGCATCAGTGGTGGGGCAGGGTGGGGGTGAGATGTGCTGCCCTGAAAGCCTGCAGGCAACTACACCTGGGTCTCACGGTGTGGAGGTGCCCTAGGGTATATCTGTGTTTGGAGGGACTTTATATTTTGAAGCGTATGTTGAACAGCACTGCTTCTTTTTCACTTAAAATGTGATGAAAGCTAAAATGGTGCTTGCATTATTTTAAAGGGCTGGAATGAAATGCATATTGTATTGTGGACAATAATTCCAGCAGGTAGCTTGAAAAAGAGATGATTATGAGGACTGCTAGGAAATTTTGACCCAACTACAACTGTGAGAGACTTAACGCTGCTGAGTAATTCTGTTTTTCTGACAGAAATCCTTTCTCTCCCCTTGCCAACCCTTGTGTTTTTCAAGGACCAAGATAAAAACAAGCCGCTGTCTACTCTGGCCAACCTGGCAATCACCATTACGGATGTGCAGGACATGGACCCCATCTTCATCAACCTGCCCTACAGCACAAACATCTACGAGAACTCACCTCCGGTAAGGGTTGCTGCTTCAATCCAGTGTCCATGACAGCAGTGTTGCACCAGGAGCCAAGGGAAGATTGGAAGAGGGTGTGGGACAGAAGGTATCCCAAAATACTTATTGGAGAATAAGTGTTATGATGAGAGGCTGAGGGAGCTGGGGGTATTCAGCCTGGAGAAAAGGAGGCTGAGGGGAGACCTTCTGGCTCTCTACAACCCCCTGAAAGGAGGGGGTAGCCAGGGGGGATCAGTCACAGGTGACAGGACAAGAGGAGATGGCCTCAATTTGAGCTAGGAGAGGTTCAGATTGGAGATCAGGAACAATTTTGACAGGGAAAAGGTTCTTAAGCCTTGGAATGGGCTGCTCAGGGAAGGGGGTTGAGGCCCCATCCCTGGAGGGATTTAAAAGCCAGGTTGACATCGTGCTTAGAGCCATGGGTTAGTGATGGTTTTTATCAGAGTGAGGTTGATGGAAGGGATCTTAAAGGTCCCTTCCAACATAGACGTTCTATGAAAAGAGCTGGAGGGAAACCTCCTCTTTGCAGAGATTTTGTCCTTCCTTCCGTCCATCACAGGTCTGCATTGCATTCTCCCAGTTTTTCCAGCTTGGGTGCAAAGAGGAGCTCTATTTCTATGTTGAAGGGCAAATGCTCTGAATCATGAGATCCAAATGGCATCCAGAGACAGACAGATCTTTTTCTTTCTAAAACAGCATGTTTCAAGCCAGGTCCAAAGTATTTTACTTTTTTTTTTTAAAAAAAAAAGGAGGGGTGCAGCCTGACCAGGGAGGTTTAGGAAGCCTGAAACCCGAATAAAATCCTAAATCCTTTGCCTAAAGATTTTTCTTAGATTTTATGAAGGTTTTTTGTTGCTCTTAGCCCACAGTCACCCCATTTCCTCCCCACAGCAAATATGCATGTCATTTCTAACAGAAAAGTTGAAGAAAAAAGTAAATCTTCCTGAAATTAGGTTGTTCTTGAAAATGCCAGAATCATCAGCCATTTCAGCGCTTTGAGCATTTTCCCCCAGGTTTCGCCAAATTGATCCAATCATTTCAGTTCTTCTGCAGCTCAGTTTGTCAGCAAACTCACTGTTTGTGGAAAACATCTCCCTGGCTCTTAATACAGCAGGGCTTTCCGCCCCCCCTGCCCCTGCAGCAGACGGTGGGGAGCATGGTGGGCAGCCTTGGCTTTGAGAACTGTTAACCCTGCTTCTAGCAAAGGTGCCCAGGACCTTCAGCCCAAGCATCAACCCTCAGGAGCAGCATCCACCTTCCCAAGGCCCTGTGCATCCCACAACTTTGTTTGTATGTGGATGGAAAAACCTTTCCTCCTAAAATTGTGGTGTGGTAGACATCCATATCACACGTGGGTCCCCTGATGTCTCTGGTGCACTGGATCCCAAACGCCTGATGGCTCAGTTCTTGCAGTGGTAGAGGGAACTCCAGCTTGCTTCGCTTTATACCTTTTCCCTTGCTTTGGAGCAAAGTGCTGGTTCTGACAGCATGCAGAGGGCTGGATCAATAGGGCTGAGTCCTACTGTCACAAATCCCACGGTCAGACAGCACGTTACCTGTCTGCTGGCCCGCAGATGGCCAAAAAAATGTCTTCATGAATTACTTTCATGAAGTGGAAGTTTCAATGTGTTTCAGTGCTGTTGAGATTAAGGAGCGTTTCTGTGGTGGGCAGGGTGAGCTGCAGGAAAGAAAAAACGTCCCACAGGTACCAAAAATTACAGATAGCATCACCTGCCCGGACAGGACCCAGTATCCAGGAAAGGGGATGTCTCTCAAATTAATGACAGGCGATGAGGCTGGAGCTTCACGATATCTTTGTGTCGATACACAAACCTGCATCATTCCCAGCACAGAGCCTGTTTGCGGTAGGGCAAAGCAGCAAATAATTATCATAGAATCATAGAATGGTTAGAATTGGAAAGGACCTTGAAGATCATCATGTTCCAACCCCCCTGCCATGGGCAGGGACACCTCCCACTAGAAATTGCTGTGTGACCTGAAATAAGACATGAATGAAGGAGCGCTCACCAAACTGTTAGCAGTTCTCTGACAGATTTAGATATGTTAATTTCTCTCGGCCCCGTGTAACATCTCCAAAGCCCTGAATGTATCCAAGATGGTCTCCAGTCTCACCAGAGAGACTGCAGAACATGGGTGGTACTTTGGAGGGGTGTTGCTCTCTAGTTTGGACCCAAAGCCCCATCCTTCGTGGGAAAAATCTCTGCTGCTGAAACAAGGATGTGGTTTGCTATGGCAAACCTGGCATTGAAAATGCATTTTTATCTCTCCATGAGAAGTCCTCTCGTTAGCTCTGCCCTACCACCGAAGGGGACCCAGTTGCAGTGCAGAGTGGCCCCGGTCAGAACGGCTTGGTTACGGAAAGAACAACAGCAAATTTGGGTGAGGAGGCTCAGCTTGCCCCACTTGTCCAAAACCAGCCTTTCAGCTGAGGCCAGTGGTGCCAGCAGGATGACGTTTGCCCTGCCGTCTGCCCAAATTATGCTCCAGGCGTTTCATCCCAGCCCCAAATCCACCGAGCAGAGACTGGCTGCCGCTCCGTGTGCCCGCTTTCCGCCTCTTCTCCTGCCTCTCTTTTTATCTGCGGTGCACAGCATGTCTGTGTTCCCCTATCAATGTATCAGGCGAGAATACCTCATCTAAAGTGTATACATTACCTAATAAAATCCTTCTTATTTGGGATTATTGCATCAAATTTTAATTTCCTCACTCGAGTAACAGCATGTCAGCCAGCCCGTCAGTGAAGAGCCGATAGAAGGTGAAAAGAGTGGATAAACTGCAGCAAATTACCACAAACAGATCTCTATCAGCCCTTTGACTGGAATTGACTGGAATTAAGAAGTGAGAAATAGGATTTTTTCTTTTTCTTTTTCTTTTTTTTTTTTTTTTCCTGCCATGGCAGCTTTCTGAAGCGCTCCCCCCTCCTCCTCCTGCGGCAACGCTGGGCTGCGCTTTGCCTTTCAAGTCCCTAATCCTGTAAGAGAAGAAGAAGAAGAAGAAAAAGGGGTGGAGGGATGCAAGAGGGAAAAGAAGTGCCGTTGTAGCTCTTATTTTTCTCCGGCTGGGATCTGGTAGCATAATTTAGAAGTGTTTTGGGCACATGCTTATTCAGAGATTGAGTAGAAAGAAATTTCTTATCGGGCAAAGGAAGAGGATCCAGCAGGGAGAGACTTTGCTGTCCCTGGAGGTGGCATATCTTCTTTCTTGGTGCTGTTTATCATCTCAGCGTGTCTCAGAGGTCTCTCCCAGGGTATCCAGGTGTTCCAAAGCTGTCTGTAGCTTGGTGGCATTGTATTTTTCATCCTCAGAGTCTGGGGGTATCTGTCCTCACAGCGTCATTGATGTTCTCCAGACGAGTTTAATAGGGACCGGAGGAGCCATTTCCCCTTGCAGAGATGCTGACGGTCTGATGAGCCCCTACTTTCGGATCTCAGCTGGTACATGGTCCGAGGCGGGGAGAGAGGAGGTATCCACTGACCAGGAGACAAGCTGAGGCCTGTGAAGGTGTGCTTGATCCTGCAGGGAGCCCCGTGAGGGCAAGAGGGGATACAAACCCCACTGGTGCTTGGTCCCGGGACCAGCAGTTATATTCCCTTGCAATAGCATAGAACAGATACGTGTCAAATATCATTAAAACAGTTTTAATTCTTCAGCACCATCCCCCTCCTCCTCAAAAACTCCTCGGGTTAAAGAAATAATGTAAAATCAGTGCTATTTTTTGCCCTAGAGTCTCAATAGCTCCAAGTTAATTCTTTCTTACAATATTTCCAGCCCATCAGTGTGAACACTTTATTAAAAGCTCAGGGTTTTATTAAAAAAGGATTGATTTACCCCTGCCCCTCTTCAGAAAACCCTCAGATTTTGTTTGGATAATGTGCCATTCTTTATTTTCTTTGCCTTTTTTTTTAAGCATAGGCTTTTCCAGATTATTACTTTTCTAAAGCTTCTTCCTTCTTCCCTAGAGGGAGAGGGTTATTCTGTTCTGGTGCTTCAGTCTGTACCCATGTCCCTTCCTTGCAGCCTCTGCTGTCTGTGGTAGGCAAGCCAGTTGTTACTTGCTTTTAGAAATGTCAGGAGTATTTGGGAGTTTCCAAGAGCTGCAGCTTCACGCTGCAAGTACCCAGGGTGAGCCCTGGGCAGAGCTGTCAGCACTGGGAGGTCAGTTTGGGGTTTCCATGAGTAAGTGGAAGCCTTGCCAGATGTGTTTGGCTAGAGTCAGTGGGAGGGTGTCCTCCAATTCAGGGGTGCAGGTGGCTGCCTATGGGAGCCAGAGCATATCTACTGCCCTTGTCATACCAAGACCTAGATAGCCAAAAGAATAAGGTTGTGGTCCGGTAGGATTTTGGAAGAGAAATTGGGAATTGTTGAGATGTGGTTGGCAAGAGGCCAGTCTTTGCCATTGTGGGATGGCCATGATCGAGGGATTGGTTTGGTTTTGGGTTTTCCCATTTCTTGTGTCTCCTCTGTGGTTAGTTAGCTCTGCTGGTGGGGTGGGCGAGATGCTTCGTGATCATCGCAGGTACTAAGAGATGAGTACATCATGGTTTGCTTTGCATCATCTCCCCATTTCACTCAGATACGTGCTGAACAGGAATACTCCTTCTTGTTGACTGTACTGAGCTCTGAGACAGTCTGCATTGGCTGTTACCACTTGCTACAAAACCAGAAACTGCCAGCAGCAACATGGATAAACATCATGCCTGTCCTGTGGCACTCATTCAACCTCTTCCCCAGAGGTATTGAGATTGGTCCTAAAAGCTGTGGGTACGCTTGGGGAAGGATCATCTCTTCCCAGCAGCTGGGATCTGCCAGTTTTGTGGATATTGGAAGCCTCTTGCAAAGGAGCTGCCAGGAAGGATGGGAACCAGGTGGAAGAGGTGAAGAGGTGTTCAGTTCCCTGCCCCTGATGTGGTTCCAGGACATGGCATCCTACCAAGAACAGTAGGGAGCTCTGCCCTACTCTGCCACTTGTTTCTTGGTCACAGGATGGGCTGGCAAAGGGGTTTGTGGAGGAGACACACAGGGGATACATAAAAGAAGAGGGTGAGACACTGTCTCAGGAAACAGCAGCATGGAAGCCATCATCATGGGCTTGCTGAGGACCAGTGAACCTTACTAGCACGCCTCATACTTGGGATCAGATGTCTGGATAATTTCTTTCCTATGGACATCTCTATGGCACATACTGCTGAGGTATCTCAATGAGATTCCCCCCTCCTCCTCTCCCAGCCTTTCCCATCTGCAACATCTGCACTCATCCTTTTATCTCTCTCGCCAGCCTTTCCCTTTGGCTCCTGTGAGAGGGACCTTTCTCTTAGATAAAGCCGCCCCGGTGTCAGCGGGCCGATTGCTATTCCTTGGCCATCACAGGAGCACTGCCTTCCTTTTGAAACGTGACGCACGGCAGGCAGCACATGTCATCCTGTGCTGATCCCTCGCTTTTTTGACAGGCAACGAGCGAGCTGTCAGATGGATGGAGTGCCTTCATCCACTGCCCCTGTCATGGTGGAGCTCCCGCTTCCCTGAGCAACTGAGTTGGGGCTCGCACCCACCTCGTGGGGATGGTCGATTAAAGCAGAACAGGTTGGAGGAGAGCATGCTGGATTGCACGCCTCCCTTTTTTTCCCCTCCTCTTTGCCTTACCCTCATAGAATCATAGAATGGTTACAGTTGGAAGAGACCTTACAGATCATCCAGTTCCAACCCCCCTGCCCTGGGCAGGGACACCTCCCACCACACCAGGTTGCTCCAAGCCCCATCCAGCCTGGCTTTGAACCCCTCCAGGGATGGGGCAGCCACAGCTTCTCTGGGCAACCTTTTCCAGTGCCTCACCACCCTCACAGCAAAGAAGTTCTTCCTAATATCTAATCTGAATCTCCCCTCTTCCAATTTAGAAGCGTTATCTCTTGTCCTGTCACTCTACTCCCTGACCAAGAGTCCCTCTCCAGCTCTCCTGGAGCTCCCTTCAGAGACTGCCATGTCTCTCTGCTTTCCCACCTGCTCCTTTCCTACTTTTCTTTTGCTTTTCAGCTACCTTTGCTCCTTTGGAAAGGACAGTTATTGTCAGTGATTTAAAGGCTCTTTGGCGGCTGCTGAGCCTCGCCAGCCGAGTGCTGCTCAAAGGCCAGTGACCTGGGATTTATGGCTAATGTTCTCAGTTAATAACGTGGATTTACTTAAGGAGTCTGTTTGAAATGCACTCGGGGATCCGGGCAGGGGCAGATCTGCCTGGCCCTGGGAGCTGTCTTTATGGCCAAGCGGCAGCCAAGCATCTCCCTTGAGCCCGCAGGGGTACGGCTCTGAAAGCTGGGGAGGCAGCAAGTCCCTGCTTCCCACCAGGGATGTCTCTGCAGCACCTTTCCCTTTGGTCTTCAGCTGATGGATTGCAGGGCAAATGGAACTCTGCTGTCCCACTACACTCAGATACACGAATGCCTCTGTTGACATTTTCTTTGAGGGGGAAAAAAAATAAATTAAAAGATTGCTTCTTTTCCCACTGTTAGTGTACCAATGAAAACAAGAACAGCTGAGTTGTAAATTTTTTCACACTACATTAATTATGAGCATGTGCCTGTGTTTGTATTCGCATGGGCTCACTGCAGTGCGGTGGGGGAAGAACAGCTTATGGAGTTGACACAAGCGCAGGATGTTTTTGTTTCAAGAACTAAATAAGAATGTTGGCTCACTCTTACGTTCTTCATTGGTTTTGGGGGACTCTTGGGCTCGTGGACTTTTCTGCTTTGCTGTAAGGAACAGGTCTGTCCTGCAGGACGGTGGGTGAGCTGGCAGTGGCAGAAATCCTGCCTGTGGGAAATCTCAGCATCTTTCCAATCCTCCTTCTCCTTAAAGGCTTTAGTTAAAATCTCTGCAGCTCTCTTGGTTATGCAGCTGGGTGCTGATGGCCAGGGTGAGCACCCCTCATTGCCTGGGGTGCCTCGTCTGAAGAATGCAGGGGAATCATAGAATTGTCTAGGTTGGAAGGGACCTTTGAGAAAGAGACCAGTTGAACTTGGGAAGCCAGCAGTAGATAAAACTGGTGCAGTGACCGGTGCTGAACTTCATGGTAAGAGGGAATTGTTGCCTTTGGTTCTCAAGGGTCTGAAGAGTGAAAATCTTGATGATGGAGTGTATGCTTTTGCCTATGTCAGCCAGAGCCTCAGCCTGTGCAGAGGCATCTCCCAGCTTTCCAATGATGCACATTCAGTCCCTGCTTCCTCCTCTTCCTCGAGCACTGGTAGCTGTGCTCACCATGCTGACCTTCCTCCAAATTCTTCTTCACTGGCCCAGGAATGAACAAGCATAGAGAATGAGTGTGATCACACTCTCTCCAGTCCCTGTGGACACTTGCCCTGGTACAAACCTACTCTGTGGGCAAGCTCAGCCTGCTCAGTGGTCCAGTTAGAGGACGTGTCCTGCTTGTCCTGCCCTCAGCATCATCAGCCACATCCTGGAGTGGGTTAGTAGCTTGCACAAGGGTGATGGGTGGTGAGCCCAACCCACCTCTAAAAGCAGGGATGGGACTTTTCCATGGCATGCCTTGTCCTTGGACAGGTTTTTCCTAAGTGCACTCCCCATGGTAAGAGGCTCAATGTCCTGAGGGTGTAATACATCTCCTCTCCCTCCACAGGGTACCACCGTGCGGATGATAACAGCAATTGACCAGGACAAGGGCCGTCCCCGGGGCATTGGCTATACCATCGTCTCAGGTAAGTCACGGGGGAATGCGGTGGGGAGCCCAGCAGGGCTGGAGGAGCCAGCCCTCCGATAAGCCTTTCTACATCCCGTACCTGGGAAATCGTATTTGGCCAAGTTTCTCTTCAACTGTGCTCCTTGTTCTTTTGATTTGTTGTTGCTAATTGCCGTAGCCTACTGCTGATAAACTGAAAGCTTTCACCTCTCTGAAAAGCTTGTTTTACCTTCGGCGCTGTTGGAGCGCATCATTCGCGACACTTCCCTTTCCTCGAGCAGCAGAGGTTATTTCTAACTGATTGGACAATATCTCGTATTTCGGTCCTGATGCCGAGCCACAACCAGCCAGCTCTGCTTCACACGATGCTGCAGAGGAGACCTGCAAAGAGCCAGGCGTAAAACTCTTGTTGGCGGTGCGGCGGTTGTTGTTTAGGGAGAAAATGGGACTGATTATGGGCTGAAAGGCTCCTGGTGGCTTCCTTGGCGTTTCCTGAAAGCTTCCGAGCCAAGGGCTGGCTTCCCATGGTGTTGCTAGAGCTTCGCAAGCTGGAAGGCAGGGGGCTGGACCTGCAAGGGTGCCGGGCTAGAGAATGAAGCTTAATTAGAGCAGTGAAAGGTTTCTTTCCTCTGATAGCCACATGGATTAATTCTGAAGCCCAAAGAACCCTTTCCAGACTGCGTGGATGGCTTGCTGAAACTCATGTGGCCGGTCATCCGTGGGTCCTTGCTAAGCAAAGCTTGGCTCCTCCATGGCTTGTGGACCTCTTCTGATGGGAAAAGAGCCAGGGCAAACTGGGCAGGTGTTTCCAGGTGAAATGGGACTGTGTTCTGGAAATTGCCTCTGCCATATCTAAGCTGACTTTGATGCTCACCAGGCTGCACTCAGACGCTGCTTTGGTGGAGCTTGGGCCTTGGGGAACAGACAGGCTACTTGGGTTAACCCAACGGCAAGGGACCAGCTTGGGTTGTAATCATATTTCTGGCATTGATTTTTTGGGGGGATCTTCACAGCAAGAACTAGCAACAGTGCCTTCTCTCTCCCTGCTGTGCCACATGCTTCAGGTGCTGGCTGGCAGCTCCATCAAGCTGCACATGCAGAAATAATTTCCCAGTTTCTCTTCCCCAAAGCCCAGGTGTTTCGAACACTCTTTTAATCAACCTCTAGGGCCAAGGTGATTTCACCCTGACTTTCAAGTCCGCTGATCCTTACTGCAAGTATCCAGGTCAGTCTACCTTTGAAGATGCAAGGATTGTATATTCTCTAATTCCTTCTGCAATTTATTCTAATGTTCCCCCAGCATGAATTAAATGAGAGGTTTCCCCTAGATTTCCTGTATCAGCTGCCCAAAGTGCAGCAGGGATTTTCTTTTGGCTAATACAGGCCTCTTTTTGCTGGAGTCTGGACTTGAAACCTCAAACTAATTTTGTAGTTGACATTGTAGCCGAACTACCGTGAGGATGGTAAAAGCCCTCAGCTTACAAAATCCTCACCCAGCACAAAGTCTGAATGAAAGATGCTCAGCAGCTAGAAAATCACCCCTGTCCTGTTTGAACACCCTCCTTCGGGCATCTGCTGACGGCCATGGTCCATTTTTTTCTGACCCAGTGTGCTGTAGGTATGTCATTTTTCCATGTCAGCGTCAGTGCAATACAAACAGCTCTGGGTGTCCAAGAGGTGGCTTAAATCTACCGAAACGACTGTGCCATCTATAGAGGGTTAACTTGCTAAATGCACCCACCCGCTCGTGGTCAGGTCAGGCTTTCTGCCCATCAGATGGTCACAGTTTGCTCTATTGAATCAAGCAGTCAAGACCTTGGACCCCGGATTTTTACCTGGAAGGTTCATCTTCTTATTTTCATGTTCTGCTCTTATTTTCATGTCTCTCTTTAGTTTTCCACGATGTCCCTTTGTCGAGCATCCCCTGCTCGGTGACAGGGCGGCCATCAGCCTGGCTGTTAGGGGTGCCGTGACGGAGGGATGGTGGAAGGGAGCCAGGAGGGATGGTGGAAGGGAGCCAGGCGTGCTCCAGGAGCCTGGTGGCAGCAGGGTGCCGAGTGACAGGCAGGAGGATCAGCCCAAACAGCCTCGCATCTGCTTGCCTGTGCCAAGAGCTTAATCCCTGCCCCCGGTCCCGCCCGGTGGGGGGCAGCTCTCCTATCGAAGAATCAGGCAGAACACATCAAAGAGTGATTAAAGTGCTCTGTGCTATTTTTCTTTCTCCCCACCCCAAACACAGGGATCACAGAGCATTTTTGCAACTGGCCAGGAGTCCTCCATGGAGCCATGGTGCCAGGAGTGATCATCTGGTGGACACGCCAGGGGACGACCGCAGACTCCCACTATTGCCTCCTCATCCTCACTCTGCCTGCGACTTCAAGCATAGGTTTCAAAAATCCTTGAAGCCAGGCTTCAGGATGCTCTGCTTCCACTTGGACTGGAGTTTGTGACCAGACCCAGAGTTCGCCAGCTCCCTTCGGCTGCTGGGTTGTGGCTGAGGGCAAATTTTAAAGAAAACAGGTTCATGGGGCAAACATGTTGTTTTTTTTTTTCCTGAAGTCAGTAGGAGTGTGAGTACCTCCCAGGCTCTGCTGAAAGCATTCTCTTATACTTCCCATGATCTCTTCTTGCTCTTGAAATATGCTACCTTCTGATGTCTGAGAGTCCGGACATGGGAACCAGCCGCTAGCACGCCTCCAAAATCCTGCTCACCCAAGGCAAGCAATTTTTTTTTTGGCAGGCAGGTAAAGCCTAATTAACTTGTCATTATCCTCAATCACGATGGTAAAGGTCAGCGAGCAGATTTTGTGCCTGAGCTGGTAAATTTTTATGTCAATTTTGCAAAAAGAACAGTCCAACATATGGGAACGGGGAAGCAAATTAAATTAGAAACCGACTGTAAGCAAAAGTGAAAATGGTTGTTGGAGGTAGTAATTATACCTGGTTCTTCAGCTCCATCCCATGAGGGGAGATGGCAGTGATGCTGTTCCCGTTTCACAGGAGAGGTGATGCTTTTCCCAGGCTTTTGGGAGTAGGTCTTGCATGTAGCTGGGGTTGAATATACAGCAGCGAGAAAGCTGAAAAGCAACCTAGCTGTTTATCATGTCTTTGGTATTAATATCTAAAGCATTGGTATGATTTGGAGGTGGGCTATAAAAATTAATTTGCACTTGCCTGTGTCCTATTCGGCTCTAGCCCTTGCGTAGCTGCACCTCGGGATATACTGCAGCAGCTCTTATTTATACGGCTATCTCCAGCACAAGGTCCTCCCATGACAGGAAAACAATAAAACTAAAAGATTAACCATAACCACATAAAATAAGACTTAAGATCCAACTTTATGCCCCCAGCTTACAGAGCTGTTAAGCTTGAAATGACAGAGGAGCGCGGATCTAGCTGTGTCACAGCTTTGGCGAGTTGTCCTGTCGGGTCAGACAAGTCTGCCTGGGAAACATCTAGTCTTTTTTTTTTCCCCTCTTCTTTCCAATCTGAGTATTTTAACCCCAAGAAACCTGCTCTTTTTCACCCTGCGCTTCGCAAGAACTGGGGTCACCACCCTGTGAAAGATCATTTGAAAATGAAATCCAAACTGAGACCCTGCAACTCGGGCCCTTCATCCCGCCAGGCTGGTTGGTTCTGGGGGCTCTCATCCCTCTGACAGCTGTTTCGGCAGCTTTTCCCAGGCAAAAAGAAGGGCTCAGGCATCCCGGTGCCGGTGCCCTGTGAAAGGAAAGCCCCTCCCTCCCCGGTCCCCCTGGCTGCTTTGACAGGTTGGAGATGCTCAGCAGCTGAGGTCAGGGCTCTGTTTGAAGGACAGATAATTAATCCAGCAAAGTAATCCACGGTTCCTTTTTGGCAGATTTATGGAGATAGCCTCTGTACCGGGGACTCTGCCTCATCATCTTTCATTTCCCAGGCAAAGCGAGTGACTTGTTGTATAACACGACCTGTTCTAGATAAGGCTTTTCATTTAGGGGAACTCTCCGGTCTAACAGAGATTGATTCTTCCCGGTGGAAATCCGAGGGCCCCAGCACTCCCAGCAGGATCAGGCCTGCAGACGGCAGTGTGTTTTCATGTTTGCTGCTGCTGCACATCGCCTGGGGCACGAGGAATCCTTTGGCTCTTTAAGAGAAGGCTTTTTATTGTGAATTAAACGGCAATTTAATTAATAGGCAAGAGGGGATTTTGGCCTGTGAGCTCTTTGTAAGAAAACGTATTGCACAACTGCAGTCTTGTGCGTTTTCTCTCTAGGAGTAAAACTTTGGGTTTCATTCATTTCCAGGAGGGTCAGGAGGCTTCATCTCTCCTGGCATGAAGATGTGAAGGTGACCTGTGCTGCTTGGGCAGGTATCAAAGGGTTAAACCAGGGGAAAAGGGTTAAACCAGGGGAAAAGGGTTAACCCCGGGGCTCTGCAAGATGCCCCAAAGTCATTCTCTGCCTGCCTGAAACCTTTCAGGTGCAGTGATGGATGGACAAGGGGAGATTGCACAAGGACAATCCATATGTCCTTCCCGGGGCTTGGAAAGTCCTGCAGGAGAGAGGGAAGGGAGCCATGGGGCTTTCGGTCGGGTGAGCTGGTCCTTGGGGCTCTTCACACAGCCTTAGGGCGCCTTTGGGTTTTTTCCAAAGTTGATTCTTTTAGGAATCTGCTGCAGTTTCTGGCAAAGCTCTCTCTTCCTAAAGCTACTGCATCCCGAGGGAAGCGTGAATTAAAAATCATTATTTGCACAATGTAATAGAAGTGTGAGTTACAAAAGCGAGAGGGAACCGTGTCTGAGAATTGTTCTCGGTCTTTTTTTCTGGTTTTCCTGCTGAGGAATAAAATATCATATATATATATATATTTATATAAAAATCAGTGTTGTAGCTCTCAGAGCATTTCACATGGTCTTAGCAGATTCTGGAGGCCCTCACTGCCTTCCTTTTGTAAGTGCAGCGTGAACATTTGAGGTGAAGTTAAGTGGCCAAAGGGGCCTCAGCTGCTGATGTCTCCCTTCACGTTTTGACCTGACTTAATAAAGAAGGCAAGGCAAAGCAAAGCAAACCCTGTCCCTTAAACCGGACAGCCAGGATTTTAATTTTAATATTCCTGTTTTAATATTGATATTTAATAAAATTCATAATTTTAATATTCCTGTTGCCCGTTGGCTTACGTCATGCCAGTTTTTTCCCCTGTTTGGATCACTCGGTGAACTACTAGGGTGTTAAAACCCTCATAAATTACACCTGCTGGGAGGGCCTTCCAGCATGATTTAAAGGCAGTCATCATAGCAGAACATTTCTGTAGGAGGACACGCTGATGGGTGGAAAAGTGCCTCACGCCGAGTTATTCATCAAAGACTGTTTTTCCACCCTGCCAATGCAAGGGGGTGAGACAGCAGAAGGAAGAGATGGTGGCTGCAGCTACAGCCTCTCTTTTCTTGGCTCAGTTGCTCCCCATCTTCCTCTTCGCTGCTTCGTCATCCTGTTGGCATCTTGCTTTGCCTCCCTGGTAATCCCGAAACTGCTGAAAACAGGTACGGTTGGGGTAATGGTTTGTATGCCAGGTAGTCTCCCAGCAAATGGCCTTCTGTAATTAAAACTATACATTCCCATTTATGTGTAAATATGAAACAAGAGCATATTTTTGGTTTAATTTCTGGGACTTTTTTAACTTCCTGGCATTTAGAGTGCGTGCAAGATGTTGGCAACTGCTGGGAAAGGATGAACCTGCGGTGCCTCTCTTCACGTTGGGGCTTCTGAGGTGGTTTTTAATGGAAGGTTTTCTGAGAGGTGTTGAGCCTGGAGATGCGGAGTTTATGCTAAAAGCTGATTCAGACTTCTTCCTCGTGTATTTCTTTCATGTTCTCCCAATGAGTCTGCCTGCTGCGGTGGGAGAGGCGATTTGTGGGTGTCTAAGTCCAGCACAGGCCTTTGAGAATGTGCCATTTTTATGTGTAAGCATCCTTTGGCTGCAGGGTGAGAGCATCTTCTGCAACAACTGTTCTGAGGTGGCAACACCCAGCTCAGCCCATTCTCTCTGGGAACACACCTCCTATGACCTGTTGATGCAGACAAAATCCTCAGGTGGGGTGTTAAATTGTTGTGTTTACAGAAATGAGGGAAATAAACATTTATGGTAATTTTCCATGCATTGCTCTGCTGTCTTGACTCATGAACCAGCTCTTGGCTGCTCTCCGGTAGGCAGATTTTAAGGTTAGATTCATGGAAAGAGGAAAGGCTTGGAGATAAAAAGCCATGCCAGATTTTTTGGTGATTTGCCTTCTCTTCGAGCCTCTGAGCGTGTTTGCGATGGCGTGGGGAAATGGTGGTTGTGGTCCCAGGCTCAGCATCCTTTCCTGTGATGAATTACACTCAGAGCAGGAACGTTCTTTTCTCTCTGCTCCCCAGCCGCAGCTCCTGGGGGCTTCAGGAGGGGGATGGCACCTCAGGTGATAAATCTCTCCTTCTATTTTCTTGTACTGCACATTCGGTTCTAAAAAAAAGGGAACTGAGAGAGCGTTTACTCTGAACTTGTTTTGTGGCTCTGCAAGATCAGAAATTCCGATGGTTGCGCAAGAATGGGCAATTAAATCTTTTGGGGAAGATACTAAAAATGCCCGTTTGCAGAGCAGTTGTGTGTGGAGGAGTGCTGGCACACAGCTTTGGGCTTGAATCAGTTGACCCAGAGCGAGCTGCATCCTCAGGGAAGAAGAATGAGGAGAAACAGGGCTGTTTTCTGGAGCATCTTGATTTCACGCGGAGCAAAAAAAAGTAAAGCTCAGGTTGTAATAACCCCTTTCCCTTTGGAAATAACTCATTCCTTTAGAATTTAAGCATGGGATGAGGTATCTGCCCTGGCATGCTTCCCTGCATATTACACGGGGGGCAAAAGCTCAAGGTGAAGAGCAGCGAGATGGTCACAGCAGCTGATGGACTATTTATACGATGATAACTGTGTCTGTTGCTGACTCTATGAACCACATCCAACAGCATCTATTTCGGTGCTGAGGAGCCCTGACAGAGCACATTTTGATTAATAAATTATCCAGCGCAAGGTGTGTGATGGGTTCCCCTTTCACATCTCATGAAAGTCATCCGCTCCAAGTTCAGTGGCTCAGTGAGCCCGGGGCCTTCCGAGGATGCAGCTCCCTGCTACAAACGGCTTATTCCTGCAGGCAGGGGGCTGGGAAAATTCTCCTGCATGGGGGAACTGGCTTCTTGTGCCTGACAGGTAGCTCTTTGCTACAGTTGGGTAGTAGCCTTATCTCTTCTACAGATTTGAACAATACTCAAAGTCCATAGACGTAGGGAGGAAGGAGGAGACATCAATGTGGGGTTTTTTTGGTCTTTTTTTTTTTTTTTTTTTTCCCTCTGGGTTTGAGCCAGTATTTTTAATGGCCTTTTTAAACTGTGAGAGCATTGGCTGAGGGCAATTAAACATTATGGCCTTCATCTGTAAAACCCCTCGTTATAGCAGTGTTTCTCCAAAATGCTGCCTATGCCACCATCCGTTCCTTGGTGAGTCTGGAAAAACACTCCGAATGGGCTGCTGGGATCCATCCCACTGCTCCCAGCCCAGCGACATGTTGGTCTCTGCCTGGCCATGGTGGAAGAAGGAGCTGCTGCTGTCCCTATCCCTACACACACACACAGGGATAGGAGATCTTACCTTCTCCTTTTACCAGTGTCATAACAAGAAGCTGAGCTTCTATGTCTCAAGCAAGCCTGTTCTCTGCCAGGTGAGAGCAACCAGTCTGCCAGAAATGTATTCATGTTGTTGTCCCAAAGTTTTGGTGTATTTGTTGTTCTTGTCTTCTCTGTATTTTTGAGTGCTCCCTTTTTTGCTGCTTGGTCTTTCCCTTTCCATCATCTAACTTCTCTCCCATCGCTTGATTCCTACTCTGGGTCTCTCTCCTGGTCTCTCCTGCTGTCTCCTGCTTTGTGCCATGTCCAGCTCTGTAGGTTTGCAGTGGTTAGTAGAGAGGTAGAAGTGGAGCCTTCCTTCCACTGGGATGTTCTTCTCTGGGGAATGCTACGCATCTATTCCCTAGCTTTGCCTGCTCTGTGCAAAGGAACTGGATTGCTTGGTTCTCCATGAATATTCCACATCTCTGTCTGGGTGGGGAAAGAGGTAGGGGACATGTAAGCCCTTGTTTAGCAGAAACTGGAGCATGGTCTTGGGCCCGTCTCAAACCAGGGGCATGGAAATTAAGTCCTTGGTCTTCACCGAGAAATGCTTTGGTGTCCTAGACCAGACCTCAGGGTAGGCAGTAGATGGCTCGAGCAGGGACATGTCCAGTGGCTGGTAACTCCTGAGCCAAATGAGTGACCATTTCATTGCCTGCCTGGTGCAGAGCAGAAGGTTGTGTGTGCCACAGCGTTAGTACTACTCATGGGAGAGCCTGTGAGGGGGACACAGAGGAGGGAAGGGGAGCACTGGCATCTTTCTGAAGATCACTTGCTTCTTTGTCAAGTGTGGCCACAATAGTTCCTGTCTGTGTCATTAAAAAAGTTTGGAGATGGAAAGTCAGCACCGTCCTGCATTCCCCAGGAAACAGGACTCTCTGGGGATCTCGGCTGGGTTTGAAATCCCTGCAGAAGTTCTTCCACCCCTCTGTGCTCTCCACCTCACACCTGCTCATTGCAATATGCCTTCAAAACCATCAATGAGCAAACCACAGTTGGCTCCACTCGCGTGCCCAGCTGGCAGTGCTGGCCACCGGCCACAGAAGCCTTTGGCTGGAGTGTTGGGACAGCAAGAGCATCCACCTGGCTCTGAGACCTCCTTAGAGCAGCCCCCTGTGACTGGTATGGCTAGAAGGATGGAGCAAGCACCGGGAGAGCAGCAGAGTGGTAAAACAGGTGGAAAGCCACCAACCAGTTGTGGCTGGCCAGTGTGGCCATCTGCACCAGCATCTGCAGACTCAGCTGGGTCAGGAAGCTGATGGAGAGAGAACAGGAGAGAACCAGGGGTACAGCAGAAGATATACAGAGGTGAGGAAGGTAAAGAGGGAATTGGCTTTTTTCCCCCCAGTTTTAAATATTTTTTTCCCCTTGCTCTGGGGGAAGTGAAGATGTATAAAGATGATTAGAAAGATTCTTGCAAACAGAGGGTCTCGAGGGAGCGTGCGTTGTTCAGCAACACGAGCACTTCAGCAGGGATCACCGGTCAGAGGAATAACGAAGCCGTGGTATGGGAGATGCTGTAGAGGAAATTATGAAAGGCCTCTTGAGGGGCAAGTCTGGAGACATCTCTTTCCCTTCTGAGACTAATTTTCAAACCCAGCAATTCCCACCTCACAAAAATGCAGCCCGGAGTTGAATCGGACACGTATCTGCCATCCGAGAGGTGTTGTGGGGCTGAACTTGAGAAAAGCCCCTGGTGTGCAACCCGGGAGGCTATTTGGGCCCCTCATTTATTTGTCTAGCCTTCAAAAAAATGGCTGTAATCAAATATAAACTACACAACCATTTTCAGGACACGGCACTCAGTGCCATGTTTAGTCCTTTGTGTCAAATTCCTGCCCTATTGACCTATTTCCACCAAAATCCACTGGTCTCCACGTTTACAGATTCCTACTAGTAGAGCAGTGTTTTGTGATCAAAAAAGTATTTTATTCTGCTTTATATTAGGGGGAGTGTACCAAGATAGCCCTGGTGCATATACTTTACCATGGCAACATGGTGCATTTAAATGCCTTGCAGCACAATTCAGTGCATCTCAGGGAACGTCCTTCAGACCTGGCATCAGAAGAAGCCTCTGAAGGAGTCAGCTGTAAAGTACAGAGCAAAGGTGAGGAGTCAAGATGAAAAGAAAGGAATCGTCCAAGGAAGGAGACTGGAGATATCTACATAAGGCAGCAAAAAGTTAGATTGAAAAAAAAAAAAAGAAAAAACCAACCTACAACCAAGGCTGACGCTAATATTTTAAGTAGCCGTGCGTCGGTTCATTAAGCTGGCTAGCAGTCAATGGACCATTTCGGATGGAGAGAAGAGAGGACCAAGGACAGAAATGGGAGGAATTTGGTCTGAGAGGAAGATATAAAGGCTTGGTAATGGGGGAGAAAGTTGTTACGGCACTTAAGGCTCTGGGAGAAAGAGGAGATGCTGGCAGCCAGTGGCTCATGAAGGCCAGGGGTGTTCCCTGGAGAGCTGGACCTGGAGGCTTGGGCCATCCAGGTAAAGGTGCTGCCGTGGTTAAACAGGGAATCAGACAGGGGTCAGGTGGGGTGCTGAGTGATGGGAAGCACCTTTCTGCTGCAGCAGATCTGTCTTGCAGCTCCCTTCTAGGAAAATGACAAACGTTGTGCGTGTTTCCTTCATGCTGAGATATATTGAAAAGTAAGTTGTTGTGGTGGTTTTGGTTTTTTTAGCTTTGACTGGGATGAATATAATATACCTGCAGGGTTCCATGGCTGCTGTTTGGAATTGGATGAAGGTTTTCTGCACACCATGAGAGGATGAGGGCGGTGGTGCAAGTGGCTGTATGCCTGTGCATAGCCTCCTTGGTTATCACTAATTCAGCAGTCTCCTCTGGTATCGTGTCGGGCCGGCATCAGGTATCCCAGGCTCCACGTACCAACTGCTTTCCTTCACCAGGCTGACAGAGAGAGCACCTGGGACTGTCACAAGGGCGTTCCCAGTGCATGACATTCATCGTCTTAGCATCTGCTGGCTTTGAGACCCAAGTGTTGTCTTAAGCCTCTCTAGGTGTCTAATTCCAGAGGAGTCACACTGAGGATAGGATGCTCGGAGGAGGCAGCACAGCCATCCACGGTACCTCCTCTGGTTGTTTGCATGTAACGATCAGGACAGGGGTCAGATTTGGCTCAAGAAGAGGAAAATGAGGCAGCTGCATGGGTTCAACACACCTGTCAAGAACATAAAAGCAGGGCAAGTGCCTGTAGGACTTACCCTAGTACTTTCCTTGGCACCAAGTGTGTCCATCTAAGAAAATTCCTCAGTTGCATGTGGCTTCTCTGTTATTTGATAGATTTTTCTTTCATTAACCTCCCCAGTCCCTCCTTGAATACGTGTGGTGGACTTGTACCATCTTCAGCATCCTCTGGCAAGAGGCCCCACACTTAAACTCCTGCTTGTTACGGGAAGAATGACTTGTCAGCGTGGCCCATCTGCGCCTTCCTCTGATTAACCTGGACTGGTGGCCCATAACTCTGGGGCTGTGTCTCCCCTGGGGGCATGGTGCCCTGTGAGGGGACCACCTGGATTCAGCCCTGGTTTCAGCTGCGCTGTTGCATATTTTAATAACCAAAACTCTTTTAAATTCTTCAGCTGCCTGCAGCATTCAAGGCTTTTATCAGCTGTTGGAAGGAAAGCACCATTTTGAGCCCTGAGCTGGGGCAGGTGAGAGGAGGAGAGGACCATTACAGCCATTATATTTTAAAGTGCATTGAAATAATGTGCAGGGTTTGCAGAACCTGCTGCAGCCTCTACCCAGCTTGGAGCTCTTGGTTGGGCTGTAAAACCTCTCTTCCAAGCATCCTGTGTGGAGGCTGGCAGGGGAAGAAGCTCATGTCCTCCTGCATTACCCCTGGCCCCACTTGGCATCAGCTGTGCCAGCTGCGTGTGCTCACACTGCCTGGTATTTTTCTCAGGTAACACCAACAGCATCTTCGCACTGGACTACATCAGTGGAGCCTTAACCTTGAATGGGCCGCTGGACCGGGAAAACCCCTTCTATAGCGCTGGATTCATCCTCACGGTGAAGGTGAGAGGTTTTCCATCTTGAGAGACACGCCAACAGAGCAGGATGGGGAGGGCACACTGCTCAGGGACAACTCCTTCCAGGTGGAGGCACAAGCCTGGGACATGTTTCTTCAGGTGTCTGGATCTGCTGTTCCCCAGCTAGATGTTTAACACACAGCCCCCCTTGCATGGTGATCCACCTGGTCCCCAACTAGATCTCCCTGCGGTTGTATCTGCTGGTACCTCCAGGATTGCAAATAGCTTGAGACACCTAACACTCAGGCCCCTGAATTGTGTCCACTTGTGCCTATTTTCCCACCTTTCTCCAGCAAAACCCCAGAAAAAGAGGAACATTTTGTCGTATCAGCAGGCAGTAATGTACATCTGCCCGGCACAGGCAGGCACCGGCAGGGAGTGATGCTGAAAGTTGTCTCGTCAAGAAAAGGCACTGGAGCGTGATCTTCCAGCCCCACCAGGCCCACCTGAGAGCGGCTCCCTGGCTCCACTCACGGCCCTTTAATTAAAATCAATACCAAGCTGGGCAGCTGGTTGGAAACACATTTAGAAGTATAGATTCTGCAGGGCCAGGGTGGGGGAAAAAATCAGCATTGTAGGAAGGGTCATTGATTTGGGGAGGGCAGCAGCATCACCTCATTTTAGCAAATTCAAGTGTTTTGTTGGGGGAGTGGGGGCAAAGGGACAAGAAATTAGCCCTTGTGGTCCCAGGCACAGGTCATACTGTGGGGCTTTATGTGCAGGGAAGAGATCTGCATCCACCCCTAGTATCTCGTGGTTTGGGCTTTTATCAGTAAAATTCCGTAGAAATCAAGAGAGAGGGAGGATTGTCTGGTTTTAACAGGGACAAAAATATCTGGTTAATCTTGGAAAGGGTTGTGAACCCAAAAACTTGCCCGCTTTCCCGCCTGCATGATGATGATGGAGTTCCAACCACACTCTGATTTTTGTTTTCTCTCCCCACAAACGCTGCAACCTCTCTCAAATGCCAGCTCTCCACGGCCTACATCCCCGGGACCCAAAATGTTCTCTGCCGCTCTTGCCCTGGAGCGCGCAGTGAAAATACAGCTGGATTGCTCCTTGTTCGGATCAGGCTGTTCTGCTGTTGCGTGCAGAAGCGGTGAATAGCAATGAGCCGTGCGGGTCGTGTTAGCTTTGCTTTTCTGTGCCCACAGAAAAGCAAGATTATCCAAAGGACGAGAGGAGGGGAACCCTGCTTTGAAAAGGCTGTTTCACCAAATTTTGCTTCTCTGGCAATAAAATCTGCACTCTTTCCATTTGGGAAAGCAAAATTAAAGTCCCTCTGGAGACAGAGGTGTGATATGGAGTCACGATTCATCTCTTTATTTAGACACATGTTGCCCAACCTATTTTAAGGTCTAAATTTCGTTTTCCTCCGTTGCCCTAGTTTTCTGTCCCTTCAGCAGTACTACGGTGGTTAGTCCTCTGCTCCTGGTCCCACCTCAGGAGATGGCAGAGGAGAAGATAGGAGTGCTCTTTGCTCCATCGTGGCTTCCCTTATTTTGAGGACTGTCCCCCATTATTTTTTGGTTTAAATGCTTGTGGCGAAGGAATTGCCTAGCCATCCCCTCACGCGATTTTGAGTCCTGACAACCTGTTGCATGATAGGGTCAAGTGAGAGTTTGGCCACAGCCACCCCAAGGGAAACATTAAACCTCTGGAAAGGCAGCAGGTTTGCAAGAGTGCTGTGGGTCTCAGGCATGGTTGAGGGAAGAGCTGGATCAACATCTGAGTGTGTTAACGGGTCAGCAGTGTGGAAAGATGCTCGAGATTAAGGAGCAACAGCAGAACCAAACGAGCACCCTTCCTTGGCACAGTGGAGTAAGCAGAAGCTGCAAGTGTCTCTAATCACAGCACGCTGACTTTTACATTTCGTCTTTGAAAAATAAAGGCTGCCCTGTCGTTTTTTAATCTCCTTGCAGGCGACAGAGCTGAACGACGACCGCACGCCCTCCAACGCCACCGTCACCACCACCTTCAACATCCTGGTCATTGACATCAACGACAACGCGCCGGAGTTCAACAGCTCGGAGTACAGCGTGGCCATCCCAGAGCTGGCCCAGGTGGGCTTTGCCCTTCCCCTCTTCATCCAGGTGCAGGACAAAGACGAGGTGAGGTATCCCTTGCGGCAGGCACTTCTGCCCGTCCTTTGTAGGGTGGCACTGGTGTGGTTTTTGTGGCATGTGGGGGAAGGATAAGTCATCAGTTAACCTGTGATGAGGTGCATGGCTATGTCCTGATAGCTACTTTTTCGGCTCTTGCTGCTGCCCTTGCTCTACTTGCTCGGTCCCCAGAGCACAGACATGGTGTGTGCTTTAGTGCAGTGGGGACCGCAGAGCCACCAAGAGCCAGAAAATGGGATTGTGCAGGATGCTGAGTCTTGCTCGCTCCCCAGGGCTCTTGTCGGGCAGTCCATGGCCAGTCTGCTTTAGAAAGGGAGAAGGTTTTCTGCTGGGCTCCCAGAGGACCTGCCATGGAGGACAAAGAAAGGTCTTCTGGGCTCTCTGCCCTGGCAGGGGAGCGTACTGCTGCTGTCAGGGAAGGGGGTAAGAGATACCCACTAGGAAGTGTGGAGGGACTGGGACACCAGCTCATCCCTGCAAACGAGCCGGGAATGTTGGAGGCTTGTTCCTCCCTCGTGTTAACAGAGCTCCTATTTATTACATGCTGGTCCATGCCACGTAGGGATTGCAGCATGTTTTCCAGCCCTGGGCTTGCAGCCTTCAGTGACTCTGATTATTTGACTTGTGCGGTTCACGTTTGGCTGCTTCCTTGTGCCAGTTCCCTCCAACCCTGCCACACTGCCTGGTGTCTGCTTCAAACAAGTGCTGACACCTCATGGTGAACTTTTCCAAAATCCCTTGGAAAGGCTCTGGCTCCTGCCGTCACTATTCCTCTCGAAGTCGAGTGAGAGATGAGGGGAAGAGGGTTTGTCAGAATAAATGGCATCACGAGGATGTTTCCTGACGCTTCAGGGTAAACGATGTGATGACACCAGGGAATACAAAACAGACCAGCTCTCCTCGACCTCAAAATCCCAGTGGGTTGGTTAAAATGTGCATCTTCTAAGATGCCTTTGCTGGCTGAAATGATGGATTTGCCTTCCCTTGGTCCTGGGTGGAGTTCACCATGTCTCATAAAGCTGCCCAGAAATCCCATTTTTTTTTCAAGTGAAGTGATTATGACACAGAACTAATAATCTACTTGTGACATGATGTCACCATCTGAGAGTTATGAGTTCAGCCTGAGGAGGTGCAGATGAGCTATTAAGCAGATAAAGAGACTGTTTTTTCTTGAAAATGTCAATTGCTAATAAAGAAGATATGGGTATGACAGATACTTAGGATAGTTTCTGAATAGAGCCGCTGTCGTGCTTTCTGAGAGATGTCAGCAGATCCGTTCTTGAAGGGCATTGTAACACTTCTGTTTGTGCCAGAAGGATGAAAGATCTGTCATTATTTCTGGTTAAAAGCTCGTTTTACTGGAGTGACTCCCATTCAAGAATTCACTTTTCAGCCTTGCTAATTTTAAAATGGGAGAATAAAAAATAGCTTTGCCTTCCCCATTGCGCCAGCAAAAAATAGACTCATTCTTTTGGTGTATTTCTTTAACTTCCTGAGATTTCCCCAGAAGAATTGGCTGAGATTTTTAAAACTGCTGAGAGAAGACCTCTTCTGCTAAAGAAGTCTGAGAGAGCTTTACTGTACACGTCTTTGGAGACCGTCATATTAGTATGAATTGCTTTGACCGTAGCATTATTTTCACTGATAAGAAGCACAGGAGAGCTGATGTCTTGAAATATCTGGAGGGATAGAAGTTATAAGCGATCGGAGGGGCTTTTTTCCTGCATGGTTCTGCAGTGGATCATTCTGAATTCCCCTCGTGGATGCTGGCAAATGGATTAACCATCAAGGTAGCACTTTGCGGGGAGAAAATTTGGGGAGGTCACCCAGATGGTAAAAAAGATGTATATGAGAGAGAAGCGGGACTGCATCTGCAGGCAGGCTTCTTCTAGCCCTGCTTTCCAGGCAGTGTATTTATAGAAGTCCTGAGGCGCTCAAACTTTCGGTAAAAAACTTACAGAAAGGGGAAGATAGTTTCCTGAAGCTGATTTTGGATGTTGAAGTACCTCATGAGAGTTGCAAGGCTTTTACAAACCATCTGGATTTGAGGTAGCTGAGATGGCGCTGAGCTCTCTCGGCTCTCTGTGGGTGGAGGGGTGGAACGGTGAGGATGGAGGTCTTCAGGCAGGGATGTGACTGAGGATGTGGCTGACAGAAGCTATTTCGCCAACATGGCCTTCACACACTGGAGATGACACAATTCATTTGTGTAAGGGGCAAAAGAAAGCAAGAAGAGAATTATACACGTCTCCAGGGAGAGCAGCTAAATAAATAAATGAGAGCAGATGGATAGAGACACATGAAATCAAAGCTTGAGTCCTGGGGAAGATCCTTGTGCTCTAGTTTTGTCTCCTGCCTCTCAACCCATGTCATTAAGTCCTGGGGGAGCCCCTTGGCAGGTTGGTTTCATTCTCGAGCCAAGCCATCAGCCGCCTTCTGGCCCCTCCGGCAAATTTTGACGCTGTTTCTTCAACCCTCACCCTTGTGATGGAGCAGCCCACACCTGAACCTTGCCCCACGCCGGGGTCCCACGGGGCTGGGTACCTCTGGGGAGCCCTGCCTGCCCCGTTTGTGTTTCTGTAGAGCTGGAGAAAGGTGTGTCATACGGGTCTGGCCCTTGAAACACACTGCGTGGGCTGCCAAGACCATTAAACAAGAAGGTGTTTTGTAACCAGGCCCACGCAGCCTTTGGAAATGGTGGGTTTTTTTTGGTCTTTCTTTCTTCTTGGTGTGTTTTGCACAAACTCAAATGATTGCTTTTTGAAGGAGTCAGATTAAACGATTCAGCAAAAGCACTTAAAAATGTATTTATGTGGCACACAAGACCATGCTTGAAAGCATACACTTGATTTTACCTCTGTGTTTAAGTTGCCTGGCTGGAGCTAGGCTGGCGTTAATGTCTCAGACAAGGTACCTAAGGGGGATGCCTCCAAGGAGGAACCCTTGCCTCTGAGTCTGTCCCTTGCAAACCCCCAGCTGCTGTTGAGCACCTTGAAGAGAAGCTGGCCAGGGGTGCCAGGTGAGACAGGGACCATCTCAAGGAGGATGCTCCCAGTTCGAGCTGAGATGACCCCAGATGTGGATTTGGGGTGCAGCCAAGAGGGGTACAAATGGGTGTGCTGGCTTTTTCCTTTTTGCATTCTCTAGGCTTTATCTAAAAACACTCGAGCACAGGAGAAATCAGTGCGCAGGGGGTTGGATCCGGCCTTCTGTGAACCAAGAAAAAAAGCATTAACCTCTCTGTGGCTGAGTTTCTCTCTGCCAAATAGGCAGCAGACCACTTGAATACCTTTCCAAAGCCGTTTGAGAGCTGGTTATGAAAATCTGCAAAAGCTTCTCGGTATTTAGGCTGAGACACCCCAGCGGGACACCACAGAAGACCAGGGTGTGTATTCATACCCTCTCCTAGGCTGGGGTTGGATTCTCCTCTCGCTCCTGTTGTGATAGATCAGCAGGGACAAATAAATCCTGTGTGTGAGACGGAAGATTAAAGCCTGGAATTCTCCACTTTTGCAGCAAGGTTTGTTTCCAGGTTGAGAGCTGTGGAATAAGCTTGTGTTCCTTCAGAGGGCTGGGTGGCTCAGGCTCATCTGCCCCAAGGCTGGCTGAGGTGGGGGTCGTGGCTGCCTTTCCTGGATGTGCTGGTATAATAGAGCCTGGTGGCTTGATGCTGTAATTTTGGGAGGAAGGCAAGGGTTTGGCCATGCAGGAAAAGGAGCAGGGCATCCTTCAGAACAACCCCCATTCGAGGTTCTGAATCCACAGAGGTGTATTAAGAGAAACGAGAGCGTGTTTTCCCAGGGCAGGCCAGAGGAACCAGCTATTCTGCCGTGGATTTCGCTTGATTTTCTTTGACACAGTTGACTGAAGAGGAAGAAAAGGGCAGAGGCTGTATAAAGCGTAAGTAGGATGGGCTGACATTTGGAAATAGTTTTGAAACAATTCTCCAAAATAAGCATATTGAGGAAGATAAATGGGGAATTTAAAAAAAAAAGAAAAAGAAAAAGAAAAGAAAATCCAGCCCGTGGGAATCCACAGTATCTGTTGCTTAAAGCTTGATCAATGACTCGCATAGGGATATTGCATGTGCCCATGCATGTGCAGGTGCAATATATGAATCATTTGTAGCATATATATGCATATGACAGGCACACGCACTATAAATATGATCTACACAGCAAGGAACTGTAAAGGGGAATTGACGGCGCTCGAGTATTCTCTCCCCAAAGTGCCAGCTGCCAGTCGGGCTGAATTAGATTTCACAGGGGTTTTTGCAATACATGGAATTCACCAGCAAATTACCCTTAAAGAGGGAAAATCAATCATTTGGAGCAGAGATAAGCTGAAGGCGAGGCAGCCTCGGATTGATCCCGTCTGTGCAGGCGTGTGTGGAATTCAGCAGATAACCTGGGGAGAGCGGGGAAGGAGAAAACTCTTCCAGGAGGGGGGCAGCGGGCAAGGACTGACACTTAGGATGGACAGAAAGTGGGAGAAAACTGTTGCCAGTGAGGGTAGGAGGATGGAAAAGGTTGGGGAGAGCATTTTGGTCCAGGCATCCTGCATCCTCCCCTCCCTGTGACCCTAGTGAGGTCCTTAGGGATGCAGGGGGCCCAGTGATCTCTCCAATGGGTCATGGATTGTGTGGTGCTTTGGGTGCTGGGAGCCTGAGGCAGAGGAATAGAGGCGGGCAACTCCGGAGGGGCTGTTCAGAGCACTCCAGTTAAATGCCTTCAAGTGGGTGGAGAGAATAGCCCTCCTTCTGCCTCCTGCTTTCAAAGGAAGGATCAAGCCTTATTTGTCGCTGACTAGCTAGAACCAGGCACAAAGTATCCAAGCTGTACAAAGAGGCACTAATTGCTTTTTTAAAAAAAATAAACCAAACCAAACCTCTTTCTTTTTCCCCCTTCCTCCTCCACCGCTCCTGAACTCTTTGCACTTTCCTTTCTTTGCAAACTTGCCAGAATGAGGGATATTAAACCCTCCTCAGCTCTTTTGTAGGTAATAGTCCATGCCTAGAAAAGTGGCTGCGAGGAAAGCTGGAGTTAACACTGGGTTTTGTGCTGGAGAAAGACAGGACTCTCCATTTTGGAAAAGCGAGCTGCAGCTGAGCTAGGGCAGAGGGGACTGAAGGGATCCCTGTACCGAGTCAGGGTGAAGAGAAGAAAACTTGTGGATCCCAGGCTGCTCTTCCCAACTGGAGCTTGCTCTCATGCTGAAAATGATTGCAGACCACCAACCTAGTAGCTATGCACCTCGATGATTTTAGGGAGCGGTATGGTTGAGGAAGGGTTGTTTGCTTGTCTAAGGGTTTGGGCTTGTTGGCTTTTTATTATCACTTTGAGGTTTTGTGTAGCTATTGGTAAGTGATGCTAAATACCTGCTTTGACTTGTGGAAGGTTGAATAATCTGTGAAGTGTTTCCATGTGTACTCTGGTGAGGAAAGGGCTGGGTGGGAGCAGGGATGAAGCCAGTGGGCTTCCCTTTGGGTGAAAAAGGAGCGATAAAGCTTATGATCCATCCTCAGTCAAAGCTGGAGCAGCCAATGTAGCTGCTCCTTCTGATGTGAGAAGGGTTCCCTGGCCTTCTGGGGTTCCATGATTCGTGGGGCACCATGCCCGGTGCCCACATCTGGCAGGCTGGGACAGCAGATTTTTGGCCGTGATTCATAGCAGGTATATCAGCAGGTCCCACATGGTGCCCAGGACTGCTGGAGGGACACACGTACCCACGTCCTGGCATCTCACAGCCTCACCGCCTAAGCTTCTGCCCTCCCTTGCCAGTTTGTGCTGTGCTACCTGTGCCTGGGGAGAGCCCCCTTCTGCTCCAGCCCCCTGGAATTTGGGAGGGACGTTTGAGCACGTGCAGCTGGCAAACAGGTCCATCACAAATGGTTCAAATAGGAAGCATTTGGGGTAGATCAGTCAGCAGTCGCGTGGTTTTAGAAGTTGGGTGTCGGCATGAGGTTGATGCTGGCACTGTGGCAGCAGGGACACGATGCGGCTCCTATTACATGCTCCGAGGAATGCGCACGCGAGGAGCAAAGTAGTAATTATGCCCAACTGCAGCTACAATTGTCTTTTAGCTGAACTGACATGAAATTTCCATCAGTTGCAGGGCCGGCTACGGCTGGGAGGGGGTTTGATTGCTGGGAAGGAGGTGGTGGGCAGCAGCCTGGAGCCGTGGGGAGGGCTGAGCCCGTGTGCTGGCAGGGGACAAGAGGAGCTGGGGTATATGTGGCCGCGTCCTGGCTTTGTGCAACAGCTAACTGGCCTCTGAAGCCTGTTTCTTTATAGCTCAGTTTGTTTTGGAAGGCGGGAGGGTGTGTGCAGAGGGGTTTAGTATTAGAGGGTTGCTAAGATTTGGCAGGATGCTCATTAATTTTGGCCTCTTAAAAAAAAAAAAAAAAAACAAAAAAAAAAAATAAAAAGGAGCAAGTTNGGTAGCATGCCTGTGCATCCCAACCTCATCCTCAGCACCGCAGAGATGATGCTGCCAGAGCTGGCTCATCCACCATCCCACCACCACGCACCAGGACTTTTGCAAGCCTGGGGAGATGGCGCTTGTTTTTCTTCTTTGCGCATACTTTTCAGCTCTGTTGTTTGCTCTGGGTGGCAGGAGCAGGTAGGAAAGGGGTGAGGAAAATGTAAGCAGCTTCCCGTGGCTTCCTCCAGAGCAGGGGGGATACTAGCTGTGAGCTGGGATGAGCCGGCCCCTTCTGCTGGGCAGCTGATAACAATTTGAATATTCAGATTTGCTTTCAGCCATCCGCAGGGGGCTCGCAAGCTCCAGGAACTAGGAGCAAGGAAAGCAGCATGGGGGCAGAAACAGAAAAATAAATAGCTGAATAAATATATAAATGGCAACTCACGGCAGCCCTCCTGAGAGGGAGACATATTCCCCTTCTCCAGACCTCACATGGGGAGACTGAGGGACTTGAGGGGCTGCTAATTAGGGATGGTGGGTATCTGGAGGCTGATCTCCTTCCCCAGCTGGCGGGGAATTAATCCACCCAGCTCCCTTCCCACAAATACTTGGGTTTCTTTTGATGTTTCAACTTTTATCTCCTGCCTCCAACAAACTCACTCCGCTCCGGGTTCCATGAAAATCCCTCGCATCTCGCTGCCACAAAAGGTGCTTTTGCGTACTGCGGGCAGGGCATCGGGCCCTGGGAGAGACACCGAGGGCTTGGCAGCAGAGATGGGCAGAAATTCCTCAATGAAATGGGTTTTTTTGTCACTGGTGGAAATGATTGTTTGCTATAAATTGGCATGGTAAGGATAGGGTATGAAAAAGCCTCCCTATCAGGCTGCGTACTGATGTTGGGAAACATCCCTCACTCGTATTGGGGTTGGCACATCCCAGTTTCCCACAAAACAGTTTTTTGTAAGGAGCTAAGTCAACATCAAGACAGGTGCCTGTTGTTCCTTCTGTCTGTTGCCCACCAGCTGGGCATTACTGGGCTGCTGGGGCAGTGGGTGCCTCTTGGGGCTTGGCTGTGCAGCTCCGTGGGTGCCCTCAGGGCTAGTAGCCAGAGATGCTCAGCTTGCCCTCCACTCCTCTGGCTGCCGGGGGGTGCGGGAAGGAGGAGGGCAAGCAGGGATTCTGCTTGTGTTGCCAGCTCTCAGCAGTCACGCTTAGCCAGATTTTGCTATTAGTGCCCCTTCGTGCATTTAATTGGTCCCTTTTTCTGATAGGAGGGAGGTCATTCGGGGAAAATTGGAAATTCAGCTCTGGCAGCTTTTGAACTTGCTTTTCATGTGCTCTGCTGGACCGTGCTTTGCAAAGGAGCATCGTGCCTGGAGCAAGGGTCCTGAAATGCTGCTGGTGATGTGTCAGTGGTCCTGCTTCTTTGCTGGCCAAGTCTTGGGAGAGGAGGAGTTTCCCAGTTCCAGTAAGGAGCTGCCTTACTGAAAAAAACCCTTTGGGAGAGGCACCTGTGCTGTGTCCCCCAGCAAGAGGAGATGAAATCCCAGCATGTGGCCCATGGGTCTCGGAAGAGTAGAAGGGTTTTTCCTCCAGCCGTGTGCTGTGCAGGTTTTACCCCAGGGCTTCATTCCTTTCCCGTGCTCGGGGATTTTGCATAAGATGGGTGCACACAAAAAGAAGATTGATAGAAATCCAGTACCTGAAGAGGGCTACAAGAAGGCTGGGGAGAGTCTGTCTACAAAGGCCTGCAGTGATAGGACAAGATGCAATGGATTTAAGTTGGAGAAGAGCAGGTTTAGATTGGATTTTAGAGACAAGTTCTTTCCTCTGAGGGTGGTGGAGCACTGGAACTGTTGCCCAGGGAGGTGGTTGAGGCCCCTTCCCTGGAGATATTCACGGTGGGGCTCCATGAAGCCCTGGGCAACCTGGGCCAGTTGGGGGTGTCCCTGTGACCGCGGGGAAGTAGGACTAGATGACCTCTGGAGGTCCCTTCCTGCCTGAACAATTCTATGATGCTATGAAATCATATGCATTGTACACCCCCTGAGTGTCATAGAACACAACAAAGTGTGCTTAAGGTTGGTGCTGAACCTCACGACTCAATTAACCAAACCCAGGCATAGAAATGATTCCCTGTGACTCCAGTAATTGCTTTTTTACATGTCTGAAGGCGAAGGGCTGTGCCCGAGCTGCTGGTTCTGGCAGGTTTGTGCCCAATGCACGGGCTTTGCAGCCAGGTCGGTGCTTGTTTCCTTCAGTCCCGGGTGCCCACAGCCTTCTCCAGTGCGTTCCCCTGGGTCCTTCCTCCTTTGTCACTGTCAGTCATCTTCTCTCCTTTCCCAGGGACCCAACAGCGTTTTCGAGGTTTACCTGGTGGGCAACAACTCCAACCACTTCATCATCTCGCCGACCTCCATCCAGGGGAAGGCGGATATCCGTGTCCGCGTGGCAGTGCCACTGGACTTCGAGACCATTCCTCACTACGAATTTTCGGTATGGGTACTGAACGGGGAGCAGGAGAAGGAAGCCAACAACCCTCGTGCTCTATGGGACATCCACATTTTTAAAAGTGACCATTAACCGGTGGCCGTTCATCTCTCTAATCCACACTATATAACTCCAGAGCATTGCAATATGATTAAAAAAAAAAAAAAGAATAATAAAGAAAAGAAGGAGGTGGAGAAGAGATTTGCTGTACACCTTCCTTCTCTTTCCAGCATCCAAAGGCTCAGCTGCGGGAGCTTAAGTGGAGTGTATTCCCCCTTGCTATGACACAAGGCTGTAAAAGCTTTATAGAGCATAAAACTTTGTTTTAAGTGCACCTATCAGGCACCAAAGCTCTCCCCAGCCTCCTGCTCCAGCTTTGTCCCATGCTCTGCCTGAACTGTAAATTTTCAAGGAAGGCAAAGCAGGCTCATACCACGCTGGAGGCGTTAATTCTGGAAGAAGGGCTTTCATACACTGGTGGAGAAAGATGAGCAAAAGCCTTCCTACTCTTGCTCCACGATGTGGTGGGGTGGCAGGTTCTGCAGTTTGCCAGGTGGAGTCTGGGGCTGCTCAGGGAAGGTGGTGTAGGGTTTTTGGTGCACCCAAGGGTTGAGGTCACCCACAGGTGAGCAGCTCCCGGGGGAGAAGGAATGGGTTTTTTTTCTGTTTTGAGCATCTGTGCTTTGGTGGTTAGCACTGAGCTGGCTCCTCTGATGAGGGAGCTTAGGAGAGCATTGTTTTCTTCATTAAAGAAGAACAGATAGCTCTCCCAAGCTTTGCAGACAGTGTTTTCAACCCTCCCCTTCACTTCCCCTCTCTGCCTAGCTCTTTGCAAATGAGAGTGTCCCAGACCACGTTGGTTTTGCACGTGTGAAGATTAACCTCATCAACGAGAATGACAACCGGCCCATTTTCAGCAAGGCCCTGTACAACATCAGCCTCTTCGAGAACGCCACTGTGGGCACCACTGTCCTCCAGGTCCACGTGAGTAGGAGCATTCTGCCTCTCTTTGCCAAATCCTTGGTTCTGAAGTGCCTGTTACCAAGGGATGGGATGGGATGGGGAGTCCAGTAAGGGAGCTGTGGGGAAAGGCTGGCAGTGGAGTGAGGTGTAGCCATCCCGTGGATTTCTGGAGCAGATTCCTTGACCTTTCCTGGTCACCAAATGACAGGTGTGTGGTTCCTACCAGAGCAGAAGCTCAAGGAGACTTCTGTGCTGAAGGATCTCATCTGCAAACAGAAACTTCTCCCACAGATACTGATCTCAGTGGTCATGGTCTTGTCTCTCCCTCCTCCTCACTGGATGGGATCTGCCAAGTGTTTCAGTTGTGTACATGACTTGTGTCCCATCACATGTTTACTGCTTCTCTTACCTTAATTCTTATGGGAAAAGATGCTCGGGTACCTAACAAACTTGGTTGCTTCATTGGTGAGGGTGAACACCCAATATTTATCTTTCAAGTGTGGGTTTTCTCACTGCTTCATTTGGAAGCATCGTCTCCCTCAAGGAAATCGAGGTCAGTTGAGCCAATAAGAAGTTAAGGATGGAAAAAGAGGGGAATGGCTGTATTTAGCAGAGTGTAGTATTAAATGGCTGGCAGCAGAACGGTGGTACAGCAAACAGAGGTGGTGATGATAGCAGGGCATTCCCGTAGGGCTCCTCCCTCCTGCCTGGGTTGGTGGAAGCACCCAAAATCCCTGGCAAGAAGATGCATTTTCTGGGGTGTGAGGATGATGTCAGTCGATGTCGCTGCCAGTGCGAGGCACAGCAAGAACCAGAACAAAACTCTGTGCTGAAAAACAGCCTAAATTGGAAGCAAACCTCCTCTGGGACAAGAAAATTCAAAGAGGAGAGCATCAACACTCCTGCTAGGCTTTGGTTGTGTTACTGCTGCTATTGTTAGTCATAGATTAATTTGCTGCCCTCACAGCCCCCAACCTTGTCCCTGCTGTCCCAGGACACAGCCCATCCACGCAGATCCAGAGGATAAAAGCCCTGACAAAAGAGCTGGGTGTATGTGCCTGTGCGTAAGTGTGTTTACTCTACAAACAGATGGTGTGAAACTGTATAGAGCCCCTGAGCGGTTCCCATCTGACAGTTATTAATATTTCAAGCAGATGTTTAGCTAGTCAGGCCATCAGACACTAAACAATGAGATTGTTACTGCGTCTCCTCTTTCCCCAACTTCCAGCTATGCCAGCATTTCGGAGCGAGCACAAAATGCCAGGAGTTGAATCTTCCGTGATAAATCAGGATGGATGCAATTAGTGCTGAAATCCAGACTGCCCTCCCAGCTGATCCCAAACTTTTAACGACCCTCATAAAGTACCAGCTCCTCCTGCTGCTGCTGCTGCTCGCCCTCAAGACGCAGCCCTCTGCTGGCTTCCACGGCACTGCCCGTCTGTGCCGTGCCTCTCCAGCTGTCCCACGTGCCACAGACAAAAACTCTGCATTCCTTCCTCATAAATTCCTCCTTTTCTTTTCCCCCCCTTCTTTTCCCCGCTCACCAATAAGGGTTAGGGATGGGTTTTTAAAGAAAGCCCAGCCAGCAACATGGAGTGACACTTCTTTGGTGGCCGCTGAACGATATCCTCGTGAAAAGGGACTTCTGTTGGCTCCCCGTGCTCTGGGCTACAAAATGCCCCTTTGTGCAAATAAGTGCTGGTTTTGCACTTCTTGTTTAGTTTGAGGAAGAGGAGGCTGAGGGGAGACCTCATCACTCTCTACAGCTACTTAAAAGGACATTGCAGAGACGTTCTGGTCTCTTCTCATAGGTAATTACAGATAGAACAAGGGAGAAAGACTTCAAGCTCCAACAGGGTAGGTTTAGACTGGACATTAGGAAAAAATCCTTCCCAGAAAGAGTGGTCAGACACTGGAACAGGCTGCCCAGGGAGGTGGTCGAGTCACCATCCCTGGATATATTTCAGAGTAATTTAGATGTGGTGTTGGGGGTTATGGTGTAGGGGAGAACTTTATAGAACGGGGTTGATGGTTGGACTCCATGATCCCAAGGGTCTTTTCCAACCAGAATGATTCTATGATCCTGTGATTTGCAGCCAGCTGGAAAGCTGGCACCCAGAGTCACCCTGCTCACTGGCAACGTGAACCATCCTCATGTGTCTCTGTCCCTCAGTGAAGATGCCACCAACCTTTAGGGTAGTGTTTCCAAGGGAAGGTGGAGGGCTGTGTGTTTGGAGAGGTGATGGATTTCCAGGATGATAAAGGCAGATCAGGAGGTTTATGAGATCAGGAGGAACAGGAAAGCACATGGGCCAGGCGAGCAGTTGCCAACGGATTGGCAGAGGCTTCCCAACACAGAATCACAGAATTGTAGGGGTTGGATGGGACCTTCAGAGATCATCTAGTCCAATCCCACTGCCAAAGCAGTTTCACCTGAAGCAGGTTGCACAGGAATGCATCTGGGTGAATTTTTAATACTGCCAAGGAAGGAGACTCCACAACCTCTCTGGACAGCCTGTTCCAGTGCTCTGTCACTCTCAAAGTAAAGAAGGTTGTCCTCATGTTGAGAAGGAACAATTTGCATACCAGCTTGTGTCCATTGCCCCTTGTCCTGTCGCCAGATGCCACTGAGAAGAGCCTGACCCCATCCTCTTCTTGTCTGCCCTTTAGATATTTATAAGCATTGATGAGATCCCCTCTCAGTCTTCTCTTCTCCAGGCTGAAGAGAGTCAAGTCTTTCAGCCTTTTCTCATAAGAGCAGCACTCCATTCCCTTGATTATTTTTGTAGCCCTCTGATGGACTCTTTCCAGCAGTTCCTTGTTCTTCTTGTACTGGGGAGACCAGAACTGGACCCAGTGCTCCAGATGGGGCCTCACCAAGGCAGAGCAGAGGGGCAGAATGACTTCCCTCGACTTGCTGACCGTGCTTTTTTTAATGCACCTCAGGAGACCATTGACCCTCTTGGCCACAAGGGCACGTTGCTGCCACATGGTCAATTTGTCCACCAGGACTCCCAGGTCTTTTCTCCTCAGAGCTGCTCTCCAGCAGGTCAGCCCCCAGCCTGTCCCAGTGCAGGGGATTATTCCTCCCCAGGAGCAGGACCCTGCACTTGCCCTTGCTGAATTTTATCAGGTTCCTCCCTGTCCTACACTCTTGCTGGACGGCGGCACAGCCTTCTGGTGACTCAGCCACCCTTCCCAGTTTTGTGTCATCAGCAAACTTCCTGAGGGTACGCTCTGTCCCCTCATCCAGGTTGATGAATATATTGAACAAGATGCAGTATTGATCCCTGGGGGACAAAACCTGGCCTTTGCCAGAGGTGACCAAGCACAGCAGGGCAGAGCAGTGCCTGCAGCTCCTTCCCAGCAGGGAGTGAGGGGCTAAAACCTTTGGGGGCTGAGACAATGGGAGATCACTGATCTTCTGCCCCCCCTGACAACCTGGGGAAGGGGAAGTTACCCCCAGAAGACCCTGGGCTGGTTGCAAGCGCTTCCTTGCTGTCCACCCGTGCGTGGTGTAGAGTGGGTGTAGGCATCACGTAATCACAGAACGGCAGGGGTTGGAAGGGACCTTTGGAGATCATCTAGTCCAAACTCCCTGCCAGAGCAGGGTCATCCAGAGCAATGTAGGGGGTTTCCTTCATGACCCAGGAAGGGCAGTGACTCTGCCCTGCCGAGCAAGGACACCCCTTGCTGCTGCCCTTTCCCCCTGCCTTCTGCTTGGCCGGCTGAAAACAGAAAGGGAAAAAAAAAAAAAAGCAAGAGCAAGCAGACTTCATTTGCAGTGACAAATGGCCATTCGTCTCTGCAGCATTTCAGCTCCTAATGTCAGTGACATCAGAGAAACATTGCCTGTTACACGTATAAATCAACTGTAAAACAACCCCAAGTGCAGGCAGGCAGCAGGAACAGGGAGCCGCTGCCTGCTTTCCCTTCTCTGCCCTTTTTCCCTTTGCCCAGAGATGTGTGGGCTTGAAACCGTGCCCCTGCAGCTTCCTGGGCAAATCTTAGTTACTTCCCTGGCCCACCACAGCCCTGTTCCCCATCTAAGCTTTTGTTTGTCTGCTCTTTGTTCTTTATTTTGCATTCCCTCCATCTCCTTGTCTGTCCATCCATCTATTTAATGCTCTCCATGAAAAGCATTTATCATATAGATTCAGGTAGTCGTGTGCTTGCAGGAGAACATCTGGATAGTCCAAGCTTCGCAGGAACGGCTCCTGTTGTGTGCAGGGAGCCTGCAATACGCCTGAAGGCAACCTTCTCTCCCTCTTCTGTGCTCTTTACCTGTGTGATAAGCCCCTTAGGCCAGAGATTGCTTGTGTGTCTACTTTTACCGTGTCCTTACTCAAGACAGAGCTTCCAGATTGCCCCTTACCATAAGTCATTGCAGTTTGGAGTTAATCGTGCGTTGCAACCCAACGTCCAAGCTGAGGGGTGAGCAGGGCTCCGCAGTTGTTAGCAGCCTCTCCCCATCCAAACTTCTTTTTTCCCCTGCTCTGAGCCCTGCTGTGCAGGGAATGGTTGGACTGGAGAGCCTCGGAGTTTCCACACAGCAGCACGCTCCTTCTGCAAGGCTGGGGTGAAGCAGGGAGGTGACCAGAGCTCAGCCTGGAGATGTGGGCAAGTTCTGCCCCAGCTACCAACAGATATTGAAATATTATTTTTTTTTTCTGAAACAACTGGCCATGAAGCCTTTTAATAACATAACAGAAAAGGTCAGAGAAAGAATTTCACACTTCTTGAGCAAGCAGGCAGCCAGTATAACTTCATGCTTTCCAGGAGCGAGAGGCACCAAGAACATACAGCACACCCTCAATTAACTGGGGCTCTGACAACCCCAGCCAAGTGTTGCCTGGGCAGCTGGTGGGTTTTGGTGGGTGCTGGCTTTCCTAGTAGCAGGGAGTGGGCAGGAAGACCGTGCCCTGGAGAGATGAGGTGAGCAAAGGTGCTGGCTCCAGCATGGGACAGAGGGCTTGGGGCTGCGGGTGGTAGGAAGCCCTGGGGAAGGACAGTGCTAGGGTGGATGAATGGCTGTTCTTCTGCTATAGCCACAATCGGTGCCTGCAGTGGGATTAGCAAACGTCATCCAAAACAGGTCCCAGCCACTCTTTTTCTCCTGGGGTGAGAGGAGAGGGAGAGAGGAGGGTATCTCCAGCCCTGTCTCTCCCAGTTGAGAAAGCCCAGTAGCTGGAGAAAAGGATGAGTAGTTAGACTAGAGATGCATCCACAGGTCTCAGACCAGGTAGGGGATAAATCCATTGCAGAGAGGGACAAATCAATAGGTAGACGAAAGAGGGACAGATAAAAGGGCATGGTCCATCACTACCATCTCACAGTTTCAGCATGAGCCTTGNAGGGAGGAAAACCCAGAAGGAGCACCTTCTGCTTTAGGACAGAGTGCTGGGCAGGGGATGATCTGCTAAGGAGGAGCTGGCGGGGCCAGTCCCTTAGTCCTGTTGGAGTCTAGAGCCAGCAGAAGCCCTCAGTGTGTCCCCATGCTGCTGCTGCTCTGTGTCCTGCTCCAAGATGCCTCATTTGCCACTATTTTGCAGGCCCTTATGGAGCATGTCAGCTGAAACAGGAGCAGAAAGTCTCGAGGTCCTACGCCCGGTGGCTGTGGAGAGGACCGATGCTGGTGTCAGACCTAGCCGCTCAGGTCTCTGCTTATTCCTTTCCCAGGCAAAGAGGATTTGAAAGCGGCCCTTGGGCTCACACCACATCATGGAAATACCACATTGAGGAGCTCCTCTCAATGGAGAGGGAGAGGAATTTGCATTAGATGAAGCTTTCAGCTAAGAAACTTTTGGGGGTAAAAGAAGCTATGAAAATATGGGCCTTACTTTTAGGGTCACCAAGACCCACCCTAGCTTCCAGTGAGCTCCCTGCAACAGGGAGAGGAGCAGCGGGAGGGTTCAGTCCACTTTTTGGTGATGTGCTGGTTCTGGCACCAGTTCTGTGGGGTTGTGGCACCAGCTGTGCCCTTGGTGTGCGGTGGAGGGTGCTTGGCTGGGAAGAAGAAGGGAGGTGCAAGCGTGTATTCGCGCCTGTGGCACAGAGCCTGTGGCATGCCTGGGACCTGCTGCCTTGCAAAGCTGCAGGGTTCCTCTCCAAACCTGCCTTTGGACACTGCTGCTCTGGCAGCAGCTGCCATCGGCTGGGGTCAGCCTGGTGCCAGCTTCCCCAAAGCCAGGGACCTGCCCGAGCGACGCACGTGCCTCCCTCTTCGTTGCTGATGTATTTGCTAGTCCTTCAAGAATGGGGAAGGGGCCTAAAACAGCCCAGCAGGAGGTAAGAATTACAGGGTGGGAGGTCTCCTTAAGCTCCTCATACACTGCAGACCTGCACGGCAGAGTCCTCCTGAAAAGCTCTGATAACCAAAATCATTAATGCCCAAACAAACCGAGAGTAACTTCTTCTTAACACAACAATGCATTTGATTTGCCTTGAAGGATCTGGAGAAAAATGGGTCTCCGGGGAAGTGTAGAAAGTAATCCCAGCTCTGTGATCCCTCCTCTCTGCTTTATTTGCCCCGGTCTGGCTTGGCTGTGCGGGCTGGGGTTGGCCACTGCAGGCTCCATCATCCATCCAGCAGGAGCGAGCTGGGGAGGCTGCTCCATGACCCTCTCCCAGCCCAAGCCCCCTGGCAAAGGGCTAGGATGAAGGGGGGGGGACCTGGAAGGGTTTGCAGGGAGTGCATCGCCCAGCTGCCCATCTTCAACCGCCTGGAAAAGTGTTTCACAGCAGAGGCATTAATCCCTGTAGGTTCCCAAGGCTCTCCTGCTGGCTCTTCTTTACTCTGGCTATGTCAGATGAGACAGCCGCCCGTTCAGGCACCTCTTTCAGACCAGCGGTGCTTTAAAAATAACACAGATCCCTCCCTGGGATGGTTGTGTAAGAGATTTGTCCCAAATCCTTGCTGAGTTGGTGACTGCCTTCTCTCTGGAACCTTATCCTCCCAAAATCCTTATGAGGTTATGCTCTTTGCCTTGCTTTCGTGTCCTCCTTACCCAAAAATATCTCTGGCCTTGGGTGGTGCCGAGTTTCTACCTCGAGAGGTCTGAAAGGGGCACTAAGAGTTCTCAGAGCTTTGAAATGTTCCACGCAGACATGCTATTTTGGGGCAAGCCGGCTGGTGTGCTTATCCAGGGTCATCTTTTGCCAGACCCTCAGCAGCAGTCTGAGCATCACCAGCCTTCCGCAGACCCCAGCCTGTAACTACGATGCCCCATTCAAGAATCGGGCATCGATTTCAGCGTGGCAATGATTTTCTGTAGCTTGTGGTATGCGGCAAGGCAGGTAAAATAAGTACTGTGTTCCCTTGGGGCTTGATAACCTGGATGTATAAGGCGGTCTGCTGCTTTAAAAAATGATGCTTTCCCTTCCCCCCCCCCCTCCAAGTTTCAGATTATAATTTTCAGATTATTTTAGGGTGGGGGGTGGGAAGGAAGGGGAAGAGGAGAGAATTCCTTCTGTCTTTTTGGCAAATGCATTACTCTATATATTCTTATATATACGGGTGCGTGTATACATTATGTTTATATATATGTTCTGATTCACATTACTGAATAGTCCCTTTCTGCTCCCCTCCACGGGCTGTCCCCTCCCTGACCATCGCCCACAACACATCCATTCACCTGGATTCTTGTCTTCCCTCCCCTGCCACTGCGCTTCCTTGGGAGAAGCCTTGTTAGTAAGAGTCTAATGAAGTAAATGAGCTAATTAACCTTCCATTACTCTACTCATTAAGGCAACCTTTAATTTGGTTGGCAAAGTTTCTCTCCTTTACCACCCAGCTGTCAGTTTTCTTCTGCTTCTTCGATCTCTCTTTGGCCTCGCATCAGGGATGGGAAAATCGATCCCGGCCTGATTTTCTTCCCCCTTCTTTCCCGCCAGCTGCAAACGCCAGTCAACAAGAAAGTAATAACATAGTTTTCCCACCCTGGGAAGGATTGTTGCAGACATCAATAAGCACTTACTTAAAATGCAAATGGCTTTCTTCATCAGCTGTCAACCTGTGGCTGGTGTGAGTTGGGCAGAGGCACAGGGATGCTGTGGTCTGTGGGCTACTGCACCCTGTCCCAGAGCTTTGCAGCGGTCCCAGAGGGGCTTTGGGTTGCTCAAGAGTGTTTCAGATCTCTGGGTTTGTCCTACTCCAAGTGCATGTGGCCAACGTGGGTGGGATGGGGCTTTACAAACCTGAGGGGGTTTCTTCTGGTTGCCTGTGAAGCCTCCAGGTCTCACCCCATCCCACATTTCTCCATCCCTTTGGCCAAGGGCACTCATTATCCCTTAACATCTGTGTAGCTGCCACTGGCTTTTGTTTCTTGATGATCTCCAAGGCTTTTCTTTCCCTGTCTTTTTCTTGGAGAAAAAGCCAACACAGGGGGCAGGAATAGTGCAGGATAAAAGGCAGTAGTTGTACAGAGGCTGAGCAGAGAGAAGAGCTGGCTGTAGCTCTGAACTGCTGGTGTATGAAGTGATGTCTACCAAGGAGCTCGCCTCGAGCTGTATTTGTCTCTCACATAGTGACAGTGTGGACCAGCCTGGAGGGGAAGCTTGTATTGCTCCAGGTTTTGGGGAGGTTGCATGGAGGAAGGAGTGTAACCAGCCGGAGCAGGGAAATAGCTCACAAATCAGTGGATGGTTGAGAAGGCTTCCTGAGATGAGCATGGTCTCGATTTCAGCAAGGGATCAGGTGGGAGATGAACCATCTCCTGCCTCATCTGTGGCTTCTGGGGTGCTGTCCCAGCAGTAGGACTGCAGAGTGGGGCAGCCCAATGTCTTACTGGACATGGGTGATCATGCTGTGATGGGGATAGGACAGGGCCTCTTGACCCTTTCCAGTTGGCTGACCCTCTAAATTTTGCTCAGGGGGTTGAGTTTGTGTTCCTGCTCTGCAGGCAGTTGCCTACTGCACGCCTGTTAGGAGGAGTTTGCGCCTCCTCCGCCTTTCCGTGTGGGTACGGGGAGCACAGGATGGTCAAATACTAGGAGAAGAGAACTCTCAGGTCAGCCTCCATCCTTTCTTTCTGCTGGAGTAAATAGAAAATGTGTTGGAAAGCCTTTTCTGGAGAAGATGAATGCCAGGAAGGTGGTAATGGGGGTACTGCCAGGGCAAGCTGAGTGGTGCAGAGGATGGACTCAGGCATAGGGAGAGGATTTTTAGGAAAGCATGAAGGAGTTTGCAGGACACTGGTGGGAATGTGAAATGATGGGGCAGCAGCAGCCCATGGGGATTAGAGAAGGAGGGAGACTCCCAGTTGGACATTTCTGCTGTCCTCCAAGGCTGTGGTTTCTCCCTCCTTCTAGCCCTTCTCCCCACTCCTGGCCTTCACAGCTTGTCCTCCTGTTAGCATCTTAATTGATCTTGTTGTTCTCAACCCCCCTGAGTGCTCCGACACCTGCTGTGCTTAAACAGAACAAAATCTCTTCCAATTTCACCACCACTTAAAAGAAAATTGAATCCTTTATCTGTAAGAGGAAAACTGCAAATACACGAAACAGTAAATAGTTAAATAATCAAAGCAGATGAATCCAAATTGCCTGGAAAGTTAAACATGAATGACTTGTCTTCTTCCTGCAGGCTTCTCTACAAAAAAAAAAA
>VZRU01001501.1:59385-79561 GCA_013398155.1 Pedionomus torquatus | reverse complement strand
TAAAAAAATGCTTGCACTCGTTGCTCCTGTTAAATATTCTTATCAATCCAGCTCTGTAAATAAAGGCAAGGGGAGGATGGAGTTACCAGGTAGCAGTGTGATTGACGGATCTGAAGTCCTCGTCTTTCTGTCAGGGCCCACTGCTCTTTGGCTGTGTTTATCTCTTTAATCTAAATATCAATCTGTAAGCCCGGAATGGGGTGGAATCGGAATCATGACAGCTCGAGCGTTGAGGAGAGAGACACTTATTGCAGCTTTTGCAGCCTCTCCCCGTCCTGATGGAGCTGTCAGGATAAATGCACAGCTAAAGCGCAGAGGTGGGAAAAACAAAACAAAATCACAGCCCCCCCCCTCACCAAGTCCCCTGCCTCCAAGAAAAGACAGTTCAGCCTGTGGGACGGGAAAGAAAAACGTGGAGTGAAGGCAGACTGCCCTCTGCTCAAATTGAATCCTGCACAGCGCAAGCTGGGCAGCAGGATTCCCCTCACCCTTCCCAGTGCTCCCAGTAGGAGATGGGGCTGGGTGGTTTTCCCTTGCTGCTGGCTTTGGCTGGTGATTTGGGGGGCAGCTGGGAGACAGATGGAGATTTTTTCCCATGAAGATGACACATGCTGCAGTGCAAACACACACAAACATCCTTCTGAGCCATCCCTGTAGGGCAGTTGCCATCTCCACCTCGATCCCTCCTCTCCCAGGCTCTGCATCTCTGGAGCAAAGGCAGCTCCATCCTGCTTTCCCACCCAGAGCTCCCACAGAGCCACCGCTCACAGGATTTTAATCTGTTTTCCAGGCTGGCTTTCCCTGTGCCCCTAGCACCCACGTCTCTCCCAACACAAGCAAGGCTCTGTGTCCTTGAGCAAAGAGCTCCCCTGTGGATCAGCACCCAGCAGGTGCCGTTAGCTGAAGCAATACTGTGACAGAGGCAATGTCACTTCAGGGACAGGTCACCTCGTGCAGCCTCTCATGCTACTGACAAGCTGTTGTTGGGGTGTAAAAGGAAGGATAATTTGCCTAAATGGGGGATTTAGGAGCCATGAGACTTGTAAATCAACCTGCTGAGATCATGGTTTTCCTTGGGCTGGACAGAAGACATCCCTTTTTCCCTCTGGGAATGCCTCTGCCTGGCAGGGATGCGTTTTGGGCTTGTTACTCCTTCCTGACAAACTAAAAAGCCCACTATCCAGCTGGATTTGCTTCACACTCAGCAACCGCAGGCTGTATCCTGTTCCAGGGTGAATTGTCTTCCTTCTTGCTGGAGAACGGTTGAGCTTTGCTGTTCATTTCTCTAAGCCAGGGTTCAACCTGTTCGTGTCCATCTTCAGGCAAGGGCCAGTTCAGCTCTTCCCTCCTCCTTTGCTCTTTTTCCCCCTCTCCCTGCTGTGACCCAGATGATGCTCATCACCCTGATGAAATGGAGTTGCCCATGGTGGAAGGTGTGACTGGCTTCCAACAGCTCTTGCAAATACTTCAGAGATCATTGGGGATTTGTATTTCCTCCGCTGGACTTTGACCTTAATTTCTTCCGTTTTGCTGGGCTGTAAAATTCATTAGAGACCCAACAGCAAAGTGATTGAGATGTCAAGCCAGGCGATCGTGTGGTTATTTAATCTAGGAGATGCGCTGCTTGCCATTTAGGTGGACAACAGGAGAATGAGATCAATATGGTTCATTAGCGGAGTACTTGTGCCCAGCTCCAGCGCAGGGCTCCAGTAAAACCCACCAAGGTGAGTGTCCAAATGGACTTGTTGTCACCTTGCACGGTGCAAACCCATCCTCTAGATGCTTGCTTCTCTTGCACAAGGCCATCTTCTGTCAGCTCACATTTCTACCCCAGTCTCCAGCCATTGTGACAGCCTGGCTACAGTAAATTATTCCTCACTAAACCAAGGCTGCCCAAGGAAAGTGTTAACCTGGTTCACAAGGAGCTGGTGTTGCAGGGAACGCTGTTATAAAACACAATCAAGGAGGCGGCTGTTTTCCCCAGTGGCTGGCAGAAGAGGTGGGGAAAAGCTCTGCAATTCCCAGGGGGGTTGATTGGCTATTTTCCCCAGGCTCAGCATAGTCCTCTGGGGTGATTAGCGGTGACTGAGCTGCTGGCTCGGTTCAGACCCCATGGTCTGGAGCTGCTGGAGAAGGCAGTCACAGTGGTACCCCAGTATCATCCCAGTTCCCCACTCCCGCCTCCCTCCTTCCCGGCTAATCACTCCACTGGGCTCTGGGGCCGGGATGCCAGATGACTCCACTCGCACCTGATTGCGACCTCCCACCAGGCAGCTGCTCTCAAAGGCCTGGGAAAGAGCACAGTTAGGGCAGGTCGTGCTGGTGAAAGAGCTGTTCTCCATCTGGGACGGGTGTAATGATTTTAAGAAGATTTTCCGCTGGTTTTCTTGATCCGGTTTTGCATTCTGGCAATTTGCTTCTCGTGGAAGCACTTGGTCCTTCACGTTTCTCTCATCCAAATCACAAATCGATTCCTAGTCCGGGTGGACACCAGAGGTTAGGCTGTTATTCCCCCCAGGACCTGAAGATTGTCATTGGTTGCATTTAAGAAAGGATGCTTGCTGTTTAATGCATGAAGGCTTGGGTGGAACCAAAAATCAGTATAGTGAGAGGTCAGGGCTTCCTACCCTGGGTTGCTTAATGCCCAGGGTATTGCTGCCCAGTCAACCTCAAGGAATTTGCCTCATTTTCCTAGAAAAATGAAAAAAAAAAAAGTGGGAATCACAGAATCGTAGAATGGTTTGGGTTAGAAGGGACCTTAAAGACCCTCGTGTTCCCATGCCTCTGCCATGGGCAGGGACACCTCCCACCACACCAGGTTGCTCCAAGCCCCATCCAGCCTGGCCTTGAACCCCTCCAGGGATGGGGCAGCCTCAGCTTCTATGGAAGCAGATGGGAATCTTCTTTCCATTTGCTTTCTCCTGTGGCCCAAGTCCCAGGCTTCTTGTTGGAGCGGTGGTGCCTTCATGTCCCCACTATCTACCAGGGGAGCAGATAGACAGGCAGGGAGCAGTGGGATGAGACTCACGCCTGGTCACTCTGGTACCCTGACAGCTTTTTGATGTTCTGTAATTGCTTTCCTGCTGCGACTCCTTTAAGCAGAGAGCTTCTGGCCAAAGCAATTTGCTCCCTATCAATTTTTATTTCCTGATTTCTGCATGCGAGGCAGGGGGGGCAAAACAAAGAGGGGGAACGAGAACAAACTGAGCTGCCACCCGCTCCAGCAGCCCCGTGAAGATGGAGAAATGGGAAGAATTTGGCTCTCTGGGTGCTGGCAGAGCCATCTTCAGGTAGGCAGGACGTGGCCACCCATCTCACCCAGAGGGCAACGAGTCATCCTTCCAACACGCTTTGCTCACCCCTGCAACTGACCTCCAGCTGCTTATCCCTGCCTGGCACATTTTGGGTGAGGACTGCCACCCCGGGGGCTCAGCGGGGAATCCGTGCTGCCCCAAAAGGTTCTTCTTGGCTCTTTAAGCTCTTCCTTGTTCCTCCTGCTGCGCTCCCTGAAGCTGTTGTGAGTAGAGTTAATCTCGGGCAGTTTAAGGAGTCGTTGAGTGGGGCTTGGCGGATGATGAATGTCGAAACCATTACCGGCAAAGCTCGGCGGAGCTGTTTAAAACTGAATTCTCCCATGTAAATTTCTGCTCCATCAATCCTGATGACATGTCAAACATTGCTATTGTTTCCCCGAACAAATTGGATGACATGCCCTTTCCTGCAGATTTGCCCAGGAGAGCAGAACCACTTGCCGGCTCTTCTCTTTTGTCTCCGGCTCTGCCGGTGGGGAAGGACAGACGGGATGGCCCTTGGTGGGACAAAAGGGTGATGTCCACAATATTTGTGCTCAAGGGATGGAGGGCTGGGCCACAAGTAGTATTTGTGTGTGCCTGTGATTCACATGCCATGCTGCAGATCAGTAAATTAATCCTTTGGGTTAGCTAGGCTTCCCCTTCCTGCCGCTCTCCCAGAGTTTAGCTGCGCAAATGTGGATTTTTTTATTTTTTTTTTTCTTAGAAACGGTCTGTACCAGTGATAGCTCATAAAAGTACAGATGTGGACCTGCGTTTTCATCCTGCCTTTTTGCAGGCTCCAGTGGACAAATCCCGCTTTAATATTCTGGGCAGGAGTGGAGCAGCCGTAAAAGCCATTTGATTGCTTCTCCAGGTGGAACCCCAGGAAACTTCCAGCCAGATGCCTTTCCTCCCCCGGCTGTGGGGATGGATGCGTTTGTGTCTAGGGAGGACCAGTCTGTGAGAGGGGGTAGCTGCAGGAAAAGAGGTGGCACCCAGGGATTGCAGAAGCTGCCAGCTTGGTAGGATTCGGGGTATTCTGCACGTGGGTGGTGTGTGCGCCCCAGGAGCCCTCAGCATCGCTTTGCAAAGGGGATGCATGTTGCATCTCCAGGGGGTTCAACCACCAGCTGAACATCTTTTTTATCCTGGGAGGGGAGACATTTGGCAGCGCAGAAACACGCAAAGATCCAAAATTTAATATGCTGAGCGTGCCCGGGTTTGCTTTTTGCATATTCCCTGTCACACTCAGGTAGCCTGCTCTGTTGCCCTGCGTTATGGCCGTGATGTTCAGTTGCCAGGAAAGCCATAAAGCAGGCGTCATCTTCCACCTCCCTTGGTGTATATCAGGCTAATTAATTAGCCCCAGCTGGTGAGGTGGTGTACGGAGCAGAGTTTGGGTGCCTGGCTCCTCCTGAGCTGGTCACTTGGCCTTACTGGCGGTTTTGGCTGGGTCCAGCCTGCCCTCCCAGCTCAGCTCCCCGGGACCCCTCTGCCTCCCATGCCAGCCGGCTCTGTGCTAACCTTCTTTTAACCTTCCTCCTTTCCTATATTTTTTTCCCTCGGCAGAAGAAAATTACAGTTTCTCAGCGTTGTCTGTCACCGCAGTAAGCACTTCCAAGTGTAATTGTACAGGGCCAAATGAAGGGAATTAGTTTTGCCTGCGCTTTGTGGCACTGTCAGGCCCCCTGTAAATCATTATCTCATCACCAGCCCATCTAGGTGCATGGAAAATGCCATTCTGGGCTCCGCTCTTGCACCAGACACTTGGGGATTAATGGGACCGAGGGGCTCCCAGAGGTTGTGAGTGCAGAAGTAATAGCTGGGAAAAATCCTGGCTGGGAGGTCAAGGGCTGGCTCATACCAGGCAATGCTGAGGATGCTTAAGGATTTGAGGGAGAAAGGCCCCAAGATCCTTATTGGCCAGCCCTGGTTGCAGTTTTGGGGGTTTGCTGCCACAATTCGCAGCCACCTGAGCTGGTGGCAGGTGTTAGGATGGGTGACTAATACCACTATTAATTTGCTGAGGGAAGCTGGGGTGGACAGATTGATAGATTAGAATCATAGAATGGTTAGAGTTGGAAGGGACCTTAAAGATCATCAAGTTCCAACCACCCTGCTGTGGGCAGGGACATCTTCCACCAGACCAGGAAACACCTTGGAGCATCTTGTGGTGCCCCAGCACTTATGTCTGGAACCACTGCAACAGCTGATACCAGCCTTGGTCTTCTCTGAGCCTTTAGAGCTGATAGAAATGCCTTTTCAGATCAGAACTGCAAAGAACCAAAGAGACTTTCACCCTCCCATGAACCACAGGTCCTCTGGCTGTGGAGGCGCTTGCAAGCTTACAAGCCTTGGGCAAGCTAAGCTGGTCTGGTTAACCACTCTGAGAGCACTGGAAAGGGTCTAGAGGCCACGAGGAGCCAAGAAACACCTGCAAACTGGGGCTTAGTGCTTTGTCTCTTTCCATCCCTTCTCCCTGAGACGGACAGGGCTGGAAGCAATCCACCCTCCTTCTCCCAGCCTGTCTGTGCTCTTGCACCCTGCTCTTCCCCAGGTGTTTCCCCATTGGGCTCTGGATGGGATGGGGCATCTTCATAGATGTCCTCCCTGGTGTCCTCTGAGGAGCAAGATGCACCCCGGAGAGGGCCTGGACCTCCTGGAGCAGGTGCTGCTCACTCGATGGGCATCTGTCCAGGCAGATTTTGGCAGGTTTGTTTCATTTTACTGAACGCAATTGCAATGCACACTAAAAGCAAATCACACCTTAGCAGTGGAGAGGAAAATCGGGAAAATCAGCAGGTCTGGGAGGCTGGCTCCACCAGTGCACCCTTCAGCTGGCATCAAGCTGTAGGAATTCACCACCTGAGCATTTGGGTGGGGAGGAGAAGGCATTAATTGAGGCTAATTTTCATGCCTTTACCCTTCTGCTGCCCCACTGAGTGGCAGGTAAGCGGCGCACAGAGGTGAAGCTGTTTGATGTGCTCAAGCTCCTGCTCTGCTGTCAAGGGTAATCAAGGCCATCGATAAATCATGAGGGTTTCAGGAACGGGTTGTGTTCCACGCCAGTCCTAAAATACAGCCTTTTGCTGGTATCTGAGTATAAAATGTGTCTTTGACCCTGCTTTTTCTCAGACCTGTTGGTATCTGAGTAACCCAGACAGGACTCAATTTAGAAAATATACTGGGGCAGAATAAGGATATTTTGGGGGCTTGGATTCCACTTTCCTCACCTAAAAATAAAATTTTCTGTTCCTTTTTCCTGCTGCTGCTCATGCATATTTTATAAATTCATTAGAGAAAAGACTTTAAAACATACATAAATCTTGTCTTGCTCATCCAGAGCTGACACACTGAGTTTCGCACACCTTTCCCAGAAGGTGCTGGTTGCTTAGCCGTGACCAGCCTGCTCCAGCTTCAGCAGCTGCTGACAGAGTACGTGCCTTGAGTCCTGCCACCAGCAACAACTTGCCTGAGATGCCACAGCATCTGGAGAGGCATCCATGGCCCTTGTGGCCAAGAAGGCCAATGGCATCCTGGGGTGCATCGAGAAGAGTGTAACCAACAGGTCAAAGGAAGTCATCCTGCCCCTTTGCTCTGCCCTGGTGAGGAGCCATCTGGAGCACTGGGTCCAGTTCTGGGCTCCCCAGTTCAGGAAGGACAGGGAACTGCTGGAGAGAGTATAGCAAAGAGGTACAAAGATGATGAGGGGCCTGGAGCATCTGTCTTATGAGGAAAGGCTGAGGGACTTGGGACTTGGAATTTTAGTCTGGAGAAGAGAAGGCTGAGGGGGGATCTGATCAGCACCTATAAATACTTCAAGGGTGGGTGTCAGGAGGATGGGGCCAGTCTTCCTTCTGTGGTGCCCAGTGAGAGGACAAGAGAGAATGGGTGCAAACTTGAACATAAGAAGTTCCATCTAAACAAGAGGAGGAACTTCTTTCCTTTGAGGGTGGCAGATCCCAGGAAGAGGCTGCCCAGAGAGCTGGTGGAGTCTCCATCTCTGGAGACATTCAAACCCACCTGGACGCGTTCCTGTGCAACCTGCTCTGGGTGGACCTGCTTTGGCAGGGGGTTGGACCAGGTGATCTCCAGAGGCCCCTTCGAACCCCTGCCATTCTGTGAATCAATTAGTCGGTTTTGGCCATCCCTAACAATGAGCTGCCTGAAACAAGACCACCAGTCTCTCAAGTGTATTCTTACTTAAACCAACAATCTCTCTGGATAATTGTTAATCTCCAGCTTGTTCAGACAGCACAGACTGTGTCCCCTTTCTGCAACCCCCCTGAGAAGGACTGTACAGCAGGAGCTGCTCATGGAAAGCAAGATCTAAATCTCTTTCTTTGTTTTTCCTGGTCAGTGTTTTAGCTGGGGTGGAGGGCGAGGGAGGAGAGAACGGAGATGTTCAGGAGAGATAGGTTTTTATTTCTCTCCCTGCAGCCCCAGACATGCCATCAGCCCTGAATGCTCAGTGAAAGGTATGAGCTGGGAATGCAGGGTCCTGGCTTTTGGGCTTCATGGGGCCAGGATGCATGGCCTGCAAGAATTATCCATGGAGACCTTTATTTCACAAGTGCTTTCCAGGATAGCTTAGTATGTCAGGAAAAGTATATACAGGTAATATTTTGCATGCCAGAGTTTTTGGAAGCTATGCCCAGAGTTGTTGATGGGGAGCTGTTATCTGGAGCAGGCAGGAGTCAGGGACCTGCTGGATAACCCACAGGCAGCCCCAGCCCAGCATCTCTCGGGGGGGTAAATGGAAGTACACGAGGTCTGCACTGGTGCTAGGCTCTTGGGTACAGGGATGTAAAGAGGATGGAATGGATTCACCAGTGTGTGTAACACAACATTCCAGCATTCCCATAAATATCTTCATTTGTCAATTAACTTTTTTTCTTTTTTCTATCTCTTTTTTTTTTTTTCCAGGCAACTGACAACGACGTGGGCACATATGGGAAAGTCAGTTATTTTTTCAGTGATGACCCCGACCGGTAAGTCTGAACCACCAGCGTGACTTTGACTCTTCAAAATATTCTTCTAACCTCACTATGAAGTCACATGGCAACTAAGGGCATTTGTTATGTCCTACCTGTGAGGGACCCCATGAAAACCCCCCTATGCGTTTATGTTTCTCAAAGGGGTGAGTTAACTTCAGAATGCCCATGATGCTCCACACATTTAATCACTTTGCTGAATAGGGACCTACAGACACCAGCAAGTGCTTGGGACCAATAAATGTATTTGCCAGCAAGTTGTTGGCTCTGAAGCATCACGTGAGACCCAGCTGTAGTGGGCAATTCAGGGAGGAATATGGCCTGCCCAGCAGAAGAGATCTGGGGGCCTTTGAGTCCCATTTTCTCTGCCTGTGGAGCATCACTGAGGGTTTCTACCACACCACCTGCGCTAAGCTCCTGAGGGTGTTCTGAAATCAAATATCCTTCAAAGAAAGCCATGAACTTCATCCAATGTGGTGCTAGCTGCCAGGCTGCTGCCACCCCATCTCTCCATTTCCAGCATCACCAAGGCTTTTTCTCCTCCTTTCCTGTCCCCTCAGTTTCTCGTTGGACAAGGACACGGGTCTAATCCTCCTGACAGCTCGGCTGGACTTCGAGACCATGCAGCGCTACACCCTGACTGTCATTGCCCGGGATGGTGGTGGGGAAGAGACAACGGGGCGCGTCCGAATCAACGTCCTTGACGTCAATGACAACGTCCCCACCTTCCAGAAGGAGGCATACCTGGGGGCCTTGCGGGAGAACGAGCCTTCTGTCACCCAGGTGGTCAGGCTCCGGGTGAGGGACCAGAGTGTGCGGTGGGGAGACAGGAGCAGGTTAGGTCCCCATCCACCCCTGCTGCCATCCCTCCTGCATCCCTCTTAAAAAACCCTCTGTGCTTTACTGCAAAGTGCGGCTGGGTGCAGGGCTGCAGCCATGGGCTACCTCCTCTTCTCTCTAGAAGTCCCATGCCTATATGGCATCCCCAGGACCTGGGGTGTCTCCCAGGGCACAGATGCTTCCCCCACATCACCTTGTTCTGCTCAGTAATTTGGGAGGCACAGAGGGGAAGGTGCTCTGTTCGTTGTTGACGAAGCTGTAAGCCTCTATTCTGGAGGGAAGGCAGATAAGGAAGGCTGTTTGCTCCTTCAAGACAAGAATAAACCTTGCCATGGTGTGAGAGCACAACTTCCCTTCCATGGGGCCAGGCTGGGTGAGTGGAGAGGGGGGATCCAGCAAGTCCTTTCTGGGAGGTGGAATAGGAGGAGAGGCTGGTTTACCTCCTGCAGGGCTCCTGATGAGTGCATCCTCTTCCATCGCTTCTCCACTCTCTGTGGGCCCAACCTGCCCAACCTCCTGTCCCCTCAGCTCTCTCCGGTTGTGCCTTACCAGCACAGCATCCATGCCCATTGACTCCCTCTGCTTTCGCCTTAGGCATCTGACGAGGACTCCCCTCCAAACAACCAGATCACCTACAGCATCGTGCAGGCATCTGCCTTCCGCGAATACTTTGACATCACGGTGTCAGAAGGGTACGGAGGTAAGTGCTGGTCCCAGGACCGTGGTGCCCCTGAGGAGCAGCAGCAGCTTGCAGGAGTGTGAGCACAGCCCAAGCCGTCGTGTTAGTAGGCTTTAAGAAGCTGCTCCAGCAGCTCTTCTGCTTGTCCTGACCTCACCTGCAATGTGGACCTTTGCAGCAGGACTTGAGCTGAGCCTCTGGGGAGCTGTGTTTCCATGTGTGCACAGCTCACTGGGTTATGCTGGTGCAAGGAGCTTGGTAATGCCTGGTGATTGTGTTTTGGGGGCATTACAACCTCAAGAAGCCTCTGTTGGCCCTGGGGAGGTGGTGGGGAGATGGGCCACTCCCCAAGCCTGCCTGCTGTCCTGCTTGGTGCATGACTGTCCCCCTGACCACCCAGCTTTGCATCCTTTCAGTGATCAGCGTGAACCACCCCCTTGACTACGAGCAGGTGGCCAACGGGGTTATTTACCTGACTGTGATGGCTAAGGATGCCGGCAACCCACCACTCAACAGCACCGTCCCCGTCACCATCGAGGTGTTTGTAAGTACAGTGACCCATGATTCTCGTGATTTCCCTGCAATAGTTCCAGAGCAGTGCCCTTAATCCATCGATAACCTGTCAATACAGGGCTTTGAGCAACCTGTTCTAGTGGGACATGTCCCTGCCCATGGCAGGGGGTTGGAACTTGAGCATCTTTAAGGTCCCTTCCAACTAACCATTCTATGATTTTATGATGACTACCCCATCCCGTGGATGTGCACATGTGGATTGCAATTACATATGTTTCATATATAGAAACATAGAATGGTGTGGGTGGGAAGGGACCTTCAAGGTCATCTACTTCCAACCCCTACGCCATGGAGAGGGACACCTCCCACTAGCCCAGGTTACTCAAAGTCCCCTCCAGGCTAGCCATATGTAGATATGTGTCATATATGTCTCGTGTATATATGTCATACATATTGGTTAAAGAAATGCTGCCTCTGACAGTCGGTAAGGCCTGAGTGACACCAGGCTAGTGAGCACATCTCTGAAGGGGTGTCACCATGGCCAAGCACAGATGGGTTGTCCGTACACCTCCTCCCTCTCCTTGACCATGCACAATGCATGAGGAAGCCACTGGAACTAGCATGCTATGAACCCCAGCTAGAATTATACAATCATCCAGGCCAGCAGGGACCTCCACAGGTCATTTAGTCCCACCTCCCCGCAGTTGCAGGGACACCCCCAACTAGCCCAGGTTGCCCAGGGCCTCATCAAGCCCCACCTTGAATATCTCCAGAGAAGGGGCCTCAACCACCACCCTGGGCAACCTGGTCCAGTGTTCCACCACCGCTAGAATAAAGAAATTTTTCCTAACGTCCAACCTAAATCTACTTTTCTCTAACTTAAATCCATTGCCCCTCGTCCTATTGCAGCAGGCCTGTGTGAACAGCCCCTCCCCAGCCTTCCTGTAGGCTCCCTTTAGATACCGAAAGGCTGTGTTAGGTCTCCCCAGAGCCTCCTCTTCTCCAGGCTGAACAGCCCCAGCTCCCTCAGCCTGTCCTCCTAGCAGAGGTGCTCCAGCCCCCTGATCATCTTTGTGGCCCTCCTCTGGCCCTTCTCCAACAGATCTTTCCTATACTGAGGGCTCCAGCCCTGCACCCAGTACTCCAGGTGGGGTCTCACCAGAGCAGAGTAAAGTGGCAGAATCCCCTCTCTGGATCTGCTGGCAACACATCTTTTGACGTAGCCCAGGATGAGATTGCCCTTCTGGGCTGCAAATGTGCCCTGCCTGCTCATGTCCAGCCTCTTGTCCATCAGCACTCCCAAGTCCCTTCCTTCAGTGCTTCTTTCTAACCACAGGGCAAGGCGTAGAGCAGAGACCTACCTTTTGCCCTTGCTTGCGACTGGGGAGGTTCACCGAGCGCCCAGTGAGCCCTTCTCTCAGCTCGCGGGGAGCTCTTGGCTGGGATGCTCTCCATGCCGGTAGCCATAGTGTGGCTCGGAGGCACGGGAGAGCCCTTTGGCTGCAGGTTAGCGCTCGTTGTGTCAGAGATTATTGCTCCCCGAATCAATCGTGGGCAGTTGCTCGTTTATCTCCCCGATGCCGGCTGTCCCTGCTGGGCTGCAGGCTTCGCCGTGCCTCTCACACGCCAGCAGAGGTGCAAACCCTACGGCGGGCTTGCTGCTGGCAGAGGTAAAGCATCACAGCGTTCCTCGGGAAGATTAGATCAGATTGTCACTTTGAGACACATTGTGGTTCGAGGAGGTCTGGAGGGAGGTATCAGTGATGGAGACAGTTTGCTTGATAACCCGTCAGTCTCACGGTGATGGGATCTAAGCCGGGCTGGCGGCAACGTCAGTCTGGGAAGGCGGAGAAGATGAAGTCCATGGTGCCGTGGGATGTGAATGAAGTCCCATTAGCATGCCTGTCCTCCAGCTCCCTCACCTCTCGCAGGAGAGGGGGAATAAGGCAGTGCCAGGGGGGTTAGTGATGGTTAAATACCTTCTTCCCATGCTGTGCTTTAGACGGCATAAGCATCTTTTTCTAAAGACCACACTTGAGTGGGTCATCTCCTCTCTGGGTTGAGCCTGTACACTGGTGAGGTTTAAGTAGCTGTCACTTTTTTCTACCTTCAGCGAAAGGGATTTTCTCTCAACTGGGAAAAGAAAAGAAAAAAAGAAAGAAAAAAAAAAACAAGGGCCAGAAAATAGGAAGGAAACGAGGAGGAAGTGTTTCAAAACGGCACTAAAAGAACAAGAGCTGTGAAAAGGCAGAACGAAAGCGAGTGTGGAGGGAGGCGATTTTTTTTTTCATCCTTTGGTTGTTGGTTTTTAATAAAGAAGTCAAACTTGCCGTGTTGATTTCCCATTAGGGGACAATACGCTTTTGTAGAGGGAGCCACCGAATCAGAACTAATAGCACGCGCCACGCCAGGATCCGGGGAAATATCACCGCTAATAAGTCTCTGCCTCGCTCCCTGCTGCTGACACCCTGTTTGGGGCGATGAGCCAGCCACTCACAGCACGTGTATGTCTGGAGAAAAGGGGGTAGAGTGCTTAGTGTGACTGGCTGCACTCGTCAGCGTCCCTGAAGATGGTCTGATGGCTGCCTGAGGCTGAGGGGTGGGGGACAGTGGGAAGCTGAGTTTGTGGGAGCCGGTGAGAGAGAGGGGATGATGAGGGAGGTGTTTCAGTGGGATGAGCTCTCTTGTGGGAGTGGAGGAAGGATGCCAGGTTGTCCCTGTCTGGCGCTGCTGCCAATGCCACAGGAGGTGCAGGGGAAGGTCTGCCCCAGGAAGCTTTGGAGTTGGTGTTGCTGAAGTGGGAAATGTCCTTCACAAGTGGAAGAGCCACGCAGCGTGCTGCAGGCGGGTGCGTGCCAGCTCTGGCCAGATGGAGAGCCAGCCAGAAGTGAGCCCCTGCCTCCTTGGGAGCCAGCTTACCGGGCTGTGGCAGCGCTGAGCACAGCCGGGTCAACTCAGGACCACTCATGAAACCATGCGGCATCTGCTCTGACTTGTGTCCACCCAGCCCGGACCAAAGCAGGAGGCGTGTTTTGTGTCTTTCATTCCTTTGCCTTCAACCTTCCTGGAGCTCCTGGGTTTGCCCTGGGGCAATGACCCCAACCTAGCTCTTCCAGGAGGAGGAGGAAGAGGGCCACACGGAGGGCATTCCAGGCAGCAGGCAATTTCCTCATTACCCTCGTAGGAGATGCAGTGAAAGCTGAGTGATGCAAAGGCTGGTTAAAGACCACCCGCTTCCAGCAACGAGAGCAGAGGATGGCAATTTAATTGCAGTATGGCGGGCATCGCTGGCATGTGAAATTGCCTCAAATATCAAGTTCAGCAGGAGCAGCTGAGCCTGCAGGTCCATCAGCGGTCTCCAGGTAGAAAAAAATCTCCAGCACAGCCCCAGAGAAGCAGCGGGGTCCATAGCGGTGTTTTCATGTCCTGATGGCTCCATCCTTTCCTCCATAGGCAACTGAGTTTGGTTCGCTTAAGGCAGATTCTTAACACTGTTTGAACAGCATTTCAAGCCCACCCTGGGGGAATCTTTAAACTGGTTCAAAATCTGTTTTGAGGGATGTTTTGAGCAATCGCTCCTGCCTGGTTTCACCAGGCTGGCCGTGGCAGAGACGAGCTGGCAGGGAGCAGGTTGGCATGCAAAGCAGCTCCCCTCCTGAAAACGCTGTAGCTGCTCTCTGTGCAAACACCCGCAGCATTCCTCCACCTAAACAAACACAGCCAAAGCTCAGCAGCTCCCCTGGCCAGTCCAATCTGCCTGGTGGCCTTGTGACCGGGGTGACCCAGAGCACTAACCACTCGTGTGCCCCTCCGAGAGGGAGGAGCAGGTCTGTACGTGATGCTACTGTGCTTTGTATCTCTGTGTTGTATCTAAGCCTTCCCAGGGCTTGTGGTGAAGGCAGGAGCAGCTCAGAGGATGCTTGGCTGCAAACAGCAGAAGTTCCTCAGGTCTGTTGCGTATTGCCTGGGATGTTGGACAAGGAGATGATTGGTATTGTCCCCACTGTGTGGCTCAGCAAAGCCACTGACAATCAGCTTAATGTCTTCTACCTCCACAGTGGGACCATGTGCATAAACCTCTGGTGCCTTAAGGACTTCTTCCCCACACTGATATCTTGACCTGGTCACACCTTGAGATGCGGTTGGCCAGGAGCATCCCCCTTACCAGACTTTTGCAGCTACTTGACCGTTTTTCCCTTTCCCCAGCCAGCCTCTCGACCTTCTCTTTGTTTCAGGATGAAAACGACAACCCTCCCACGTTCAGCAAACCTTCCTACGTTATAACCATCATGGAGGACATCATGGCAGGTATGGAGCACAGCTCTGCTCCTTCTCCAGGCTAGCAGAAGGGCTGTGGGGGGTCTTGCAGCCAGAATGGGGTGGGTGGTGGCTTTTTGGGGAGGTAAAAGCCAGAGACCTGACAGAGCTTTGTAGTCATGGGGTCTAGGGGCTTAGCCCCACTGTGCATGCAGGTAAGGGTCCCCCTTGGCTGGGCAATCTGCAAGAGCAGTGTGAGGGGACAGGGTAGCTTGGAGAGAGCTGCTCTAGGCTGTGAATGCTTCATCTCAGCCCTTGTTTCTGCCTCCCCCAAGGAGCTACAGTGTTGTTTCTCAATGCCACGGACATGGACCGGTCCAGGGAGTACGGGCAGGAGTCGATCATCTACTCTCTGGAGGGCTCTTCGCATTTTCGGATCAATGCTCGCTCAGGTGAGCTTCTGTACGTGCTCTCCCTCTTTTTTCCCTCACCCAAATTTCTCCTGGTTTTCTTCCCCACCATTTTCCCTCTCTCCTTTCCCACCCTTCCCTCCTCTGCCCTGAGCAACCTACTTAGGAGACACACAATTTAAGGAATCCGCCAGATTTCAGTCGCTGGCATTTGCTCGGTCACCATGAGACCTTCGGCAGAGCTATCGATGGAAGCTCAGCTCCTGCTAGGAGTGACACCTGAGAAAAGGCTTTGGCTGCAAGGCTTTACATTAGCTAAAGAGCTGCTGCCTGCCTTCCCTTGCTGGCATCGTTTTGGGTATGTTATAGGCAGGAACAAGCATAAGGCACCACAGGCAATCGTTACATGGATGCCCAGGGGAAGACAGCACAATGTTTGCAGGAGCTTGCTGACAAGCTGGCCCTTCCAGCGTCCATCTATTTGAAGCCAAATCAGAAGAAAGGGCCCATTTGTGAAAGATCCTATCTCTCCTTTTTAAAGCCTCCCTTTTTTTTCCACCCTATTCACTATACACCACCTCTAATCCCTCTCATCTCCTGTGGGTGCAGGAGAAATCACGACGACATCTTTGCTGGACCGGGAGGCCAAATCTGAATATATCCTCATAGTGCGGGCAGTGGATGGAGGTGTGGGCCACCATCAGAAGACAGGCATTGCTATGGTGAGTGCTTCAAGGAGCGATTCCCATCTCCTTGAGCCACCGGTGCCCTCCTGGAGTGGTGTTGGGGAGGGCAGCCCAGGCACCAGTGCTTCAGTTCCCCGTAGTAGCAGTGTTTAATTTTAGCTGTGTAACGGATGAAGGGCTTATGGTGGTGTCCACCTTCTGGGCTGCCCCCAGCTCCTGCTCACAGCTCATGCAGAATGACTGTCTGGGCTGTGTAGACTTTGAAAACAGGCTTCTTTTCTTGGCAAGCCATTCACCCAGGAGCCACTTGACCTTCCAGAGCTTTACATGTCCAGCTCTCCGTGTGAAGGCGGTAATGGGTAACTATTCTACCTGCAGCACAGCTCTCTTTATTCATGCCTCTTGAGAAAATGCTTAGTTGAAGAGCCTCCAGGCACACTTAGTTGTTCCTGATGATTACTATTCACATACTGCCCGGATCAAGGGTTTCCAACTGGTTTGTGATGCCTGGGACTCTTCAGTAAGTTCTGGTGGAGGTATGGGCCATTGTACTGCAGACTGAAGCCTTCTGCTTTGCCTTGCCCTTTGTAGATGTCAGGGAGAGCCATTGTTTGCAAAGAATTTGTAGAAGTCTTTGGAAATACCAGTAGGAGAAAAGCCAAGGATCCAACTCTCAGTGCTCATGACACCATGTTAGTTTGAACATTTCATACCACTTGGGTGCTCTTGCTTCTGAGATGCTTGATTGGGTTGCAGGAGAGATGTCCCATGCAACAAAGGGGGGGTGCAGAGAAATATTTTGATTGTGTTGAGGAGTTCCCTACAATAACTGTCACTACTGCTGAGGGCCATCAGGATGTCTGTGATTCAGTCTAGAAGCTCCCTATGGAGCTGTTCCCAGAGGAACATGACAGCCTTGGCTAGGCAACAGCATGGCCTGGCAGATGTTGGGTTCCCCTTTGAGGCACCAGGTGAGATGATGTTCTCCTAATAGCATTACTGAAAGACAAAACAAGATTTTTGCAACACAGATTGCAATTAAGAAAGAAAATAATGCATCACAGTTCCTTCCTAAAAAGCTAAAGAATGTTGAAACTCAGTGAGAAGCAGGTGGCCAAGCTCTGGGGTGAACAGGAACAAGCACCTGGGGTGTTCAGGGTAGGGGTGAGTCACCAACCTTCTCCAAGGACCACCCTGGTGCCTTTACTTGTGCCCAGGGCACATCCCCAGACACTGTGGTGTCCAGAATTGCCTCTTCTACCACGGGGTGGCACCAGCAGCTCAGCCTGGTGTGACTGCAGGACCTGATTACTTGGGAGCCCCAAGAAAAGCTCCACCAAAACACCCTGCATGTTGTGGCTTTGGCAGGCACCGGGGGCTCCCTCCTGTCCCTCTGCCCCCTTTCCCTTGTACTCCATCCCTTCCCTCAGGCACCTTTATAGACTCACAGGCTGGATCCAAACGGGTGATCTGAGGAGGTGAGAGACTCACAGACAACAGGATGCATCCCGCGAGCTATTGTCACTTAGGTGCCATTTCTCACACTGAAAATGAAGATAGGTAACACTTCAGGGCACCATCCTCTCCTGTGCTCTCTTGTCTTTGCACCTCTCATCCCCTGCTCTTGCACCCTCTCTCGATTTCTCATTTATTTATTTCCTTTTTGGCTTTTTAACAGTTACTGTTTTTTTTCCTTCCTTTCCTGCCATGCTGTACCATCTCCCCCATCACTGTGACCAATTTGCATCCCCTCTGTGGTGAAGCAGCTGCTTGAAAACGCACCTTGTGCCCCTGAGGTTGTTTTAGCTGCAGTGTAATAAATACACGTGAGCCAAACCAAAATCAGACAGGCCAAGAAGCCTTGGCTGTGAGGATGCTGGAGGTTGTTTTTCTGTGGCTTTTCCCTCTGGAAGGTGAACATGCATTTTACACTACATGTACCCTGTAGTGCTGTACATCCAGGGATACACACTGTGCTTCTCCAGGAGCCACCTGTTGCTTCCTTGCTCTCTCCCAGGTGAACATCACGCTGCTGGACATCAATGACAACTATCCCACCTGGAAGGATGAGCCATACTTCATTAACCTGGTGGAAATGACGCCCCCCAACTCGGACGTCACCACGGTACGTGAGAGGGAAGGTGGCTGTTGCACTAAAAGACTCTTCCTTTCAGCCAGTGAGGTTGTCTTCTGCCTGGCTGCAGCAGGGAGTCCCCTCCAAACCCATTGTCACCTCCAAACCAGTGTCCCTTCCAGCCAAGCACCATCTTGTAGGAGTCCATTTAAGAGGTTACTCCTGGGCCTCGTCAGCGCTGCCCATCCCGTGTGTTTCTCCTCTCTGCTGGGATTATTCTCTTCTTCTCCCTGAATGGTGTGGGGTTTAGCCAAATTCTCCTTTTCTTAGCTTTGCCTGCGACCTCCTTCAAGGACCTCTCTGAAAGACATTGATTTACGGCCTTTCAAGTCCCCCTGGTGAAATAAAAGAGAAGGAGAGAGGGAGGCTTATACTCCATCACGCCGCGAGAAAAATGACGGGCACGAGACAGAAAATAAATGAGGGAAAAGCAAAGGGAATCCACAAAATCATAGAAGGGGGGAGGCTACAAAGGAAAAGGAGTTGGGGAGCACGAAAGAGAGGTCTGGCAGCGCAGCCCGAGCCAGAGCAGGGCGGTTTTCTCTCTTCCGTGCAGCATCAGCCCCGCTGCTTGGCGCCTGCTTGAAGACATCTTGCCTTTGATATCCCAATTAGTTGCTGGGAAAATAATTACTGTGTCATTGATCTGGTGTAAATTCAACGGCAGGACAAGCAGCAGGGGCCGGGGAAGTTACGAGCGTCATGAAGCTGGGTTGTTTTTAAATGTAAACGTCCCCTGTAATTAAAAATGTCACGGGGAGAACAATGAAAGGCAAAATGTCTGGCGGGGAGGAGAACCCCACCAGTGAATTATTTCCAGCATTTCCCGCACAAGTTCCTCAGCATGCCTCTTTGTCCCATTTATTTTCTTTTTTGTAAAGGCGCTTGTTTTCTAGCTGGCTTTATTTAAAAGGGAGAAAACCCCATGTGATTGCTGCGTGCTCGTGTCTCTCTTGCCGAGCCACTACCTCCCAGGCTCACAGGCCAATATCGCTGAGATTTAACACTGCAGTAAAGATCTCCAAGGTACAAAAATCCCTGCAAGTAGCATGAAAATATATGACTGCGTGGAGGAAGGAAAGCTTCTCGCTGCTGCTGCTATGGGGAAGCCTGTCGTGGGAGCTCAGCCTCATGATTAGACACCGGTGAATCTACATGGAGACCTGTGGTGGGAGTTAAATCCTGTTGCTCTGCTTTAATTCTTGCTGTTTCTCCGTGGCAGGTGGTGGCTGTGGACCCAGACCTGGGGGAGAACGGCACGGTGGTGTACAGCATCCGACCCCCCAACAAGTTCTACAGCCTCAACAGCACCACGGGCAAGATCCGCACCACCGGTGTACTGCTGGACCGGGAGAACCCCAACCCCCAGGAGGCCCAGCTCATGCGGAGGATTGTGGTGTCAGTCACCGACTGTAAGCCCACTTCCATCCCACTCCTCTTTTTTCTTGATTACTAGAAATCACTGGGGCTCAGGTTACTCAAGTATTGCCCTGCTCTTCCTCTGCTCTTCCTCCCTTGATGGTTTCCACCTGTCAAGCTGAACTTTTCTCAGGCTGATTTTTCCTTCCACAATGAAAGAAAGGACTTTATGAGGGCATGTAGTGATATGATGAGGGGTGATGGCTTCAAACGGGAAGAAGGTAGCTTTGAGCAACCTGTTCTGGTGGGAGGTGTTCCTGCCCATGGCGGGGGAGTGATAACCAGATGATCTTGATGGTCCCTTCCAACCCAAACCATTCTATGTATCTTTTCTTGAGCGGAAGTTCCAAAGATGTTTTTGAAGTTAAAATAATGAGAGCAGGTTAAGACCTGCTGCTAAAACAAACCAAAACCCTTAAAACATGAGCATGATGGTTTCGGTGGCAGCAGCCCTGACAATGAGCCTGGGAGGCAGAAATTCCTCCTTCTTGCAAAAGACATCATTCTTTGCATTTTGCAGGTAAAAACACAAACCCAATGGCGTACGAAATGTCTGTTTTGCAGGAGACCCACGCTGGGGCTGCATGTAGGTGGCCAGGGGCTGTAGTGTCAAGCCGTGAAGGCTTGGAGCAGGCAGGGAGAGGAGGGCAGCAGCAGGTGCTCATAGAGTGTGCTGCTGAGAAGGTGCAGTCTGTCAGGGCACATGGGGGAACCTGTTTCTGGGCTGCTCTGCCAGGTCTGCTGGGTGGGCTGGGGTTTCTCTGCAGAGCTGGGCCTGCGTGCCTTGCAGGACTGGGGAGATGCCACAGGTGGAGGCTGGCTCCACCAGTATCTAGAGAAGTCGGTTGAACAGGAAAAAGCTGATCAAAACATGAAATGTCTTTTGTTCCAGAAACAGTACGTATTAGGGAAAGTTTTTTAGGGGGGAAAAAAAAAAAAAAAAAAAAAAAA
>VZRU01001501.1:48254-59358 GCA_013398155.1 Pedionomus torquatus | reverse complement strand
AAAAAAGAAAAGAGTTATAAAGGAAGTACAGGGAGTTTTCCCCCTGTACTGGGCACTCATGGGACCCCGCCTCAAGTGCGGTGTCCAGTTTGGGGCCCCTTACCACCAAAAAGACATTGAGCTGCTGGAGCAGGTTCAGAGAAGGGTAACAAAGCTGGTGAGAGGTCGGGAGAACAAGTCTTCTGAGGAGAGGCTGAGGGAGCTGGGGGTGTCCAGCCTGGAGAAGAGGAAGCTAAGGGGAGACCTTCTGGCTCTCTACAACCCCCTGAAAGGAGCCAGGGGGGGCGCGGAATCTCTCTTCTCCCAAGCCACAGGCAACAGGACAAGAGGAGATGGCCTCAATTTGTGCCAGGGGAGGTTCAGAGTAGATATCAGGAACAATTTTGACACAGAAAGGGTTCTTAAACCTTGGAATGGGCTGCCCAAGGAAGGGGTTGAGGCACCATCTCTGGAGGGATTTAAAAGATGGATTGACCTAGTGCTTACAGACAGGGGTTAGTGATAGTTTTTATCAAAGTTAGGTTGATGGTTGGACTAGGTGATCTTAAAGGTCCCTTCCAACCCAGGCAATTCTGTGATTCTATGTTTCTAAGGTATTTTCACGTTATTTAGCTCGTTTCCAAGAGCCAGCAGGCACCTATAACCTCAGCTCTGCCCTTTCCTATTTCTGTTTTGCCTTTGCACCATGCTGAGGCCATCATCCCGTTCAACCTGCAAGAAGGACAGGGATAAGGATAGGTTGGTGTTGCTATGGGTTTTTAGCTCCCATTTAGCTGTTTTTAACTGTGATGGGTAGCTGTCAGTCTGTCTTGTGTGTATCCTGGCGGGGGGAGGTTTTCCCCTGCCAGGGGACTGTGCCACTGGTCCTGTGGGCTGCAGTGCAACGGGGTAAAATGGACAGACTGATGCCTGGATGGGGCAGCCATTGACTGTTTGTGTAAGGACTGAGGTTGTCTTTAGGGGGAAAGGGTTGGAAAGGGCTGGTGGCGTTAACCTTGAAACCCTGTTCCTGGCCTCCACAGGCGGGAGGCCACCCCTGCGAGCTACCAGCAGCGCCACGGTTTTCGTCAACCTGCTGGACCTGAACGACAACGACCCCACTTTCCAAAACCTGCCCTTTACTGCTGAGATCGCCGAGGGCCTTCCTGCGGGCTCCTCTGTCTTCCAGGTGAGCGTTGGTGCCCCATCGCCGCTGTGCCCCGCTCTGGGAGCTGCTGCTGCTGTCATTGCTGCCATCAGCTCTGCAAAACAAGCTGGCAAGACATCCTCTTCACCCTCCAGCAATGCAACTTGGGGGGGGATGCAGAAGAGGCTTCCCACCCCAGAGAATCTTAGAATCATAGAATCATTCAGGTTGGAAAAGACCCCTGGGCTCATCGAGTCCAACCATCAACCCCACTCTACAAAGTTCTCCCCAACACCACATCTCAATGACTCTTAAACACACTCAACCTCCTCCCTGGGCAGCCTATTCCAGTGTTTGACCACTCTTTCTGTGAAAACTTCCTTCCTGATGTTCAGCCTAAACCTACCCTGTTGCAGCTTGAAACCATTCCCTCTTGATTTATCGCTGATTACCTGTGAGAAGAGACCAGCACCAACCTCTCTCATCTTCCTTTCAGGGAGCTGAAGGCAGTGATGAGGCCCCCCTCAGCCTCCTCTTCCTCAAACTAAACAGTCCCAGCTCCTTCAATCGCTCTTCATAAGGTTTATTCTCCAGGCCCTTCCCCAGCTCCGTTGCCCTCCTCTGCCCTCGCTCCAGCCCCTCCAGATCTCTCTGGTGTTGAGGTGCCCAAAACTGGTGTGGCCTCGCCAGTTCTGAGTCCAGGGGGAAAATCACCTCCCTACTTCTTCTGGTCATACTGTTTCTTATACAAGCCAGGCTGCCATTGACATCTCTTGGCCACCTGTGCAGGCTGCTGGGTCATGTTCATCTGCTTGTCAATCAGAACCCCCATGTTCTCATTCCCAGCAGGGGAGGGGATGCCTTGTGGCCTCTTTTTCTTTCATCTTGCTATCTATGGGGATAAAGAAATACTCAGGGTTTACACACTGTGATTTTCATCATTGGGAGATAATGGGGGTCCCCTGTGCTCACCTCCTCCTTCCTCTCTCCCCACCAGGTAGTGGCCATCGATCTGGATGAGGGCCCAAATGGGCAGGTGACGTACCGCATGCAGGTGGGGATGCCCCGCATGGATTTCCTCATCAACAGCACTGACGGGCTTATCACCTCCACCACCGTGCTGGACAGGGAGAGGATCGCTGAGTACTACCTGCGAGTGGTGGCCAGTGACGCTGGGGTGCCCTCCAAGAGCTCCACCAGCACCTTGACTGTCAAAGGTGGGTGCGCCGAGACCCCTTCCAAGCCCTGCCCAGCCACAGAGCCCCCTCTGATCCCACAGAGAATGGGTAACAGGGACACCTCACTGGAGGAGATGTGGTTTATGTAGGAGACACACTGAGGAGTCAGATGGACATATGATTTGACCCGTGATATCTGTTCTTGCATACGACAGCAGAGAAGGAGGGCAGCCCATTGCGCTGCTCTCTCTGCAGGCTTCATGACCAATGTGTTATAATGCATAATACAGAGATGAGGAAAATACAGTGTTTCTGGGAGGACCCCCAAATTCTGTATTGTTATTCCTCCACCCACTCAGTGTTTCTTTTTCTTTTGGCCTGCCTCTTGCTTCAGCATGTGATTCTGCCTGTCCACATAATCCCAGTTTCAGAGCTGGACCTATCTTCAATGCGTTTCTATTTACTGGCGTCACACAAGCCTAGTACCGAGGATAAAGCATCAACTGGAAATAAACTGACCCCGGATTCTTCTCAGGCCTGGGTTTGGAAAAAGAAGTTTCTGGTCCTGTAACTCCAGAGCCCTCTGCTATACACTGGGAAACACTGAGTTTATATTTAGGCCCCAAATTTTCTTCTAAAAGGGGATGCAAATGAGTTTGGTGCAAACAGTAACCTTAATTACAGTTATGTGAGATTTCTTTCGATGTGAGGGGAGTGATCTGTATGTGCCAAAGACAACCAAATACAGCCTGCAGTCACGGGGACCAGTCCTTACAGGTGGTCTGCAGGCACCCCCCCCCACACATGGACGGCGGGGAGCAGTGGGGGAGCGTTCCCTGGGGTGCTCAGAGCAGCAGCTGGGGGGATTTGGCAGCCTGGCAGACATCAGGCTGGCATCTGCAGTTGGGGCAGCCCTGGGGAAGGCACTCAGCTCTGCTCCCCCTTTCAGTTCTGGATGTGAACGACGAGAGCCCCACCTTCTTCCCAGCCGTCTACAACGTGTCGCTGCCCGAAAACGTGGCCCGGGATTTCAAAGTGGTCCGGCTCAACTGCACGGATGCTGACATCGGGCTGAACGCTGAGCTCAGCTACTTCATCACAGGTACGAACCCCTTGGCAAAACACTGCGCCCGGGGAGCTCTGGTTATGGAAAGGAGCAAGGCTGCTCCCGGACCCCACAGAGGATGATCGCTGATTTTCCAGCCCCTCCAAACCTTGGGCGGTATCGCCCTCTGCTGAACAGCCCTTGCTCGGCTCCCTGCCTTGCCCTGCCACCCATTCCTTGTCCTGCTCGGGGTGCACCCTTGCTCCTGAGCATCCCCTGCCCTCCAGCGTCCTCTGAGATCCTCAGATCCCCTGAGCATCCTCCCACCAGCAGGATGTGGCCCGGCAAAGCATGAGGATGGGCTTTAACACCGCCGAGACAGCACTGGTGTTACATGCGTTTAAAGCTGGAAGCCTCTCTGGGGTTTGAGGGCATCTCGCAGCCCAGCGTGAGGGTGGTTTTGGGTGGGCAGGGAGCAGGCGGGCAGCGGTGCCCCCTGGGCAGCGCCTGGCTCACACTGCAGCTGCAGCACCCACAGCGGGGAAGCCCCTGGCCGCGCTTTGACTTGCAAACTGCAGGTGGGGCATTGAGCCCTGAGGAAGAGGGCAAAAATAGAAGTGTCACAGGAGAGTCATTTTTCTCACAGTTAACAGCCTCCCATTTCAGCTCGCAGCCCCTCCGGCATCCCTTGCGAGAGACAAAGGTGTGTGCTGGCCCATGGGTACCACAGGCTACGTGCAAAGTGAGACCAGTTTCCTTCCAAAACGTTACATGATTCGTACATGATTCAGCTTTTCCTGCAAGCGCTGCTCTTTGCCTGCCCTGGCATTTGGTGTGTGGAGAGAAGGCAGTCTGCCCGCTCTTGCTGTGGAGAAGCCCTGCTGGGGCATGATACCAGCTTATCTTACACTTGCCTTGCTCAAAACTATGTAAAGTTCATCCCTCCGGGAGGGCAGGCTGACGCCGTGCCCAGCACCCTGTGCAGCGTGGGCTCTGCTCCCTGCGTCCCGACAGCAGATAACCTGCTCCTTGTCCTTCACTGCAGGTGGGAACCAGGATGGCAAATTCAGCGTTGGCTTCAGGGATGGGGTGGTCAGGACAGTCGTGAGCCTGGACAGGGAGACTGTGGCGTCATACACACTGATCCTGGAGGCCATCGGTAAGGATTTCCCAGTGGGACCGCTGCCACACAGCCACACGGGGTGGCTTTGCAGGTGCCGAGCTGCCTCAGAAGCATGGCAGAGGGACAGCAGCCTTTGAGCCGCTCTGTAAACCAGAGCTGTGTTTGGTGTTATCATTTCACAGCCCATGTGCATTAATACGTCCCAGTTTCACCGTGACTTTTGCAGACAGTGAACTTACCCAGCCCTGGGGCTTTCCCGTTCCCCCAGGGTAGGCAAGAGGCAATTCCCAAGAGGCTCCATGCAGCCTAGAGCAAACCACCACCCAGAAATGCCAGTGTCACAGCATCATTCCCCTGATGCCACGCCAGCCCTTGGCTCAGTGGTTGCCAATTACTCCAGAGCCACCTGGCACAGGCAGAGGGCCTGGGTGCCAAACACATCTTGGCTGTCATCCCCAGAGCTTTATAATGATGTGCCTGTTTACAGAAGACTTGGACATCCCTTTTGAAAGGAGAAATAAGTGGCCTGGTCAGAAATGTCGGGGGAACGGTATTGCAGGTGCCACGGGAGGGAATGCTGCACTGGCTGGGCATGCAGAACCAGATCCCAAGCGGTAAAGGCTCTGTTCTGCCCCTCCGATGGGTACTGGATTGCCTGTGTCTCCCCTGTCACCAGATCCCAGCTGGGTTGGTTCAGTGGTCCCTTGCATCAGACATGTTGGAAAACCAAATCCAGCCTATGCTCCCCAATTCCTCATCCTTTGTGACAAAACCAAGAGCCGTGCTGCCGTGTCCTTATTCACTGAACATCTACTGGCAATGGTGCTCTTTGGCTGGGAGCTGACCTGGCTCTTCAGAAGACTCATCAGGCTCCTGCTCAGCTTCATCTCCCAAATCTCCGACCTCCAGCACTCCCTTCCAGCATACCTCACCCTCTCAGTCTATGGAGTTGCAAACCCTCCGTGGCTCTCTGGCAGAGCTTGGAGGATTGTTTGGCTTATCCTTTTTTCTTTAGGGATAGGCAGAAAACCTCATCCAACCCCACCCCTTACCTTTCTCTCCCCCACAGACAATGGCCCCACGGGGAACCGGCGCACTGGTACTGCCACCGTGTACGTGACCGTCCTGGACGTCAATGACAATCGACCCATCTTCCTTCAGAGCAGCTACGAAGTCAGTGTCCCAGAGGACATCCCGGCCGCCAGCAGCATAGTGCAGGCAAGTGGCATTCTCCCTCCAGGGCTCCTGGGTGGGTAAAGGCATCCCCCATCCCGATCTCTGGGCCATGGCACCACAGCTGGGAACTGCTGGAAGCCCAGGGTGGGCATTTTCTTTCCCCATCCATGATCTTGTTCCTCCGGAGCAGTGCAAGCAGTGTTTTTCCTTGTATCCTGACCCTTTCTAACCCAGGCTGCGAGCACCAGGGAAAAAACAGAAAATTCACCCCATTTCTGCAAGGGATGAGAGGAACAAACCCAAGCCCTATGTTGGTGAGCCTCCTTTGCCTGGCTGTGTCCCCACATTCTCCTTGTTTCCCATGGAGAAGGTACCAGGAGCAGAGATCTCGAGGGGGAGGGAGAAAAGTGCATGCAAAGAGGTGCTCTGAGAGGTGGAGGGGAAACGGAGGGAGAAAAGCATTTGGACTTGGCTTTTATTTTTTTTTTCCTCTTTGAGGGAGCGGTGGGCAGAGCTGAATGGCTCAGTGAGCGCTGAATGAATGCAGGCATTCACTTGGCCTCTGAGGGCTTCCAGCATCCCTTCAAACCCAGGGCTCTTCAGGAGCAGACACCAAAGGCTCTTTGCAGAGGGCCCTGGGAAGGCTCCTCCTGCCTTGAATACCTCTCCCGGCACAGGGAGAGGGACAGCTTTGTCCCTGGTTCTCTGGGGCAGGGTGAGTCACTGGGAGAGAAGAAAGGAGCCTTTTGCCTCTCAAAACAAAGGTTTGCTGGGAGTTGTGCTCCTGCTGCGACCCCCAAAGGTGAGCCCTGCAGCTCCTCATCACCTGTTGTGCCGTGGTGGCACGGTGTACGTGATGTCTGTAGCTCTGTGCCTGTCTCTGGGCTCAGGCATCTGCCTGTAATCCTTGCACCCAGGGGTGGAGACATTCAGGTGGAGAGGGGTTCTGATGTGGGACTACCGAAACTGAGCTTTTTTACACAAATTGAAAGACTGGGAATGGAGGAAACCTGAGTCTGACATCCCAGTCCCTTTTTTTAGAGCATGCTCCCCGAAAGAGGGGGATGCCTTTGGCAGTCTGTGGCAAAGGAGGGACATTTGGGGGAAGTCTGTTTTCCACAGAACAAAATCGGAGGGACGTGGAAATGGGCAACCACCCAGGCTTAGTTTAATTTACACCTTTAGTGTGAACCATTGGTACTGAATGTTGCCCCCTTCAGATATATCCCCATGTTCCTGTGGCAACAAGAGAGTTTTTGAAGGTTTCCCCATCCCCTTCTCAGAAAGCCAGGCAGCCCAGGGCTGGAAAAGAACAGGAATATTGCAAGAGCAGGAATGTCCTAGGCAGCCCATGGAGGTCCCAAAGCAGAGCTACACCCTGCAAGGGTCAGAAACCATGTGAAACCCAGAGAGATGGGGTTTGATGCCCACCACGGTGCCACACCAGGCACGGAGACTTCACTCAGTGGGGTAAACTCAGTGGCTGAATGTAGTGTGAGCTGTAGATCTGGAAGAATTAGACCACTTTTTCTATTTCTTACCAATTCTTTCAAGCACATCAGCTTACCTGCTGGCTGTTGTACCCTTTCCCAGCAGAAACATGTGGCTCAGCTTTGCGCAGTGTCTTTCCAAGCTGGCAGCACCTGTGAGCCTCAAAAGGCCTCTTTAATGCATTTTCAGACGTGTTTACGGGCTCCTGCTGCTTGTTTATTGAAGCAGGTTTCCAGCAGACAGCTGTAGCACGCATCCTTCCAAGCATCAACCGCAAGCATCCCATAGCTCGTTGCACAGAGAGACAGGGGACCCGGGGCTAGGCAGCACACAAGGGGCATGAGCCTGCCCAGGAGCACATCCTGGGGGGGCAACCCCAGCTAAAGATTGCTTTTTGTGAATCGTGTGTGCTCCAGGACACCTCTCTTCGAGGCAGCCGGGTTACTCTGGTCTCGCCCAGGCTGTTTGTGCGGGTGCTGTGTGACTTGCACAATATTTTCCAAAAAGAAATTAAGCAGCAATATTTTTTTGGACTGCCTGGTGATAGCCTGTGGGTGTAGCTTGGATGCCTCCACCTTTCCTGCCAGGAAACAGTAACCTGGAAAGCATCTGGGAACCTGAAATAGCAACATCTCCCATCGCCTTGCAGAGCCAATGCCTGGCTCTATAAGCTGCTTAAAGGGACTCTGTCAGGATGCCCAGGGTACCAGGGGCTACTTGAGAAGGGAATTGAGCCCAACCCAAAAGTTTGGGAAAGTATCGCAATGTGGGGTGAGCTAGTCCCTGCAGAGCAAGGTCACATTTTAGTGGACTCCATGATGTCCCAGTCCTGGCTAGTGTGGGACTTCCTAGGGCAGGCGAGCTGGCTCTGGGACATCGGTCGACTCCTCCTGAAGGTGTTGATGGAGCATCGCAGGGAGCCCAGCCGCTTCCAGAGCCTCAGCTGGGGCTCACTGGCATCCACTGGGTGATGAGGCATGTACTCACGGGGCCCAAAGCGGGACTGGTCCAGCGCTGCCGGCTTGCAAAGGGTGACAAAGATGAGGAAGGTCGCCAGGAGGAGGAAGATGCAGACAAGCACCACAATGATGGGCAGTGGGTCTGCCTTCTCAGGGGACACAGTAATGGTTGGGACCAGGTCGGTGGTTGAAACCAGAAGCCCAAGGAGAGATGGGGTGGGAGAGGTTCTGTTGCCAGTGTCCTCCATGCTCATCTGCCCTGCATGGCACAGAGAGAAGCGACATGGGTGGTTACCACCTAGGAGTTGGACAGAGAACCACCCTCTGTCCAGCCTGGTAGATTTTTGGCTTGATACGGTGTCCAAGGTCCTTCTGGCCAAGTTTTCCGTGATGCAGGGTGACAGGAGTCTGTGTCCTCCGCCAACAGGCAAAGCACAGAGGTGGGATTTATATCTGCAAAGTGCTGCCCTGAACTGAAGTGCAAAACTGTATGGAAAATAAATCTAGCACAGGTAGTACCACGTACCCGCAGGACCACTTGTAGGGAACACACGTACACCTTGTGTGAAGTTTTTCTGGGAGAGAGAATTAACCATAGCCTAGAGAGGGTCCAAAATCCTCTATGCAAGCTGCTGGGATTTGCTTCTTCCCTGTTCCTCAGAAACGTGGTTTTATTGGATTTACTGTTGTTTGATGTTATTTGATCTTTCACTCAACCCCAAAGAAAAGGGATAGTTGGTTGAAGCTTTGCCCAGATAAGTCCATGTCAAGCTGCAGTCTTGCGCTAGCAATAGTCTAACGCCCTCACCTTGCTTGTGCCTCTTGGATTAAGCGTTTTGCTGATCTGCTTTCAGGTTCAGACATGCCACGGGTTTCTCAGCCTGATCTGCAAACAGTGATGCAAACCGGCTTCCCAAAACCTCATCAGTAAGAACTCTTTCCAAACACCTGATGGCAACCAGTGTCTCATTTCCCCACCAGGTCAGATCCCCCAATTCACATCCCTGGAGCAGTTTGCACCCATCTTTTTGCTTCCATGTCATCGCTTGTGCCTATTCTTGGCCCTGGGCTGGAAGCCAGCATCTCCTTAGCTCATAGATGAGGGTTAGGGAAATACTGCTGTGCCAGCCCTCTGCATCCTTGGCTTGGCCCTTGATGCTCCAGCCTCTATGCTGCAGGTAAAGCTTCATTACACTGACTTTTCTACAGAGATGTGGGAGTAGAAGAGCAATGGAGAGCTGTTTGACTTGTCTTACTGGAGCCAGACAGTCTCCTAGAAAGTACTGATTTGGATTGAGCCAATTAAAAATTAAGGGCTTAAAGGGGAGAAAGGAAGGGCTGCAGGGAGTGCTAGGGTGTCTGGGTCTGCTCCGGCAGCCACCATCCCAAAGCCAGGCAGGTTTGTGCAGGCAGCAGCCAGACATTCACTGCTAAAATATTCAGAAAAGGGGAAAGGAGACATCAGCTACATATCGTTAATTGGAAACTATGAGGTGCCCCGGCATGGACGAGCCTGGTGGGAAGTGAGAGGCTGCCTCAAATGAGAAAAGCGTTGCTCACCATCCAAATGACGAAGGAGGAAACAACCTTAAGCAAACGCTGTGGGAGCTGTAAGGCTGAGTACTCGGAGAATGAGGAGTCCTGGAACTGTCTGTGCCCCAGCCGTACCCCCTGGTTGCATAGGTGAGCTCCCAACTCCGGTTTGCCAGGAACCTACCTGGTTCCAGAGGGGACAGATGGCTTCTGCAGGATCCTTGCTCCTCCCCTTGTGGGCAGTGAGCTGAGATATGGAGGGAATAAGTTCACAGGTTTCTGCTAGAGCTGGGTGCCAGGTTTGAGGCTCTCGGGAGGCGTGATTTATTTCTGGAATGCTTTGCGTCACCTGGACTTGGTCATTCAAAGCTGTGATGCTGGTGACCTCAGGGCAGGGGCTGTGTCAGCCTGGTCAGAGCTCTGGGGAGACGTGGCTGCTTCCATGGGTCAGAGCCAGGTCTGTTCTCAGAAAATGGGAAATGCAAAAATAAATGGATCAACATGGAGAACACCTTAACTCGGATTAGTCCTCATGTGTATTTCAAGGAGGCTCAGAGGCTGGGGCTCTTGTCCCCCCCCCCGCCTCCACAGCGATGTTCCCACTTGCCTTCATCCCAAAAGTATTTCTTTATCAGACAGCCTTTCCTTTCCTGGCTTAGCCCCTTGCCCTCCAGCTGAGGGATCAGAGCAGCCTCTGGTAGCCACAGGCATCCCAAGGACCCCCCAGCTCCATGGGCAGGCTATTCCTGTGCGCTGCCTGGGGACAGGGCACGAAAGCCAGCAGGCAGGGCTGCTTCTTACCATGGGCACCCAAGGCAGCCTGAATCAAGGTTACCACGGCTACCTTAATGCTGGTATTTACTGACCACACATGGTTTGGCTTGGTGACATTGTATTCTTCATTAAGAGCAAGCCAGGAGGCACGGGCAAAACATTCGCATTGTGTTTTGCTCTGTTGTTCATGTCTCTAGGGTTTTTCTTTTGGAGCCAGCTGACTGTATTCCCTAGAAACCCGTCAGGAGGGATCACACTGATGTTTCCCCAGGCTTTTCCAGACATTCTCTCTTCTCCTCTTGCTTCCCATCCATCCTCTCCTGAGGTACTGCTTGGCAGAGCTGCCATTCAGGGACGGTCCAGGCTGCCCCTCACCTGGTCTCTAAGCCCTTTCCAGAAAGGAAACCACTAAAAATCTAAGAAATCTTTGCAGAGTATACACAAGCGGTGACTTTTCTTTAGGGCAAATAAGTTTTCAATGTGGACAAAGGCAATTCCACCCCCACATCCTGTTTGAGACAGAGCTACAGTGGCTTCATTAGCATTTCAGCAAAAAACCTACCAAAATTAGGGTCTTATCAGCAGAAACAGGGCTTGGTAAGAGTGGCACTTCCCTGTGCCTATGGCATGCTTGGGGATGGGGATTATCCTCCTGTGGGTTGGGAGCTCACTGCTTCCCAAAGCATGGCAATGGACCTG
>VZRU01001501.1:37850-48193 GCA_013398155.1 Pedionomus torquatus | reverse complement strand
TGTGAGCAGAAAACACCGAACGTTGTTCTGCCCAGCACTAGGCACAGCCTGCCTGACCTGGCCCAGTTGCCGACTTTGGCAGGAGTTTTTCCTTAATGCTCTCCCTCCTTGTTTTCTCAAATTCCTGCAAAGAAAAGGCTTTTTTTCAGGCATTTCTGTGCTGTAGCAGNCCCACCCGCCCCGTCTTGCTTAGCGACGCTGTTGTGGAGCTCCCCAGCTTTTCCCAGTGAGCTAAGTCTTTCCACTCCCCTGCAGGAGGAGATAATGTTGGAGGGTACCAAACACCCAGCTTATCGACCCAGATGGGTACCGAAAGCAAAGGGCTTTAAGCGACGCTCTACCCCATCACGCTGCTGTTAACCAGCAGCATCCGCAAGGCCCTCCCCCTCTCCCATCACCGGGGACAGACAAACCGATGTGATGGGGAAGAAAGGAGGGATGCCAAATTTCAAACCCACCTCAAACTTTGCATCTCCCCTCCCCGCCCTGTTTGCAGCCCTGTCCCCAGGTGGCTGCAGGGCCAAGGGCAGCAGATCTCCAGCCGAGGGTGGTGGAACATCCCTGGCCTGCCTCACTCGCCCCTCGTGGGTAGTTTAAGTGGCTGGTGGGGGTTTTGCCGGGGGGGTTTGGTCTCCCTACCTCTCACCAGTCGGCTGAGCCTTGGCTTTGCCTCCCGTACGCCTGCCTTGCCGCCTCTCCCACCGCACTCTGCTGCCTGCCAGCCCCCTCCTCCCTTCTGGAGGGCGAGGGAGGGTGGGAGAGAGATGACAGAGGGACTGGGGGCAGCCTGAATGCGCAACGCCGAGGGGGGCCCTAAACCCCCTCCCAGGCTTTGGCAGCACAACTGCAGTGCTCCGGAGCTGGGTCCCACTGGGATGAGAGGGACAATGTGTTTTCCCAGGCTTTGCCCCTGCGGGAAGGCTGAATGGTACAGCCGTGGGCTGAGCCCCCCGCGCCGGGGAGGGGGCAGCGGGCTGCCCTCCACACGCCTGCTCCCTCTTTTCCCAGCAACTGCGCGCCAAGCAACATGCATTATTTTCCCATCCTTTGATTTTTCTCCTCCTTTTCTGACGCCTGTGCAGTAGCCAGGGGTGTTTGAAAGGTGGTCTGCGAGAGACTGGCTCTACCCACTGCCCCCTCTCTCTAGCAGAGGGATAAGGCAGACGGGGGGCACCTGGCACTCAGCTGCAAAAAGCTGCTTTGCACCTGCAGCAGAAAGAGCTTTCCTCCCACTGCTTGCACTTGAATTTAGTTGGTTTTCCCAAGTTTGGGACCATCTGTCAAAGTGCCACATCTCCTCCAGGACCTCCAGGTGGGTCAAGCCAGCAGCAGCCAAGGTTTTTCCCAGCAGCAGGCTGTGACGTGGCAGTGGCAGGAGCACACACCGGTTTTATGTAAACTACTCTTACTGTTTTCATTAAAAACCAAATACCTGGGCTGGCCAATTAGACCTGGTTTATGTGCTGGAGCTGCCTGAAGCTGCTTTCCCTGGGAAAAGGGTGGTTAAGGGGGTTCTTGCAGTTTGCTGCTCCCCATCCAGTGCTCATCAGGGTGAAAACCTTCCCATCTGCTCACCTTGAAATGCATTTTTTCAAGGCACAGCAAGGCAGGGAACAGCACAAAAAGCTGCAAAGATTGATCTTGCATCCCTTAGGCTTCAGTCCCACCAGCATGGGGTTTTGACTGACGGGATAGTTTTTCCCAAGAGGGAACCAGTGTGTGTTGCAGGCTGGTCTTGGTGTGCCAAGGCAGCCAGTCTGGACCTTCTGGGTCCCCTCCATTCCATGGGAATGCCCCAGAGACATTCCATCTTCTGCCCCTGGAGAGCCTCGAGGGTGGGTGAGCTGGTGTGGGAGGGAGAGCTTTCTGCTGTGAAAGGAAGGTGCTGGGTCCATGGTGAAATATGGAGCAAGACGCAAGTTTGTGTCCAGCCGTAAGCAAGAGGTGAGCCAGTCTGTGACAGAGGAAAACAGCACATGTGGCCCACAGGTGGAAAATCCAGACATTTTGCAAGTCAGCACTTTCAAAGATTTCTGCTGACGTGGGTGGATGATTTGGTGGAAGGGAAAAGGAGCAGCTCAAGACATTTCGAAATAGCATTTTGGAAGAGCAGCTCTAGCTCCTGCAAGTGTTTTGTGGGGCTGTGGATGAAAGCCAGCCCCGGGCTTTAAAGCTGAGCCCTTATAAATGGCCTCATTGTTCCTGCTGTGCGTGCATCCTTTGCAGCTACCTCTCTTCTTTTCAGTGCAAGTCTGGGCACAAACTCCCACCTGCCTGGGAAAGGAAACCCCTGGGTAATAGTTGTAGGTGGAAGATATGGCAGAAGATGCCTTGCTGGGGGAGCAACCAGAGAATAAAGCCTAAGGCACCCCCTGTGTCCTCACCCCGGTGATTTGGAAGCAGCTGCTGCTGCGGTCGTGGTTTGGATGCTTTGTGGGAAGTGGTTTCTGCAGAGGCAAGATGCAGCAGCGTGATGCCAGCCGTGGAGAAAACCCAGGCCCTGCTGTCCCTTGCTATGTCCTGCTTCCCAGCTGCCAGACCTGGAGTTTATGGGAAAAACACTGCAGTGCTTTTCAGCGACACCAGAGGGGACCCGTGTCTTGGGTTTCCCCGGGCAGGCTTGTTCGGTACATGTATGGACCTTGCGGTACATCACAGCTGAGGGATGCTCCCACCCACTACTCGGGGTCTCAGATCAGTGTCCAGACAACAGCATGCTCTAGTCTGGTTGGATTCATAGAATCTTAGAATGGTTAGAGTTGGAAGGGACCTCAGAGATCATCCATGGGCAGGGACACCTCCCACCGCACCAGGTTGCTCCAAGCCCCATCCAGCCTGGCCTTGAACCCCTCCAGGGATGGGGCAGCCACAGCTTCTCTGGGCAACCTGTTCCAGTGCCTCACCACCCTCACAGCAAAGAATTTCTTCCTAATATCCAATCTAAATCTCCCCTCTTCCAGTTTAAAACCGTTACCCCTTGTCCTGTCACTCCACTCCCTGACAAAGAGTCCCTCTCCAGCTCTCCTGTAGCCCCTTCAGATACTGGAAGGCTGATATATTTGTGTTTCCTTCAGGGTTTTTTGCATATGCTGCTGCTTGGGTGGCTTGGCAATATCATGCAGGGAGAGGGTAAATGCAAGCAGCTCTCAGAGCTAATAGTCCCAGGTGGGTGTGCTGGCTGAGAGGTGGGCCATTCCTTTAACACAGCACATGATACACTCCGATGCCATGGACTGGGTGCCCACCAGCACAGGAGCATCTCTGCCTGCCCAGCCCAGGCCAGCTCTGCAGGCAGGGAGGCTCCGTCCTCAGTGGCATTCCCCTTTGGTGTGCAAGGCCAGGATCTCCATCAGTGGTTTCATGGTGTGGTCCTCAAACTCAGCTCGTACCCCGAGTCCATTCAACAGCTAAACTGGCAGCCGAGGGCTCCTGAGCCCGTTATCCCCACTGTCTGGTGATGAGGGGAGGGTAACTTGTTTTCTTTTGCAGTTGTTAAGCAAAAGTTCTGGAGCAGCAGAATGTCCAGCCTTGAGAGGACTTGTCATGGTCTGGAAATCTCTGCTCTTTACCTTCAATGCTTTTCTTTCTCTCGCAAAGGTGAAAGCCACAGACGCAGACGAAGGCATTAATGGGAGAGTATGGTACAGGATTGTCAAGGGTAAGTCCAGGTGCATTTGCACCAGTCTCTGGTCCACCACACGCACAGATTTATTGTGCTCTCCATACTTTTGCACTTTGCAGCCCACAGAAACGTTCCCCCCAACCCCTGTGAGAAACTTCAGCATTAGGATAAATTGCTGGGGGGGGAGATTTGCCATGGATGGACACCTAGATGCCATAGCTCCTACCTTGACCAGGGCCAAACCTACATCAGCTAAGCCTGCTGTAGCCAAAAGCGATGGGGACTTGGGTTTTGCTCAATAATCGGGCTCCAAGATAGCCCCCGGGGAGGGCTCTGCATGCCACCAGGACTGACGCGGCGGTGATGGGCAGCGTCCACCTTGCTTTTCCCTCCCGCCAGGAAACGAGCACAACAACTTCCGCATCAATCCCAGTACCGGACTGGTGATGCGAGGCGTGCGCCACCTGGACAGGGAGCAAAACTCCTCTCACGTCCTGGAGGTGGAGGCCTACAACACAGAGCAGGGACCCATGAGAAGCTCCGTCCGGGTAAGGACCTCGTGGGCACCAAGGGCTGGGAAACAGGGCTGGGAGGCGGAGGAGTTGATGCAAAACATTCGGGAGGCTTCAGAGGGCAGTCAATTCCAGCCCTTGCAGGCGTGCAGGATGTTTGAGCGATCTGGTATGGAAATGCTGACGGCAAGTCTCTGGAGGCCGACCGTGGGTGGAAAAGAGCTTGTTGAGGGCTTNNTTTTTTTTCTATTTTTCCTGTGACCTTTGGGTGCAAGGAGGCTGCTAAGTGGTGTGGCACTCACTGTCAGAGTGAGTCCCCCTTGCCCAGGAGATGCAGCTCTGCTGCCTGGAAGAATTGCTGAGCCTTAGGCTGTTGGAAACCGTGTCTCCTGGCCAGGCATCTGTTTAACTAGGCTCGGGACCCAGGGGCAATAATCTTTAGCAGTGACACACCACCTTCCCACGGTTCTCACAAGCCCAGCCCTCTGGTTGTGTCTATTTTCAGACTCACTGATGGGGTGGGTTCTGGCTGAGTACGATGTGCTTACAGCACCAGCAGCAAAGCAAAAAATAAAAAAAATAAACCAACCAACAACACGAGAGAAGAAACGATGTTCCCTGGGGAAGCAGCAGCTCAACCTGCTGAACTTTGAGTGCCATTTCCCACCGAGTCACCAGTGTTTCTATGTGGCGGGGTCTCTAGCTGCAAGGTTTCCAGCGGGGCATCCCAAAAGCAAGGAGGAATTAATATACAGACTATAAAACCGTCTCTGGCCAGGGAAGGACTGAGTCACCCTGACCACAGCCCAGGGCTTGTGTAAATCTCTCACACTAAACTGCATGTGCTCATTCTCCATCACGTGGTGTTTACAACCAAGGTTTCTCCTGGGCAGCAGATGAGCGCTGTGAAAGACATGTTTTCCCTTGGGAAGTGGAAGCAGCTGGTATGGGTCCATAAGCCTGCCTGGCTCACCCGTGGTTTCTTCTGGGGCTTTTGCAGGTGATCGTTTACGTGGAAGATGTCAACGACGAGGTGCCAGTGTTCACCCAGCGGCAGTACAACCGCCTGGGGCTCCGGGAGACAGCTGGGATAGGAACTTCGGTGGCGGTGGTCCGGGCCACTGACCGAGACACAGGTAGGAAGCTGGGGGTGAACTTAATGAAACACCCGGTTTGCAGGGAAAGGGGTGAAATCAGCCACTGCACAGATATGCTGGGCTGCCATCTCCACGTGGGATGGGCTGTGCTCTGCGATTGGGGTCGGCATCAGTGGTGCTTGCCTCTTGGGGATGCTTGATCCGACTGTCACCATGGTTCCTGCTCCTGCCCCAGGGAACGGCGGTCTGGTGAACTACAAAATCCTGTCGGGCGCTGAAGGGAAGTTTGAGATAGATGAAAGCACGGGCCTCATCACGACAATAGACTACCTGGACTACGAGACCAAAACCAGCTACCTGATGAACGTCTCTGCCACAGACCAGGCACCCCCCAACAACCAGGGCTTCTGCAGCGTCTACGTCAGCCTGCTGAACGAGCTGGATGAGGCCGTGCAGTTCTCCAACAGCAGCTACGAGGCCGTGATCATGGAGAACATCCCCCTGGGCTCCGAGGTGCTCCGGGTCCAGGCCCGCTCTATCGACAACCTCAACCAGATCACCTACAAATTCGACCCCAATACCAATGCCCAGGCGCTTTCCCTCTTCAAGATCAATGGGATCACTGTAAGTAGCCACAGTGTGGTCCCTCCTGACTTGCTTGTCCACCAGCGTGACCAACGTGGCTGTCGTTCATCCTTGGCAGGGTGTGATCACGGTCAAAGGCCAGGTGGATCGAGAGAAGGGGGATTTCTACACCTTGACTGTGGTGGCTGATGATGGAGGACCAAAGATTGACTCCACGGTGGTGAGTAGCTTCTACCCACCTTCCCCACCATCCGTTGCACCTCAGGTCACCCCCTATCCTCCTCTGGCATGGGACAGCGTGCCCTAATTGTCCCCTCTGCTCCCACCAGCAGGGTCCGGAAACCCTGATTTGGGTTTTCCCTGATGGGGAAACCCTGCATGTCATTGGGTGGGATTTCTCAGAACCAAAAAAAAAAAAAGCCACAACTCACCCCAAACTGCCGAGTTAGCAGACTGCGTGCCGAGCTAAAACAGTTTTGAGGGAGAGGTAAATTTGGGGGCCTTGAAATACTTTGCGGTGGTTTATGTTTAAGAGGGTTATATTTGGCAGTTTCAAAGGCAGCCGAGCAGGGGGGTGATTTGCATTTCTCTGCCGGGGCAGGGTGAGCCCGGTCCCCGAGCTGCAGGCAGGGATGGCTCTGCTGGCGCTGGCCAAACGGATGGTTTGGGCCAGCTGGAGCCAGGGAGGGGTGGGATTTGAAAGCAGAGTCTGGCCCCGCAGCCCTGGGCCGGGTTTCAAGCGCTCTCATGCCTTGATGCATCTGTTGCCTCTCAAAAGGATGCTGGGTGGCAGAGGCGGTGAGGCTGTAGGCACTGCCAGTCCCCACCCGTGGGTGCTGGCGGCTCTGCTCTCCACTGTGCCCTTGTCTGCACAAAAATCTGCCGGTCCAGAAAGCTGGCAAATCTGCCAAGCTTATTTAGAAAAAAAAAAACAACAAAGGGATGCATGGATAGAAAAGGCTCTGAATCGCCGCATGGAGGTGCTTGCATCCTCCAACATGGCTACGGTGGGGCACAGGGTCAGCCCACTGCCCCTTGCGTCTGTCTGCACCTCCTCGTGCCCCACTAAATCTTTGTTTTCTCTGTTTCCCCTTCTGCTCTCTTCCAACAGAAGGTAAGCGTGTCCTCCATGCTGGCAGCATCTCCGGGACCAGGACCTGTCCCAAACTCCGCACTGAGCTGTGGGAAGGGACCAGGGCAGGGGTCTTCAGCCCTGTGCCACCAGCACCAGCCTCTGTGACAGCCCCGGGACGTGGTGCGGTGCCCGTGAGCCACCTTGCTGCTGGCGAGCAGAAATCCTAACGCCCTGAATCCGGCACACGGGACAGCAGCTGGCAGATCCGTCGCAGCTGCTGGGTGGGCTCTCCCCGCTCCTGACTCTCCGTTTTTAATGCAGCAGCAACAATAACCGAGTCACCCCCGTGGCGCGCAGCTCGCTCCCCAGCTTCCTCCGGGATCTGGTCGCATTCAGGCTGGCCGCACCTGAGGGCTCAGGGCACCCAGAAATAGAGCCCCGGGAACAGAAAAGCTCTTCCTTTCTCTGATTACAAATGCAATGAGAGCATTTCCTCTAGCTAATTTTGTGGCCAAGGTAGCCTGGTCCCCAGTCACCTGCGATGGAGTGCCTCTCTGAGCATCTCTTGCCCAGCCTCTCACTTGGCCACGTGCCTTCTGCCAGGAGGGAGCTCAGGTCTTCTTCGTGCCCAGCTTCCCCTGGTTTAGCTAAATTTAGGCAGCTCCAGCTTCTTTGTGTCTATTTAGCTTAAAAGCAAACCCTGCCCAATCTCCGGTGCTGTGAGCACAGACAAAATCGCTGCTTGTGAGAAACTGAGCAGGAAAGGGTCACCCTGCAGCAGCGTGAGTTGCTCCGTGCCCAGATATTTGGAGGATAAAAGAACAGAGGATGCTTCATAGAAAAATCCACCACTCANGCCCCTTCAGATCCTGGAAGGCTGCTCGAAGGTCTCCCCGGAGCCTTCTCTTCTCCAGGCTGAACAGCCCCAGCTCCCTCAGCCTGTCCTCACAGCAGAGGTGCTCCAGCCCTCTGAGCATCTTCGTGGCCCTCTGCTGGAGCCATTCCAATAAATCCATGTCCTTTCTATGTTGAGAATTCCACAGCTGGACACAGGACTCCAGGTGGGGTCTCACAAGCGCAGAGTAGAGGGGGAGAATCACCCCCATGAGGTGCAGCCCCCTTGTGCTCTTTGTGCAGCCTCTAAGCATCCCTCTTCCTCTGCAGGCAGGGATGTAGCTTCAGTTCCTGGGCTCAAATATTTGTATCCGTTCCCATGTGGGATGGATATCGCTCCTGTTGTTGACACCTCGGGTGGGTGCAGCAGGTCGAGAGTGCCACGGGGATTAGCGTGGCTGTTGATGTTGGGTGAGCAGGGGGCCAGCTCCTGCCAGTGCCCTGCCTGAGCCCTGTGCCTTACCCGCAGGTGACCATCACGGTCCTGGATGAGAACGACAACAGCCCCCAGTTCGACATCACCTCCGACTCCTTCGTGAGCGTGGCAGAGGACAGTGCCGTCGGCAAGCAGGTGGCTGTGGTCCTGGCCCGCGACCCGGACGCGGGGAGCAATGGGCAGGTAAGGAGGCTGGCACAGCAGCTTTGGGGCTGCCCCGAAGGCTGTGGGAGTGTTTCGCTGATGCAGAAATCGGCGCCTTCCCCCTCCTCTGCACCCCCATGAGAGCAAAACTCTGGTCATTAATGCCAGCGGTTTTGGGGGTGCTTGTGCAGCGCTCACCGGTCCAGCCATGCAGCAGGAGAGGGAAAACATCATCCTTGGGCTGTCTAGGGCAAAGAGCTCTGCAGGACACGTGTTGAAAAGAGCCCAGCAATCTGAAAACCATCTGTGAGCTCTCCCACCATGGGGAAGATCATCAGAGCCCTTGGCTGAGCAGGAAGCTCTCTGACAGTTGTTATTTTCTTTATCACGCAGACAGGTGTTCGTGAGGTCCCGTCACCCTTAATACCAAAAATTGTTGGTATCGTAGGAGGGCTGTGGGTGAGACCAGTGTTAACCCTGTGGAACCCAACACATGGGACCTTTGAAAATGCTCAGAGACTTCCTGAGGCGATGCTGGCTTTATTATTGTAGGTTCTCCTTTATGTCCTTCCTCCTCACAACATCACATTGCCTGCCCTGTGTTTCTCTCCCTGTGATGTTTCCAGGTGACTTTCTCACTGACATCAGGGAACATCGGCAGGGCTTTCGAGATCCGTACCACCAACAACACCTATGGTGAGGTGTTTATAGCACGGCCACTGGACCGGGAGCTGCTAGATCACTACACCTTACGGGTAAGCACCAACTTAGCACTTAGCTTCTTGGGCTTCTTCTGGTTTGAGCATTGAGACTGTTTTCTTGGGGCTGTGAGCTTAAAAATAGAATGGTTTTTTTTGGAAATCCATCCCCAACTCCAGATCCAAGCCTCAGATGGTGGCGTGCCTCCCCGGAGAAAGGAGCACATTCTGCGAGTGAACATCCTGGATGTCAATGACAACCCCCCCGTCATTGACAGCCCCTTCGGATACAACGTGAGCGTGAGCGAGGTGAGCAGCCCTGCTCCTCTCTTTCCCTCCTCCCAAGGTGAGCTCTGACCACGAAACAGGTGGGGACTTCTTTGTCCTATTTTTATCTCCCCCTGTCTTGTGGTCAGACCTCACCTTGGGTGATGTAAGGGTTGCTGACCCCTTGCAAACCTCTTCTTGGGCCATTTAAGGCTTGCTGGCCCCTTGCAAACTTCATCTTGGGTCATTTAAGGGTTGCTGGCCCCTTGAAAACCTCATCTTGGGTCATTTAAAGGTTGCTGACCCCTTGCAAGACCTCACCTGTGATGACCTTCTTGGTTTGGGCTAGGAAAAAGTGCTTCAGGCAACTTAAACCCATGAGGGTGCCGGAGCCAGCAGGAAGGAGAAGCTGCTACACACCCGTGGAAATGCCACCAAAGTGACACAAGAGGCAGTGCGGTGCAGAATAGGAATTGCTTTCAGGAAGCAGCCCAGCAAGAACTAGATAATTAAGCAATAAAACACAATCAGGCGTGAGAAAAGACAACTTATTTCCTGACAGTTTAATTCCTGGACCGGGGGGGTTCTCAATTTGATGATGAAAAATGAAATACGAGTAATAGCCAGTGACACTTAGCTGTGAGGAAGTGCTGCTCCTGATTAATAGCTTTGCATTAAAGTTATTGCCCTGTTAGGATTTTCTTATCTCTTTAATACATGTCCAGAGGCGGTTGAAGAAGAGAATTTCTGTTTTGATTTCCCCCGTAATGGGACTACCCAGAAATAATTAGTCAAGCTCTGACTCCATTACACAGCCTTCACCTTTGCACACAGGGGTTTTTTACACTCTCTCAGGGTGTGCCAGCCTAGAAAGGTCCTTAACGTGCAGCTTTCTGCAGCAGGGAATCAGACAGGTTTGTTGCAACAAATGGGAGATGCTGTTAACACAGGAAAAAGAGATGCGATTTCGGTGGATGGTGGCATCTGGCTTTGGAGAAATGCTGTCCTTAGGG
>VZRU01001501.1:2809-33542 GCA_013398155.1 Pedionomus torquatus | reverse complement strand
AGGTGGGGCTTGAAGGTCTCCAGGGAAGGGGACTCCACACCCTCCCTGGGCAGCCTCTGCCAGGGCTCTACCATCCTCGCTCCAGAGAAGTTTCTCGCATATTTGAATGGAACTTCCCCTGTTCCAGCTTGTGCCCGTTGCCCCTCGTCCTGTCACTGGGAACCACTAAGAAGAGTCCAGCTCCATCTTCCTTCAACCCACCCTTTAGATACTTGTGAGCATGAAGGTCTCCCCTCAGCCTTCTCTTCTCCAGGCTCAAGAGTCCCAGCTCTCAGCCTTTCCTCGCCAGGGAGGTGCTCCAATCCCTTAATCATCCCACATGCCTTTCCAGCTGCGGCTGCTGGGACAGGGAGAAGAAGGTGCTGGAGGCACTGGGTGAGCTTCCCCAACCAAGCCAGGAAAGGGTCTGAGCCAGGAGTGACAATAAAGCCCGAGTCCCACGCTCAGGACGTTACATCCACAGTGGGGGTGTTGGTACTGGCTTCTTTATCCCTCCTGCTTGCGGCCAGAGCATCTTGAAATTGCTCTTCCCAAAGGCGATGCCAGATGAATTAAATCCCTTACAGTGGGCCAGAGTGTCCTGGGCCCGTTGCAGAGACAAACACTGCTTCCTCCAGCCATGCAGTATGAAAATTCTGCGTGCTGCTGGGGATGCTGCTGGGGATGCTCTGCCCAGGCACGCTGCCTGGTGTGGCTATTGCTCAGGTCTGACACTGTCTTGGTATGACTAATGTTTATGTTTGACTAGTGGCAATCTTTTTCCCCATTTCATAACAACATAAATAGAAGCAAGAGAGGAAAAAAAAAACAACCCAAAACCAAAGCTAAACACACCCCTTCGAGTAACAGTATCTACCACAAGGTTTTATCTCCTGACTGGGGGCTGAGTCATGCTGGAGCCTACTCCATGGCTTTTTTTTTTTTGTCTGGATAAGTGATGCTGGGGTGCTGCATTTCGACAGAGGATGCTGTGAGGGCACCAGCATCTCTTGGGGTATCACAGGGTCCTCTGGTGTGGTTGAAGGCAGTGGCCCAGGGGACGGCTGCTCTGGGCTGGGCTGGCCCCAGGAGGATGGGGTGAAGCTACCCAGAGCATCTCCCACCGCCCTCTGCTTGCTCCTGTGCTTCGACCACATCACAGGAACCCCCTCCAGATGAACTTTTTAATATATAGCNGGTGGTGTCAAAAAAGCAAACAAAACCCATAAACATCCCTTTTTTTTTTTCTTCTTTTAATCAGCACTGGTAATGAAACAAAGAGAAAGATAAATTCCCCAGATCCCAACTCCAGGATAAAATTGCAACAGAAATAAGGTTCCTCCTGATGTGTATCCAACTGAAAACACGGCAGCCTCCTCGGTCCGTGGCTGCCTCTAAAGGCTGGTGAGGAAGGAGGGCTCTGTCAGCAGCAGGGAGCCTCTCCCCTTCCTGTTTTGCAAAGAAAAAGGGTGGCCGGTGACCCTGTTTTGTCTTGCGGCGGATAAAGTACTTTACTATCCGCTCCTGGAGAGGATGCTCAGTCAAAGATGCACAAACAGGTTGATGCTGGGGAGCTTAAGCCCCTGACAATAAGTTAAATCCTCGGGGAGGGTTGCAGGTGCAGGTCGTCCTTCTTTCCCCCATCCCCTATTTTCTGGCTGGTCTGTAAAACGCAAGCAGTAGAGAGCCCAGGCTCTTTCTCCATAGAAACAGGTAGTTAAAAACCAAAATCCAGGCGGGAGTGGTTGAGTTCCAGCCCCAGGGCAGAGCCAGGACAGGAGGTGAGGGCACGGTTCCTGCACCCAGCTTTGTTTTTTAAGGCTTTGCTGCCCATGGCCGTGCTGTCCTCCAGGAGGTCTCGGTGGGTCCATCACGGCGCCTGGTCCCTCCTGGCTGGAGCTGGGGGATGTGATTTCCTCCGGGGTCGTTAGTCTTTCAAGGAATTTGGTGAGTCGGGAACAGGATCTGGAAAAGGGCAGACCCAGGGGTATTAGTCTGGCTTGCAGCTGTGGGGTTAGCTTCGGGAAGCAGCCAAACTCTGCTTTTGCATGGAAAACAGGGCCTTTGGGTCCTTCCCTGTTTCAAAGCCCTGGGACTCAATGTCCCACATAACGCAAAGTTTGCAGCTGATGTTTAACACACACCCCCCTTTCCCCTTCTTTCCCCGCCCTGGCTGCCTCTTTCCATCCCCTCCCTCTTCCCCAGTAGTCTCCAGGAGGAGCTCAGCATCGCCGGTCACTCACCCAGCGTCGGGAAAAAGCAGTCCCCAGGGCCAGGGGGGGATAAGGGGGTGCTGGGCTCGGAGAGCAGATGCCGGCCAGACTCGGAGGGTTGTCGGCTGGCCATGTAGGAGAGCTGGGGCCGGGCTCGTGGCTCCGTGCTCGCCGAGGGGACCTCCTCGAAGACGGGGTTTTCAATGCCCTGGGCGCTGCTGTGGGAGAGGAGGCAGAGGGGGACAGGAGGGGGGGGCGGGCAGGAGAGGGAAGGGTGGGAATTTGCAGTTTTATTTCAGGAGCCTTTTTTATCCCTGGGGTTTTGGTTGAGCGTTTGGGAACAATGAGGCAGGGCAGGGAACAGGTTGAGGTGGTGGCACTTCGGTTGAGAGCAAAGATCAAGCCTGGTGCAGGGGGGAAGGCTGAGTCAAAAGGCACCGTGGTTTCAAGCTCTGCTGGGGCGGGAGGAGAAGCACGTCCATGGCACAGGCAAAAAGAAAGGAGATACTTCCCATTCGGAAGGAGGGAGGGAGGGAAGAGAAACAGCGGCTGCCGGGAAAGGGACAGGAGCCCAAGCGTGGGTGTGATCAGCATCCCCTTCACTCTGCCGGGCTGAGGACACGTGCCAGTTTTGAGAGGGAGGGAGAGGAGGAGAAGACAAGATCCTTGCAGGGTCCAGGGGTGGGAGGAGGCTGGGGGGGAGTTGGAAGGATGTGGGTTTCCTCACCTCTCCATCCTGACAAGCTCATGGGCACCTACCAGAGACAGAATGGTTGGCATGAGTGCTGGCAGCATGAAACCCGGTGTCAAAACCAGACCCACTGCCAGGGCTCTTTTTTGGCATCTCATCCATGTCCAATTCCTTCTCTTCCTCTGCATTCCTCCCTCCCTTGCCCCCTTCTTTAGCATCAGCCTCGTCTTTGCTCCCAAACCTCCTTCTCCACATCCCAGCCATCTCCTGTCTTATTTACTCCCCAGTCCAGCTTCCTCATGGATTGAAACCACAGGGGAAAGGAGGCACAGCTGGGGCACCTGGACTGCAGCTTGGCCCCACTTTTGCCTGTGTGTGCCCACCACCCACCTGTGACATCCTTCTGGGGCTCTGCAAACACCATCCCACCACTGGGCTGCCCCTACGTTTGTCTGGGCAGCTCCCTGTTATTATTTTCTCACCCCTTTTAGCCACAGGCACCTCAGGTCCCACAGCCTGTGTTACTCGGGTGTGCTAGGTGGCCACATGGCAACCATCCTGAGCTGAGATGCAGGAGTTCTGGTCCAGACCATGCCTGGTGGAAATAACCTGTAGCTAACCTAGTCCGAGACACCCCAGAAGCAAATCCCCCCTGGGTTTTGCCTTCCCTCTTGGCTTAAATAGCACCCAGGTGATGCTTTGCAGCACAGGGGAGGAGCTGCACTCTGGCCACATGGGTGCACGAAGGCACACGGCCAGTCTTTTTGGCCGGGGAGGAATGGATGCCGACAGCCCAGTTCCGCTTCCTGGGGCTGGCATCACGCCGGCGGCTGCTGCTGCAAAAACCACTTCTCCACAGGGTTTGCTCAGAGCCGTACAGCCACCCACAGAGCTCGGTGAGAGAAACCACAAGGCCTCCAGCTTGCCCAAGGCCTGATGAAATGGCTCTGCTGATTAAGGTGGTGCCCCTTTCTGCTTAATTATCAAAATTGCTGGGAGCTGGCTGCCCCTTGGCATCGCCTGGTTTTCGGGAGCTAGGGCAGTGGAGGGAGACCTGGCTTGCTGCAGCCCCATTGCCGTAGATGTGTGAAGGGTCTTTTTAAAAAGCAGGGGAGAAAAAGCACAAATAAATGCTTTTTCAGTCCCTTAGAAGGCAAGTCTTCCATTTCAGCTATGTGGTGGAGGGACAGATGAGTAAATAAGCTGGCTCTCGCAGTGAGGAGGAAAGGGCTCAGCGAGTGGAGAGGCAGCCTGGCAGCATCCTTGCTGTCTCAATGTCCCCAGCACACTCCTGGGGAGCCATGCAGGTGTCACGGGTCCCCCTCCCGCCCTACACTCCTCACTGGCAGCCTGCGGGCATGCCCGGTCCTTCCCAGGACAGCTTTGTAGGAGGCACCTGGCCTTTGGGCCACCTTACATGGTGCCCATGGAACTCTGGGCAGCTAAACTCACTGAGCCCAGTGGGATAACGGCCGTGCTGACAAAGCCCAGGAGATGACACGGGTGGGGAGGGTACGTACGTCTGCTGCTGACCGCTTGTCTCTGCTTGTAAATGAGGAGCAAGATGAGGGGCAGGCAGAGGATGCCCACGATGCAGGCACCCGTTGCCAGCGCGGCGGCCGTGATATCTGCAACAGAAGAGGGCAGAGCTGGGGAGGGTTTGCCTTGTGTGTCTGTGGTTTCATCAAGTCATACCAGAAGCACAGGGCAACACCACCCTGATCCAATGCGGCCACACACGTGGGTGGCCCGCTCCTAGCGGGATTCACGCTGGGATGCTTGGCTGGTTGCAGAGATAAGCTCTGAGGCATCGGTTTAGGACCTTGAGCAAAGTCCTTCATCGCTGCAGGACACCCCAAGGTCTTTCTTTGGTCTTCTAGATATGAGGAGAGAAGCAGGGGCCCTGATAAAGCCCTTTTGAAGTCAGCAGAAAGGCTCTCAGTGATTTCAGAGTGCCAACCCCCATCCTCAGCCAGCTCATCAAAACCAGGCTGCCTCAAAGTACTCGGGCATCCAAGGGCTCATTACCCAAGGCCTCTGCTAATGAATGTACCCCTGCAGAGCCCCACCACGGAGGCTCCCCAGAAAGGCTGGCAGCCTGCTGTCCTGTCTGTGGCCATCACGGTTCACGTGGATCAATCAAGGGCAGGGATGGCTCAAGCCCTCCTCTCCAGTGCATCCATCTGGGGAAGGAGCCTCCTGCTCTGGGAGAAGAAATCAGGGGGGCAGGGGTGCAATTTTTTTTCCCTTTTCTTTTTTCCCAGCTGGACAGGGTGTCCCAGCATTTGGGACTGAGGGTTTGAGACGGAAAGCAGTACTCGTGGGGAGGACAGCACAGTTTCCCATGGCTGGGCTGGCCCCAAGTGTGCTGCCAACAAATTTTAGCAAAATCTGCCCATTTAGCAGCCAGCTAAGGGGGTTAGACAGAGCAACCCACCCAAAAGCCATCTGCATAGTGAAGCGTGGGCACCTCCAGCCTCTAGACACGGCTCTGGGGGAGTCTCATGTTGTCTGAGCACTCAAGCAAGATTTGGGTTTCCCCTGCTAGAGCATCTCTGCTTGGGGCGAGGTGGCATGGGCTCAGGATGGCAGTGGGGTGTTGCAAGAGGTCCCTGCGACTCCACCTTTCTGCCCCTTCCCATCTGCNGGGGGGAGGCTTGGGGGCTTTATAACCAGGGGGTAAATGATCTCCACAGGCTTCAGGAGAGTCACGTTGAGGTGACAGGCCAAAGGAGACTCTCCTCAGCCTGAGGACATGTCCCCCATGGGGACAGCCTTGGAAATCACCCTCCCAACACCCAACCGTGAGGCTGCATCTGGGCACCAGTGCATTTACAGGAGGGGACAGTCTCTAGGGAACTACAAGGGCCAGGATGGCGAGCAGTGCCTTGGAGAGAGGGTGTTTTTCCCTTTACCTTTTCTCATGGCGTTATGAAAGGTGCAGTTTTGAAGCCTTCCTCTGCCTGCGGAGAAGAGAAAAGTGTGTTAGATCACAGGGGATTTGCCCGGGTACCACAGAGCTCCCACACCCACTAGCTGTGCTTGCCTTCGCTCACCAAACCAGCCCACAGCAAGAGTTTAATCCTGGGAAGCGAGAGTTTAATTCTGAGCAATTTACACTGAGATTCCTGCTGCAAGACCCCTTTTCCCTCGCAGCAGCAGGGCCCATCCCTGTCCATGTAGGCTCTTTTATTTTTGGTCTAAAAGAAAAATTATCTAGTCTAATGCTGCAAATCAAGGGCAAGGGATGCCTTGTGCCTCCCTGGGCAGCTCTCCTGCTGAGCTCCTGCCCTGAGGTTATCTCCAAGCCCTGAAGCCCTCACTTGGCTGGGAGCACCATCTCTTTTTATGTTGAGGTTTGTTTTACTTTTTTTCCAGAAAGGGGTTGAAGAAGATCAGTGAAACTATGTAGCACGGATTTTATTGCATTCCAGCCTCTTGATTTATTTTTTTTTCTTTTCTTTTTCTTTTTTTAATGTTCCAATGCTCTTTGGCCCTAATTCAACACTTGAACATCTGCTGCTCTTTGACTTGCCTTGGACTTTCAGCATCAGCACACCCTGCCTCCCCAGCCCCGATGCTGCACCCCAGCATCCCCCACCAGCTCTTATGCCCCAGTGCACCCCAGCACGGGTATGGGATTGGCAGGGGGCTCCTCTTGCCCCCTCCTCACCTTGCTGGATCTGCAGCTCCACGTAGCTGTAAGCAACTTGCAGGGGGTGAGCCTTGCCGTGCTCCCACCTGGCCTCCACGGCATAGCAGCAGTAATTCCCACTGTCCTGCAGCGTCAGGTTCATCACCACGATGTGAAAGGCACCGTGGTGGTCAGGGACAAATTCCACTCCACGATGGCTGCTTTTGCCCCTGAGGGGGTATTTATGGGTGCTGTTGCCCAGCAGCTCGTGATGCCTGCCCAGGTCATGGTGCAGCTCCTTCTCAGTGACGTTGCGGATGTGCTTCTTCTCGGAGCAGCTCTGGTCCCCGTTGCTGCTGAAGTACCAGGTTTTGTAGAGGAGGTCGTGGTGGTTGGCGAGGGGACCGCTGACCCGGCAGGTCAGGGTGACGTTCTGGCCCTCGGGGCAGACGTAGAGGGAATACGGGGTGGTGATGAGGAAAGCTGCCAGCTCTCCTGCCAGAGGGAAGACATGAAGGCTGAGTCAGACCCTACAGTCACATCCTACAGCTCCTGGACATACCTAGAGTTTGTAGCAAATTGGGGATTCCTCCCCAAACAGGCGTTGCAACCATCACCACCGATGCTGCAGGAGGGAGGGCTGGGGGTTGCAGAGAGCAATCAGAGCACATCACCAGCCTGCAGGCAGAAGGGAAAAACACTTCACCCATGCCCTCAGGGCAAGAAAAACCCATGAGCTCCCAGTATCCCCAGAGAAGGGAGATGGAAAGCACAGTGTAAGCCCTTCGCTTGCTCCATAGCAACATCCCGGCAAGGCTGGAAGAACAACTTTCACCCTAGAAATGACCCCTGAAGGAGATGTTTTAAATATAGTTGGGCATCAGGTTTTAACAGCAGCGGAGAGGCAGAGGTTTGCCCAGAGCTGGCAGAGATAGGCAGGGAGGTGGGGGCCTGCCCCAGGCATTTGCTTACGGGGCACCAGCTCTCTGCAAGGTGGAGAAAAAAAAAAAAAAAGGAGAAAAAAATATAAAGAAAATAAGTAGGAGGAGCCCATGGCCCCCAAGAACAGGTGGGGAGCGGATCCCACCCTCCTTTTTCATCAGCCCCTGTGGAGGAGAAGGGGGAACTGGCCTATGCCGACTGTGAAGACCCACTTGAAAAACGATTTTCAGAAAGAAATCCCTGATCACTGCCAGCTGCAAAACGTGGGCTGGAGGCCTGGCAGAGGCACGGGGAATGTCCCTGTTGGGAGGCACGGGTGGAAGCAGAGGTGCACACTGTGGCATTACTGGTCCAGTCCCAGTGTGCTGAAGGAGGGTACTGGTGGGTAAGGGGAGCTGTGCGTGACAAAAAAGAAAAGACGGACGAGTCTTTGTGTTTGCAGAAGTGCAAGTATCACCCTGGTAAGCTGAAGAAAAAGCAGATTTGGGGTTCATTTTCTTTAAAATACTGAGAAAAGGAGGTGCCTGGGGCTGGTTTGCAACAGAGAAGATGGTATGTGGACAAGATGTTCTTTATTTTTGGTAACATCCTGTTGTGCCATTAGCTCCGCCACTGTTTCGCTCTGAGGTTTTTCACTTGCTATATCGAGCGGGTGTCAATCAAAGGCAGGGTGTGCTGCGCTTACCCTCAAGCCATCCAACCCGGGCAAGAGACTCCCAGCGCCAGGCTGCCTGGAGAGCATTCTCCTCCATGCAGGGTCACTGCCCCAGCACGAGGCGCCGCTTGAGAGAGCGAAAGCGAAAATGTGACCCGTGCCTTCCACCCCTCGTGGTTGTTTCTGCTTTTTTTAGAATGACGGTGATCTCTAAGCCCCATAAGAATAGCCATGAAGCCCCCAAGTCCCAGAAGCCTGCCTCCAAGGCAGGGAGAGGAGGTTGTGGGGAAGGGCTCTGCCCCATTGGACCTCCCAGGTCTGGAGCACATGGTGCAGGGGAGTCCCACAGAGACGGGGACAGCGTGACCTTTGCCAAACCACTCCAGCTAATCGCTCCGGCTTCCTGCAGGTGTCTCAGCCTGCTCTCCACGGCATGTGCAGCAGCACATCTCCAGGGGCAGCCTGGGGCAGAGGTTGGCATGGCCTGACCTCAACACCGCTCAGTTTTCTGCCTGTTTTCACCCCTGAGCTGTCCCCCATCCTGGGATGCTGCCGGGGGGTCGGGATGCTTGACTGAGCTGGCTGGGTTACAGCGGAGAGGGTCCCCCCACCTCCTTGCCAGCACGCTGAGTACAAAAGGCACCTCAGCTGTGTTTCTCGATACCTGCCACAACGGGAAGTGCCCCATTCACATCAGGGGTCCCCTGGGAGCCGGCGGAGGGGAAGCCAGGGCTCTATTGGAGGAAGCCGCACTTCCAACACCTTGCCAAAGTATCTGCGGGAGTCTTTGTTTTCCACCCGCGTCCCCCTCAAATAAAACGAGGCCGTCCCACTCATCCCCACACAGTTTGCAAAGCTGTGCCTTACTAAAGCATCCAGCCCGCACCTCCGGGACTTGATGGGAACCGTCTGGATGGAAAGTCAACACAGCCCACGCTTTCGGCAGCAGCGCCCAGCCGTGGGGAGGGGCAGAGGTTACCACGTGTGCGAAGCCTTCGGCATCAACTTCTTTCTCTCAAGCAAGGGAAGGCTTCCAAAAAGCTATTGAGCGGAGGAGAAAACGGCTGGGGAGAAGAGCTGGCGAGGTGCCGCATGCCCCATAGCAGCACCAGGGAGGTTGTTGGTCCCTCCCCAAGATGTAACAAAGCTTTAAAGCTGTGCTAGATGCCAGCTGGTGCCCAGAGGGAACATCTTCTATTGGTGTCTTTACAGTAAAGGTCGTAGATCTTAATCTTCCCTGGGTTCTATGGGCTTCTTCCATGCCTAGACCCCACGTTTGGCTCCATCCCATCCTGGTCAGACTGACAGTTCCCTTTGAAGCCAGTGCCACTGGCAAATGCCAAAATAAAGCCAGATGCCCAGCTGAGCACAGCTCTGCCTGAGAGCTGAGGGAGTGCTGGACCCATTGAGATCCAAGCCAAGAGCTGTCGTCTTGTCACCATCTGGTAAAGACAGAGGAGGTCTCAAGGAGGTGCCAAAAGTGTCCTGGCACCTCAGTATCCTCAGTTCTGACCCACAGGGCTGCATCAGTGTGCTACACAGCTGGTAGGTCCCCAGCTTGAAACCTGGGAGCTCCCCTTTCAGAGAAAGCAAAATGCAAAACAAGGCTAATGCATGTTGCTTTGCTGACCAACAACTCAAAAAAAACCCAGGGTTTCATGCTAAATTCTGGGTCAGTAACCAAAAACCTCTCCTGGCTGTTTTTCCTGATTTCAGTTTCCCCACTCTGGCAAGGAGGTGTTTGGTTTACACTCCTGTGACTTACAGAAGTGATTTCTGCCTCATGCCACCTCTTTCCCCTGCAGGGAAATCAGGGTGGGAGGGCTGCAGCCTCTGGAGGGGACTCGTCTGCCCCTGAGGAGGGTGCCACAATGCCCATTGTCACTGTGCTGTGGAGTTATTGGCTGGGTGAGATGTGCAGGGACATCCATACCTCAACTGTCCATGTCAATGACCCTCATCTCCGGTAGCCTGAGAAGCCAAATGGCTTTTTAGTGGAGGGGGCCACTCTCTGGGTACCCATCACCCAGGCCATGGGGACACTAGACCAGACCAGAGCTGCTGCACCCAGGAGGGTTCTGCCTTGCTCTTTTTACAGCGCCGTGTCGGTTTAGGGACAGGGTCACAACACCAGGTTTGCAGCTGGGATGGGAGTTTGGAAAGCCCAGCTTAGCTGCCACCCCTTGGGTGGAGAGCAGCCGCTTCCCCATCCACCTAGCTGCCAGCACCTCTGAGCCACGTAGGAGCCGGATGCCTCCAAGGGCTCTACTTCTCTAAAATTAGCTGGGGGTTCAGAAAGTTTTGGCAGGCGCACGGTTGCGTAAAGCTCAGTTCCTCTGGCACCAGGCTCATGCTGAACATCAGTGTCCAGGCTTGTTGCACATTGCAGGCTCAGTGTTTAGTCCCAGCACCACAGTTGTGTAAGTGAAATAATCCAAAGTCCCAGGGAGATATAGGGAACAGCTCCTCGATGTCAAGAGGCTCAGATGAGAAGCAAAGCATGCTTCGATCTGCACCAGCCTTGCTGTTCCAGAGGAAAGAGGAGAAGGGACCCACTGCTCCATTGCAGGGAGGGGCATCATTTTTTCCTGGGGATGTGCTGCTAGAAATCCTGGAGGTGGTCACTTTGCTGTCCCAGGACAGAGGGAGAAACCAAGCCAAATAGGATGCTCATCCTCTTCTTGTTCGGGGCAAGGAGGGACTGTGGTCCCTCTGCTTCATTCTCTGACCCTTCATCCACAGACGAGCTACAGTTTTAACTGCTACTGCCCCCATTTGTCTGCCTGGCCCAAGACCCCTGGTACAGAAACGCTGCCTGCCAGGGCTGGTGTGGGGTCAGGCATGAAGCAGCCCCCTCCCAGAGCATCCCACCGCCGCACTGGCGACTGGCCGGTGAGCTTCCAGCTTGAAACTTGATGGCCACACGCAGTGGTCCTCACACAGCCACCCACCCAGAGAAGCTGCCCAGCGCATCCCAGCCCTTACAGCAGAGCGGAGCATCCTTAGAGGGGGCATCCCAGCCCTGCTCATGCAAACCCTCCGCTCCCCCAGGGCTGATGAAAGGCTCCTTTCACCACGGCACGGAGCGGCCGTGTGGCCAGGGACCTCCATGGAGTAAGAGTGCTCTGCAGGAACAAGGTGTCTCCAGCTCAAGATCCCCAGCGGAGGGGTTGGCAGGGACAGGGGGTGGCTTCTTTCCTACCACGCACGTTAGATCAAAGTGAAGGAAGAAGGAAAAAACCTGATCCCACAGATTTAAAAGGGCAGCTACCCGGGGGACCCCCTCCACCACCACCCTGACACAACCAGCATCGTGTGAGACACCGGCTTGATCACCCCGTAACTCTGAAATCGCGGTGTGAGAAAGTAAATACACACACGCACACACACACAAGATGCCTCAAATTCTTTGTGCCGAGGCACAGCCCCGAACCAGACAGTTTCTCCGGGCAGGGAAGGCGAGGAAAGCGAGCAGGAGCTTACCGTGGGAGGCGAGCAGGCAGAGCGTGGCCAGCAGTAGCCCAGGCCGGGGGTTGGTCGCCTCCATGGTGGCTGGGGGCAGCTTGGGGGGCGGCTTGCTTCCAGGGAGCCGCTGGCAGGCTCTGAGCAGCCCCTCTGCCTCAGCCGGACTCGCACACACAGGAAACTTCATTGAGATATCGCAGGCAGCGATGGAGAGAGCTGCGAGCACCCCCAGGAGGTGAGATGGGGCAGGGAGCTGGGCGGCCGGGGAGGGGGGAACTAGCGGCAGCACCCCAAATTGGCACCCCAAGGGTGGGTGACGCTTCATTCTCCACCTGTTTGGGCAACAGCGGGCTCATCTGCTGTTCTGGGTCGGGTTTTTTTCCCAAACAACATCCCAGGGGGTAGGTTAGAGCAAGCTGCGTGCCGTTTCAGGGTGCACGAGGAGGAGGTGCATGTTTCGGGGTACAGGAGGTAGCTGAGGAGGATGCTCCTCACGCCGGGGGGGACACGCTGGTGCTGGTCCCTATCCTTTCCCCAGCAGGAGCTGATCTCTTGGGGTCAGCCTCCAGCTTGCTTCATTCCACTTTGCTTGGAATTATTGTTTTTGCCACATTTGTGAGGATGAAGTGGTCAGAAACCCCCCTGGGATGGGCTGGAGGCAGGCACGGGGAAGGGTAACTCAGAGGTTGGAGAAGAAAAAGGAGCTTTCAAAAAAACATCCCCCTCCCACAGCCCATTTACACAGGGGGGATTATTATTGAACATCCTGGAGAAGAGATTTCTTTATTTTTTTTAAATTATTCTGCTGTAAAACAAACCAGACGATAGTCCTTACTTGACCCTGTAAGATAGTCTTTACACAGACCTTTACTCTGACCTCGAACAGCAAAGCGGCACCGTGGGCTGACCCACGAAACTCCTCCTGGAGCTTCACTTGGGATTCAAATGGCATCCCCCAAAATCCCTGGCTGGAGCTGAGGGCCACCTGATTTCAAAATGGGGTTCCCTGTAAAGCAGAGCCCTGGAGACACGTGGAGGCTTGGAAACCACGGGACAGATTGCTGCTAACCTGCTCTGAATTTGGGGCGTGCAGTGAAATAGAAAAGTAGCTAATTACAGTGTGGCTTTGTGGTTTTTACAACAAACATGTCTGTGGTGCTCTCATCAAAAGGGTAACCCTTGTCTGGCTGGAAGAAGTTTGTTGGTGGGGGAAGGTGTAGGCATAAAGTCCAGAGGCTCCAGGAAAACGATTTATACTCCCAAGACTCCACCTCTGAGCTGAGTCCTTAGGCAGGGTGGCACCCTCTTGTTGCCTCCCGGTCCCCAAGGTGTGCCCCCATGGTGACACACTCAGAAGACAGCCTTCAGTAAGGACATCCAAGTGCTTGTGCAGGGCCAGACACCGCTGGAAGAGGGTCAGGACAGGCTGAGCCTGACCGGCAGTGAGACTGCAGTCAGCAGGTGGGACCCTTGGCTGGTCAGTCCAGGATGCTCATTTTTGTTCCTCACCTAAGCCATGGCAGCAGCATCTTCAGGTATTTTTCATCCCACCACGCTGCTCCCCTTGGTAGTAACAACGAAGCTGTCCCCAGTGTCAAGGTGAGGACTCACACATGCCTCCTCCAGAAGCAGCAAGGCAAGATGGGGTTCAGCCTCTGGCTTTCTCTCTGCCGTGGGCTGCTCCCCAGTGTCACCAGCAATGGTAAAAACTAGGGGAAAAGGAGCAGGAACAAGGGTGTGATCTAATTGCTGTGTGTTTATCTCTGTACCCAACCATTACCTGGAGATACATCTGCAGCCACAGCTCATTTCATCTTGAGCCCTTCCTCCCATTTGTTTCTCTTGGCAGGGTTGAGCCCACATCAGTCGTTGGCCTTGACAGACTTCCCCAGCCAGCTCCAGGGGTTGTGGAGCTGATCCCTCTACAGCGTTTAACCAACGTCTCCATGTCCCACAGGCCACCACCACAGTGTATGTCACCATCCTGGATGAGAATGACAACGCTCCCGCTTTCCGGCAACAGCTGTATGAGGTGACCCTCGACGAAGGTCCCGCCACACTCAACGCCACCCTTGTCACCGTGCAGGCCCTGGACCAGGATGAGGGACCCAACGGCACGGTTGCATACGCCATCACCGAAGGCAACATCTTAGATACCTTCCACATAGACAGCGCCACGGTCAGTAAGGATACCAGTCCCATCCCAGATGTGTCCTTATGCCATTCCTTTCACTCCTGGTCACTCTCCCCCTGCCTTGTAGGGACAGATCCGCACGGTGAAGGAGCTGGACTATGAGATCAGCCACGGGCGCTACACTTTGATTGTCACTGCCACTGACCAGTGCCCCATCATCTCGCGCCGGCTGACATCAACCACCACGGTAAGGAGCTGCTGGTGAGGTTGCGACACCACGGCTTCTTCGGCATTGAGGAGTTCACCCTCGCGTGAGCAGTTTCACATCTCCTTCCCAGTGGTCACCAGTCGCTTTTCCCAGCTGCAACCAGTTTGCCCAGGTTGCTGTCACCCCACTCCCTCATGGGAGTGGCAAAACAGGGATGTGGGCAAGGGACACTTGTGGGTTGCTTGGTCCTGCAAAGACACAAACAGCAGGCATTCCAGAAGCGCTTTTAAGTTGCATTATGGGTTTTTTAGGTGTCATCTTGGTGCTTCTAGCTTGAAGGGATAGTAAATAGTAAAGCACTGTTATAGCATTAATTTCTGTTTCGTCTTTGTCTTCTCAGATTATTTATCTGCTTTTAAAATTACTTTTTGATTTCTTGTATGGAGGCTGTTTAAAGTCTCCAGTCTGTTGTTGTTCTTGTTGCTTTCCTCTATAGCTTTTCCATTTTTCCTGGACCATGGTGACCTGAATTTAGTGCTCTGCTTGGAGTGTGGGGAGGGCGGACCAGCAGCTCCAAAGCAAACATTTTGCAAGAGCTGAAAATGCTGATTACTTTTGTGATTAAAACCAAAATGTAACGGGTTGTATGGCAGGTGTTATCCATACCCAGATTAATTTGGAGGTCTGCAGGTGGAAGGGATTGGTTAGATCTTCTGCTTTGGTTCCCTCTTGTGAACCCAATGCTTCACCCAGATACTGAGCCAAGTGTATTGTAGTTCTCCAAAGAGAGGATAAGTTCTCGTGTGCCAAAAAAAAATAAAAGAGGAACTGAAAGGGACCAGGAAACCAGTGTGGAAGATTTCCATGGCTAAGATCTGTCTCCACAAGCCTGGCAGTGTTGTGTTGCATGCTTGGCCAGATGGGAAGCCTTCAGGTGTGTGCATCTGATACTGCTGGAGATGCCTTCCTGGCCCAGGAAAACTGCAGTGGAATCTCTGAGACGGCAGCTGTAGGTGTGCTGCCCGCAAAGGCAGACCTTTCCCTGCTCTTGGCCCGAGCAGAGACATGAACCTGGAAACCCCTTCAGAAACAAGTACCAAACCTAGAAGGGATAAGAAACACCCTCCTTACACTGCCCAGCGAGTTTGTGCCATCAACCTATGAAAATAAAGCTTATAGGATGATTTTAGTTTAGTGATTATTTATGATCCCGAGTGATGGGAAATCTGTCAGCTTAATAAAGCGTTCCAGTGCTTGTTTTCTCCACTTCTAGGAAATGGAGCAGAGACTCAGGTACACTTTTCTGAAAAAGGCTAGATTTAGCCAATAACAAATGCCCATCTGATGGATTTTACTGTCCTTTAACCCAGGAGGTCAGAAAACTCCTTGTCTTCGGTAGCTTCCTCATAATCACCCGTACCACCTCAAAAGCTCAACCTTATATTAGCCCCTGGAGACTCTCCTCCTCAGGCAGGGTTTCTCCGCTGCACAAGTTCCCTGAAGCCTAGCAAGGGGGTAACTCTCTTTGCAGTATAGTATAATATAGAGCTAAATTTATATGTAGTGGATCTCAACTCAAAAACAAGGCTCAAGTTCATTGGATCCCCAGTCACGCAGGCAGCCCCATGGTCTGCTCCATCATAAAATCGGTGATGCTTTCCCCTTTTGGAATCTGTAGGCTTGACTTCTAGCCAGCTAAGGGTGTTGTAGGAAGGGATGCTAAGGAGGGGGAAAGCACCAGCAGCGTTGGTGGTGGTTGGTGTTGGAATAAGTACGCAAGCCGCAAATGTTTCGAAGTTCACTCAGTATAAGGACTGAAGCCCTTGCTGGAGGAAAAAGAGTGAGCAAGCGTTCAGAGTCTCTCTGAACACATGGCTTTGGTGGCCATATCCATATCTGTGGGTTTTGTCTACCCAGCTTGGGTTTCAAGATGTGAATGTGGAGCACATTTGGCTTTTGTGTTGACTTCTCCAACATGATGTGTTGAGGTTGAAAAGGGCCCCCCACCTGTGCTCAGCTGGAGTTTCATAGTGTCACTGTGATCAGGAATAATTGAATTTGAGTCCCTGAACTGTGAGCTGGATGTTTGGTGAACCCAGCAAAGACAGAAATACAGGAGGTATTTGAAATTCCATCCATCCATGGCTTCCCAGGCTCATGGACAGCGGGCTAGTCTCCCCTTCCATCCCCCTCCTCTCACTGCCCTCCACCGTTTTGCCCTGACCACAGGTGTTGGTGAACCTCAATGACATCAATGACAACTGTCCCACCTTCCCAAGGCCCTACGAGGGTCCCTTCGATGTCACAGAAGGGCAGCCTGGACCACGTGTCTGGACCTTCCTGGCCCATGATGGAGACTCAGGACCCAGTGGGCAAGTGGAGTACAGCATCATCGCCGGGGACCCTCTTGGTGAGCAGGAACCTGGAGGCATCACTTCTGCTTCTGGCTGCCTCATGGAGGAACATGGCTCAAGGGAGGGTGGGCGGAAGTATTGCAGAAAAGCCATCCTCCCTCCCAGCCCTTCTGCGAATTCAGCCTTTCGACACCAGGAAATCCTGTTTTGAGCAACAGGAAACTTAACCTGTTCCTGGCCAACCAGGGGGTGCCTGAGGCTTGTGCAAGAGATGTGCTTGTGCTAAGAAATGAAGGCAAAACAATAAAAAAGGGGAAAAAAAGAAAAAAAAAAAGCAGACCGCAGAAAGAGAAACTGAGAGCTGTAAGCACACAGCTCTGCCCCCTCACCCCCGTGAGGTTTGCAGGGTGTTTGGGGTCTGAGTTGCTCTGCAACTCATGGCAAAACGGTAGTTCCACCAGCTCCACCAGCCCCTCAGAGCAGGTGGCAGAGTCGTCATGGGCATCCCTAACGATGGGGACATGGGGCTGTACCGCCGTGAACTCGTGGTGACTGTCCCATCTCCCAGATGACCGTGATGCAAATCTTTTCCAGAACAATGCAGCCCTTCAGGTCGGGGGGATCCGTGCCACATAGCCCACCCTGCTCTGGCCACCACAGGGCACAGGCAGGTGCTTGGAAGACTGTTGGCATCTTCAGAAAGGCCCAGCCAAGGGGCACATTTTATTTGGCCATTCAACCCATCCCTTACTGCTGCTGGTACAGTATGGGGATGCTGGGGATGCATCCAGGATAGTCTCCAGCTGTCATATTCCTCCCATATCTGCAGTAACAGGGCATGGATTTGTCCCCAAACCCACCCTGGTGCTTGTCCCCCAGTTCCAAAATAAGTCATTCTCTGGGAAATTGGGCTGTTCGCAGCAGCCCAGTGCAAGACAGGGCCTTGTTGTCTCTGGCAGGGGAGTTTGTGATCTCCCCGGTGGAAGGGGAGCTGCGGGTGCGGAAGGATGCTGAGCTGGACCGTGAGAACATCCCCTTCTATAACCTCACCATCGCCGCCCGGGACCGGGGGGTGCCCCCCCTCAGTTCCACAGTGAGTCGCATGGGTGCCATCCCCAGCTCCTTCCCCCTGGTCTCTGCTGTCATTCTCCTCCCCCTCCTCCTCCTTCTCCTTCTCCCTGGGGCTTTCCTCTGCCAGACCATAGTGGGCTGAGTGGGGAAGCCCACCTCTTGCCCAGGGGGGCACAGGAAGGATGAGAGGGATGGAAATAGGTGTCATGTGCCTGCACCAATTCTCTTGGCAGATCCTCGTGGGCATCCGTGTGCTGGACATCAATGACAATGACCCCGTGCTCCTCAACCTCCCGATGAACATCACCCTCAGTGAGAACGCCCCTGTCTCCAGTTTTGTCACCCGTATCCTTGCCCGGGACGCAGACCAGGGGCCCAACGCACTCCTGACCTTCGACATAACAGCGGGCAACACAGAGAATGCCTTCTACATCAACAGCACCGTATGCCCCCAGGGGGGTGGGATGCCGGGATGCGGAGGGTGGGCACCCCTGGCCCTGCAGCCCTGCCTCCTCTGGGCACCCATGGGTGCCATCTAGCATCCTTGCCCTGGCAGGATATGACCTGGGAGAAGCTTTCCTCGTGTCCCTTGTACCTATTTCCTCCCTTTTTTTTCTTGGTAGAGCGGCATCGTCTATGTAAACCGCCCACTGGACAGGGAGCGGGTGGCAGAGTACAGGCTGACCATCACGGTGAAGGACAACCCTGAGAACATACGCAATGCCAGGCGGGTAATTATGGACACTGCCAGGGCCTCTAGCAATGCAGGTGGCAGGGCGGGTGGGAGAAGGGGTTTCTGCTGTGGCCAAAACCAGATGATGCATTTACCCACAGCGTCTCAGCCTCATACCCCAAAAGCATCTATGGGTCACAGGGAGCAAGCTGTAACTTTCTCCTCATCAGAGAACAGGACCAGTAGGATTTAGGGCAGGTCCAACATTGTATGTTGACTCCATGCAACAGAAGTAGATGTCATGGAAGGTGGGACAAAGTTGGGCTGGAGAGCAGGGCAACCACAATGACACCAGAGCATCCTCTGACCCTATCCAGATGTTCCTTGCACCAGCCTTTAACGTGCGTGCTGGGAAGTGATGCCCAACCATCCTTCACCTGAGAAGGGTGAGGGTCTCTGTAGACCCACTAGGATGGTCCAGGAAGCACAGCATCATGGTTGCACAAGGGTTCAGCTTTGACCAGCACCAAGCTAGAGGTGTGAGAGGCAGCAGGTGAGCTCAAGGAAAGGACGTTGCCATCATCGCCCTCTTGTCCCCATTTTCCTTTAGGATTTTGACCTCCTGGTCATTTCCATCGCGGATGAGAATGACAACCGCCCCCTCTTCACCCAGAGCTCCTACCAGGCTGAGGTGATGGAGAACTCGCCCCCGGGTAGGTCTCTCTTCGCTCCCTTAAGTGGCTCCTGGAGACTCCCTTTGGGGCCAGGCAAGGGGAAGTGTCTCCTGGCTGTTGTGGAGGAGACACGGCGCTGAGCAGGGAAAGGCTGCAGGTCAGTGGGATGGGGATGCCAAGTATGAGAGACTTCTGCTGACCACCTGAGGAGATCAGCCTCAAGGAGACCATAGCTTTGGTCCATGCTTCTGGTGGAAACCCTTCCAGGCACAGGTCTGGCAAAACCCTGTGAGAAATCAGCCTCTTTTGGGAATTGCTCAGCTGCAGACAGCAAGAGATGCCCATGGTCTGAGGGGAGCCCTGGGGGCAGCCTTGAGGGTACCAATGAGCTCAACACCCCTGCAGGGGTTGGCGTGCCATCTCTCCATTACCAGTACCTGGAGCCGCGTTTCTCCAGGCATTAGAGATAAAACAGTCCAGCCTGTCCAGGTAGATGTTTCCCAACTAAAGAGCTGGGAAATTTTTGCCTTCCTGCCATTTAAATTGCTCCCTGCTCCAAGACCTCAGGTACTTCTCTGTCTTACCATCACGGGACATCCCAGGCCAAGGGTTTAGATGACTCCAGGTGATGCCCTTAGTGGCAGGGTGCTGGTGTCACCCATCTGATGGATGTGTATGTCTGTTTGTTTTTAGCTGGACGTCCTACCACCTCACCTGGGCCTCGCAAGTCGGTCTGCAAGGCTGCAGCAGCTGCCCCCAACCCGGCTGCCTCGTGCACCACAAGCCCCCTCTCTGTCACTTCCTCCATCCATTCATTGCCGTCCCTCATGCATCACCAGGGTGGGGGGAGGGTAGGGGGGCTCCACAGGGGATTGCCACCCTCCCTAATCCTTGTCATCCCATCCAGGGACTCTGGTCACAGTGCTCAATGGACCCATCCTAGCTCTGGACGGTGACCAGGGCAGCAATGCTGTGGTGACCTACCAGCTCCTGGAGGCATCCCTGGACCTCTTCGTTATCGACAACAGGACAGGTGGGGTGGCTCAGCAAGTGATCGTCCCCAGACCAGGGCCACCAGGCAGGCGTAGGGTCTGTTACTGGGCTTTTCCCCTTCTCCAGGTGTTGTTTCAGTGAAGCCTGGCATCATGATAGACCGAGAGGCTTTGCTGGACCCTCTCCTGGAGTTCACGCTGGTGGCTCGTGATGTGGGAGGGCTGAACAGCACCGCCAGCCTGGTGGTGACCGTCCTGGATGACAATGACAACCGCCCCGTCTTCCAGCCAGCTTCCATCACAGCACGACTGCGGGAGAACAGCCCCCCAGGTCAGGAGAGGGTTGGGACTGGATGTGGGAGTGGGTGATGGGAAGACCTGGATGTGCCCCTGGGACTGTGAAGATCCAGATCCCAGAGTCAGGACCAGTCAAGGATGCCATTGAAAGGAAAATTTGGGAACTAGGCCTGCCCATATTGCTTGATAGTATTTGCCTTGGGACCAGGACCTTGTTGCTGCTGCCCTCCAACTCTTGCTTGAGAGGGTTATGTCCCCCCTTTGCAGGCTTCTCCATCCTCCAGGTGACAGCCACGGATGCTGACAGCGGCCTCAACCAGCAGCTGGATTACCGGATTGAGAGCGGTGGCCAGGACAGGTTCCTGATCGAGGCTGCCACAGGGGTGATCCGTGTGGCCAACATCAGCATCGACCGGGAGGAGAGGGATGCCTACCGGCTAACGGTAGTGGCCGTGGACCAGGGCACGCCAGCGCTCTCCGGCACCGCCACCGTCAGCCTCTTCATCGACGATGTCAACGACTGCCGACCCGAGTTCATCAACCCCATCCAGACAGTCAGTGTCCCGGAGTCAGCTGCCCCCGGCACCGTGGTGGCTGAGGTGACTGCCATCGACCGGGACCTCCACCCTCGCCTGGAGTACTACCTGCTGGAGATCGTGGCCCGTGATGACACAGACGCACTGGTGCCCGACCAGCAAGGAGTGTTCACGGTGGATTTTAGGACAGGTAGGAGAGCAGGAAGGGCTGCACAGGCAGTGCGGACTCCTCTACTCTCTTCTGCTTCTTCTTCTCTGCCTGGAGGTAGGTGTCTGAGGCACAGGGAGATGATGCTCCCCTCCTGCCTCCCCACTCTCCTCCTCTGGCTGTCCCATCTCACCCTGCCCTGTCCTCTCTCCCCCAGCCGACTGACTTAACTAACCCTTTTCTTTCCTTTCCGGCTCTCAGCCCGCCAGGTTTGTCTCTGTGTCTGTGCTCGTTTCTCTCTCCACGTCATCTGTCACCTCCCTCCATCTCACCCATCTCCATCACAGGCAGCCCCGCTGCGGGCCAGGGGCTGCTCAGCCTTGGCAGACCGGACACGGGCACCCTTGCTGGGGGGAGCATAAGGGGAGAATCTGGGCTGGGTGGTGGGGTCTACCCTGGAGGAAGGTGGGCCAGGAGCTCCCTGCATCTGTTTTGGAAGCACAGATCTGATCCAGGAAAGAAAAAATGTCCTTTTTGGAAAGGGTATAGGGCAAGACTCTTAAAGACACCCGGATGCTGAGCTAAGGGGGATAGGGTTGTGCAGGGAAGCCACAGCAGTTGTTCCCAAACCCCTCTCATCCTCACCACCCAAATCCTTACTCCAGCTGAGGCAGCGCAACACCCTGTTATCTGGGCAGAGTGGAGCAGGCAGGAAGGCAGGAGGTAGAAAGCAGAGGGAGAGAAGTTGTCTCCTTCTGTAGCTATCAAGTGTTTATTTAGCCTTTGGGGAGAGGCAGGAGTGCAAGTGCAGTGGAGAGTCCTCAGTGGGGGGGTGGGGGGCACAGGCACAGCCTGTGACCCCTGTCTTTTTGGGGTTCCCAGGAGCTGTGAAGATCAAAACTCCCCTCAACCGGGAACTGGTGGCCACCTACGAGGTCACCATCTCTGTCCATGACAATGCCAGCGAAGTCATCGACCACTCGGTCAGCGTGCCCAACGGTAAGTCTGGTCTCTGCCCAGGAAGCGTGGGGCCAGGGGCTGGCACAGCCCTCCCCAGCACAGCTTCTGGGCAGCCAGCACCTTCCTCTCCATCATTACCAGCAGCATTTCCAGCGGGAGCAGTCTTCCACCAGCAGGTTCAGGTTCTCCTCTGAGCCCTCCTTGAGAGAATGGCCCAAAGATCCGCAGGCTGCAGTGCAGATGGAGAGGTCTGTGTGCCCACAACTGTACCATGGGAGATGCCTGCCTCTTTATTACCATTCCCATGACATCTTGCCAGCCTGCTCCTGGTAAATCCAGGCCTGTGTACGGATCAGAAGTAGGTCTGAAGTAGATGAGATTGTCCCACAGCCAGCTCAGGGCATCACATCTTTGCTGAATATTGCCATTTATCTTGATGAAGCACCTTGGTTTAGTTGACTTTCCTGGAGTTTCACGCTTGTCTCTTTATGATCTTCCTCACTTATCCTCTCCCTCTTCTCTTCCCCTGTGATCTCCACCATGGCCACAGCCAAGTTGACAGTCAATGTCTTGGATGTCAACGACAACACACCCCGCTTCCGCCCCTTTGGGGTCACCTACTTCACTGAGAGGATCCTGGAAGGAGCCACGCAGGGCACGACACTCATCTCCATCTCCGCAGTGGACCCGGACAAAGGTGCCAATGGGCAGATCACCTACGAGCTGCTGAACCTCTCCCCAGAAGGCTACGCCTGCCTCGAAGACCCATCAGCAGGTCAGCGGCCTGGGGAGGTGGGATTCTGGGGCAGATTGGTAGCCTGGGGCAAGCTTCTCATTTCAGGGTCTGCTATCCTCTAGGGAAGGTCGTGGCCAACAGGACAGTAGACTATGAGGAGGTGCAGTGGCTAAACTTCACTGTCCGAGCTTCTGACAATGGGTCTCCCCGCAGATCTGCTGAGATCCCTGTGTATCTCCAGATAGTGGACATCAATGACAATAATCCTGTTTTCAGCCAACCATCCTACCAGGTGAGGTGGGCTCGCTTGTTCAAGTCCATGTGGGGCTGGGCAGTGCCTGCCTGGAGAGGACGGGCATCTTCTCTTCCCTCTCTCTGTGCTTGAAGAAGATACTCAATCCACCGATGTACTCTTACAGCTGTGCCCACCGCTGGGTGCACCCCTGGGTGCCACCCCATGACCTTGTTTGCTGCCTGCTAAAGAAAGCACACGGCAAGGGGTTGGAACAAGATGATCTTTATGGTCCCTTCCAACCCAAACCCTTCTGTGATTCTATGAAACAACCAGTCCCTTTGCTTGCAGAAAGCTGTCTTTGAGGACGTGCCATTGGGTACGGTCATCCTGAGGGTCCAGGCCACGGATGCAGATTCTGGGAATTTTGCTCTCATCCAATACAGCCTGGGGGATGGAGAGGGCAAGTTTGGGATAAATCCCAACACGGTAAGGAGCCAACTGAGGCTGGAGCAGAGGGAGACAAGGCTGAGATGGTCCCACCTTGTGCCTTGCTCCCACACCTCACCTTCTGCCCTTCTCGAGTACCAGCTCTGCCAGGTGAAGTCCACCTGAGGGTCTCTGTGTGCTGCAGGGTGACATCTACATCCTGTCAGCCCTGGACCGGGAGAAGAAGGATCACTACACACTGACAGCTGTGGCCAGGGACAACCCTGGGGACGTGTCCAGTAACCGCCGGGAGAACTCTGTGCAGGTAGGGCTCTTTCCCTCCCACCAACCTTCGTGTGGTGGTCGCCAACAAAAAGGTCTTAAACATCCCCAGGCTTGCTGGTGGCTCAGGGAGGAATTAGGTAGAAGAGTAGATGATCCCAGGGGCTGTGAGGTGGATGGTGCAGGAGGTCTTTGTACCAAAGGGACACAGCACGTTGTCAGAAAGGGACGGAGCAGGAGGGGCAGGGAAGGGCTACACCATTGTCTGCAAGTGCTCTGGCACAAATGGGTGCCCCGGCCGTGGTGGCCCCCATTGTTGGAGGGAGGAATTCAGCTAGAGGAGCTAAACGAATAGCAGGAAGGGCACCGCGCTCCGGCAGCAGAGCCGCAGGTCACAGCAGGGCTACGGTCCCTGGGGGCTGCCCAGTGGTCTCCATCCTCACCTCACGGTCACCCAGCCAGCTCTGCTTTGTCAAAGGTGCTGATCACAGTCCTGGACATTAACGACTTCAGGCCTCAGTTCAGCAAGAGCCAGTTCAGCACCAGCGTCTACGAGAATGAGCCAGCGGGGACGTCGGTGATCACCATGACTGCCACCGACCTGGACGAAGGGGATAATGGTGTGGTGACCTACAGCATCGAGGGCCCTGGAGCAGGTGGGTGCTGGTGGTGGGGAGCTCCTCCCCGTTGAGGAAGGTGGAGGTGCTCCTCCGAGGAGCAATCGGAGGAGACATAGTGGCCAAACCCGTGTCCTCTGGGTGGTTTGGAGCAAGGTCATGCATGCAGTCCCAGGAGCGATACCGAAAGCGTGGATCTTTCGGTATTGCTCCACAGTTCCCAGTTCCTCATGGTGTGGCGTGTTATGGCTTTTTTTGCCTGCCCTCGTCCTGCAGCCCAGCTTTGGCTTATCCTCACCTCCCCTACCCCAGCAGGACTTTCTAAGTACACACGCGTGTCTTGAAGGAAACACACTGCACGCTTTAGAGAAAAGCTAAGAAGGACTAGGAGGTTGTAGGTGGGTAGTGATAGTGCCTGAAATCCAGTAGATCTGTGCGTGCCGAGGGGTAATGGGAACTGAGCAAAAGCCAGCATAAATGCGGAGGGAAAGAGCAGAGAGTTCATTTTCCTGGGACTCCTGGGCTCCTCTGACCTCCCTCTGACCACTGCCCTGGTGTATCTGAAACACAGCCAGTGGTGGCCTGGAAGCAGGGTCCTTGTCATTGCCAGTGGCAGGGAGTCAGCAGCAGGCAAGGATGCTCTGAAATGGCAACCTGAGAGGACCTGTACTCCCAGCCTCAGGCAGCCGGCTCAACCACCCCTCACCAGGGATTTTCCCCCCAGTGATAGGTGTGCTTTAGCTGATATACTGGTTTGTAATCATAATTTGTCTGGTGGCAAGCGTCCTGAGCCAGAGATGTGCTTTTTCTGCCCTTAGAGGCTTTCAAGATCAACAAAGACTCCGGTCTCATCACATCCCGGCGGCGCTTGAAGTCCTATGAGAGGTTCAACCTGACTGTGGTGGCCACAGACAAGGGACATCCCCCTCTCTGGGGGACCACCATGCTCCACGTGGAGGTCATTGACATCAATGACAATCGCCCTGTCTTTGTCCGCCCACCCAATGGCACCATCCTGCACATCAAGGAGGTAAACCCCTCGAGAGGGAGCAGGGTCATCATCTGGGAGACCATGCCTGGGAGCACTGCTGCCTACCAGTGGCAAAATCCAATCTCCATTTGCACTGGAGATGGAACAAGAAAGTGATTTAACATGCAGCAAGAAGGTTTGGGTCATGGGGCTTGGGCCGGTCAACAACAGCCCCTCTCCATAGAAGCTTTGGGGAACAGAAACCACAGCAACATGGAAAATAAGGAAACAGCCAGTCACTGTGTGACAAGACTGTTTATAAACAAGGGCTGAAAGGCTGGCATTTAAGATGTTTCTCCTTTCTGAGAAGCCAGGCTTGGCTCAGCGAGTCCTTGGCATGCATATGAAGCAGCCATCCTGCCAAAAGGAATTATGGCTCCATGTTACCAGCTCCTGGTTGGGTTTTGGGCAGTGTGAGCCTGATGACCCTGATACCAGGGGGTTTGGAGGGGCAGGGGGCTTACGTGCAATGCCGGGGCTGACACACTGCACATGTGCATGCAGGAGATCCCCCTGAGGTCCAACGTCTACGAAGTCTACGCCACGGACAAAGACGAGGGGCTCAACGGAGCGGTGCTCTACAGCCTGCTGAAAACTGGGACGGGGAACAAAGACTGGGAGTATTTCACCATCGACTCGGTCAGCGGGCTGATCCAGACGGCCATGCGGCTGGACCGGGAGAAGCAGGCAGTGTACAACGTGAGCCAAGTGGCAGCACACCCACAGGGTGGCCGGGACAGTCCTCAAGGCTGCGGGTCCAGTGTAGGTTTGGTGGGAGGAAAGGGAGGCGGTGGAGATGGGCTCAGCTGCCGCAGTTGTGACCGTCACACCTTGGCAGGAACTAGGTGGTTATCAAGTGCCATTAGGGAGTTGCATCCTGGTGGACCAGCTCCCAATTCCCTGTTAAATCCCTCAAAACTCCACCACCCAGCTGTCCCCTCAGCCATGTCTCCTGGCCCACTTGGCTTTGACCAGGATGGTGCTTTTGCCTCTCTCCTCAGCTGATCATCGTGGCCTGCGACCAAGGCCAGCCAGCCTATGAGACCATGCAACCTCTCCAGGTCGCACTTGATGACATTGATGACAATGAGCCCGTCTTCCTCAGGCCACCCGTAAGACACCAACACAGAATCATAGAATCATAGAATGGTTAGAGTTGGAAAGGACCTTGAAGATCATCGTGTTCCAACCCCCCTACCATGGGCAGGGACACCTCCCACTAGACCAGGTTGCTCAAAGCCCTATCAAGCCTGGCCTTAAATACTTCCAGGGATGGGGCATCCACAACCTCCCTAGAGGGGATGGGACAACATGGAGGGGATGGGACACAGGGCATGCAGGGATGGGGATGCCATCGAGTGCGTGTGAAGGACCATGCACTGCTGGATGTCACTGTGGTGGGCAGCATGATGGGATTTGTCCAGTTTCATTTGAAGCCACCTCGATGCTCGTAACTCTTCCTTCTCCTGGGGTCTCTGGCAGAGGGACAGTCCCCAGTACCAGGCACTCTCCGTCCCCGAGCACTCACGGCCAGGCACCGTTGTGGGGAACGTCACTGGGGCGGTGGATGCAGATGAGGGTTCCAACGCCATCGTCTACTACTTCATAGCAGGTGTGTGCTGAGTGGGGAGGAGATGGGAAGCTCTACATCCCCACACACCCCTTGCCAAGACTTTCCATCACTTCCATCATCTCCTCACCATCTTTCTGCCCTGGTCAGTGGGTGAGGTGACATTTCAGAAATGCTGACCAAAAGGGGACTAATTAGGGTCTCCTTTTTTTGCCCAGCTGGGAATCAGGAGAGCAACTTCCAGCTGAGCCGGGAGGGAAAACTGCAGGTCTTGCAAGACCTGGACCGAGAAAAGGACCCATTCTACTCCATCATAGTCAAAGCATCCAGCCAGAGGAACTGGTCCCCACCCCAGGGTCAGGATGCAGACAGAGAGCAGGCCTGGGACCTCATTGGGGACCTGACCCTTCAGGAGGTGCGGATTTTCCTGGATGACATCAATGACCAGTCCCCCCAGTTCACCAAATCAGAGTACACTGCAGGTAAGGGGTTCCAGGGGCTGAGAGGCCACCAGGAGCCAGAAATGCTTCAGTAAAAGTCTAGCTGGTTGAAGGGGCAGTGAAAGCCAGCCCAACTCCAGACCGTACCGTCTCTCTCTCAAAGGGGTCGCCACTGATGCCAAGGTGGGATCAGAGCTGATCAGAGTGGTCGCGGTGGATGCCGATGTGGGCAACAACAGCCTGGTCCTGTACAACATCTTGGGCATCCGCTACATCAAGCAGCACTCCAACGACTCTGAGGAGGTGTCCAACATCTTCAGCATCGGTGTGTACGCTGAATGCCCCGGGAGCAGAGCCATGGCTGGAAACATCCCCTGACTAAAGACCAGGGCCACTAATCCTGGGCTTATGACCATCCTTCCCCCAGGAACCCTTGATGGGATCCTGCGAACTTTCGACCTCTTCACGGCCTACAACCCCGGCTATTTTGTGGTGGACATCATGGCCTCTGACCTAGTGGGCCACAACGACACCGCCATTGTGGGGATTTACATCCTGCGGGATGACCAGCGGGTCAAAATCATCATCAATGAGATCCCTGACAAGGTCCGGCAGTTCGAGGAGGAATTCATCAGCCTGCTTTCTAACATCACAGGCGCCATTGTCAACACAGATGACGTGCAGGTAACTGTCCATCTTTTAGGCTGATTCTAGGGGCATGTAACCTTCCACATCCTGCTTGGGAGGTCTCTTTTGAGGGTGCCACCAGTGACACCCTCAACTCTCAAGATCATGGTGTATCAAAGGGGTTCAGAACAACCCCATCCCAGGCCTCCGGGCCTGAGGGTCACTTGCTTCACAAGCACACCTTGAGGCACGCTTGGGTGATGCTCTGGGAGGAGACGCCTCTCCCACACTGCAGACCTTGCTGTCTCTCCCCAGTTCCATGTTGATAAGAAAGGTCGGGTGAACTTTGCACAGACAGAACTGCTGATCCACGTGGTGAACAGGGATACCAACCGCATCCTGGACGTGGAGCGGTACGTCACCTAGCCTCTTGAGTCCTTGGGGAACATCAGTAATGTCAAGATGCCCAAGCACCCCTTCTCTTCCCAGGGTGATTCAGATGATAGATGAGAACAAGGAGCAGCTGAGGAACCTCTTCAGGAACTATAATGTGCTAGATGTGCAGCCTGCCATCACCGCCCGAGCCCCAGATGACCTCTCAGCTCTGCAGGTAACAGCCCAGCTGTGGCTGGAGATGGCTGCTGCTCACAAGTGGCGCAATATCTCTTCCCTTCCTCCTTGGCCCTCCATAGAGAAATGTTTCACCCAAAGAATTGTGGCCAGGTGGCCAGTGCTGGGTCCTGGCTCCGTACAAATACCCCTCTGTCTCTCCCAGATGGCGATCATCGTGCTGGCTGTCCTGCTCTTCCTGGCTGCCATGCTCTTCATCCTCATGAACTGGTACTACCGGACAGTGTGAGTAACCCCTGGGCTCTGCCCACTGGCCCAAATCTCCCCACAAGCCAGGGGAACCCAGCCCTGGTAGCACCAGCAAGCAAAGGAGACCATCACCTTCTCTACTTGGCACTGGTGAGGCTCCACCTTGAGTACTGCGTCCAGTTTTGGGCCCCTTATTACCACAAAAATAACCTCCAACACTGAGATACTGGAGCTGGTCCAGTGAAGGGCAACAAAGCTGGTGAGGGGTCTGGAGAACAAGTCTCCTGAGGAGAGGCTGAGGGAGCTGGGGGTGTTCAACCTGGAGAAAAGAAAGCTGAGGGGAGACCTTCTCGCTCTCTACAACTCCCTGAAAGGAGGGTGTAGCCGGAGGGTCTTGGCCTCTTCTCCCAAGTCACAGGCAATGGGACAAGAGGAAGTGGCCTCCATTTGTGACAGGGGAGGTTCAGGTTGGAGATCAGGAACAATTTTGACAGAGAAAGGGTTCTTCAGACTTGGAATGGGCTGCCCAGGGAAAGGGTTTTAAATATGTGTCTTTTAAATACTTAAAAGACAGGTTGACATAGCGCTTAGTGACATGGTTTAGTGATGGGTTGTTGGTTTTTATCAGTGTTAGGCTGATGGTTGGACTAGATTACCTTAAAGGTCCCTTCCAGCCTAGACAATTCTATGATTCTCAACACTTTCTACAGCAGGGTTCTGCCTGGGTTCAGAAACTACTCCTCTTCCCCACAAACATCATGGTTTTAATACTCATATTGCCTCTCACAGAATCACAGAATCACCTAGGTTGGAAGGGACCTTTGAAGATCATCTAGTCCAACCAATGGGGGAAAAAAAAAAAAAAAAAAAAAACCAACAAAAAAAACACCCAACAACCATAAACACCACACCACCCAACACTAAGCCTTGAGCACCAAATATCCTTGAGCACCAAGTCAACTTCTTTCCCCACCAAGCTCACCCTCCTTATTGATACAAGAGCTGTCTATAGCGTTATTGCAGATCTGCCTCCCCCTCTCCTTTCGAGCATCTTTTTTATTTTCTTCCCTGATTCACTGTGTTTCTTTCACAGGCACAAAAGGAAATTGAAGGCCATAGTGGCTGGCTCCACTGGTGAGCAGTGTTTGGGGTTTTCCAGTTGCGTGAGACAGCAAGGGGGTGTGAACAGCATGGAGGGGGTACACGTGAGGGATGTCAGCGGGATGTATTCTGGAAGCGATCCTGCCCAGCAAGGCACGATGGTGGGAGGCTTTTCTCAGATCCCGGCTCTGCGTAACCCGCTCCATCCCAGCGTGTTTCTCATGCCATATGGGTGCCTTTTTGGTTGCCAAGTTTCCCTCCCCAGTAAAGAAGTGCCGCCCCGTGGTTTGCTGCTCAGCCCACTGCCACGCTGACCTGTAAACACTGCCCCTGCCTTTTGCAGGGAACAGAGGCTTCATGGACATCATGGACATGCCAAACACCAACAAGTACTCCTTTGATGGGTGAGTTCTCTCCTTCCTTCCCCTCCCTGGTTTGCCACCTTGCAGGATGGCAGGCTGCTCCCGAGAGAGGGACACCTGGGTTTTTACAGCCGGGGACACACAGGAGGTGGAGACGTGACACCTCTCTGCTCTGCAGAGATTGCAGCCAGGCATGCAATGCGGGGTATGACTCTGGTCCTGGGACATGTGCTTGCCTTGAGAGCTTTCAAAGCCAAAAGATCTTGTGCCAGTCCTGTGACTCTGTCTCTGCCAATATTGGGCAGCGTCAGGGTAAGCAGAGATGACGGGCTTGTGTCAACATGCAGCTGCAGCAGCTGCTGTCATACAGCAGCCAAATTCCTGCCTGCACAGGGCAGGAGGAGGCAGCACAACCTCAGCATGGGCTCTGGATGGGCTTAGGGATGCTGCCACTCTTTGCTCGTGCTGAGGGCTGTTCCTCTTCCTTGGGCAGGGCCAACCCGGTGTGGCTGGATCCCTTCTGCAGGAACATGGAACTGGCGGCTCAGGCTGAGCATGAGGATGACCTGCCGGAGAACCTGAGTGAGATCACTGACCTCTGGAACTGCCCTGCCCGCACTCATGTGAGAAACGGCCCTGAGCAGGAAACCTCCTCCCTCTACCCACCACCCACACCAGCTCCTCAGCCTCTGTTTTCTCCTGCAGGGGACCTTCGGGAGAGAGCCTTCTGCAGCAAAGCCTGAGGATGACCGCTACCTGCGGGCAGCCATCCAGGAGTACGACAACATTGCCAAGCTGGGGCAGATCATGCGGGAGGGACCCATCAAGGTGAGTGATGAGTGTGGGCATCCTCCACCGAGGG